>CAJNOP010000257.1:96018-263575 GCA_905250075.1 Rotaria sp. Silwood1
GCTAACAGAAAACGTTTATTTAAAAGAAGATAGAGAACTTTTTCGTCTTTTGAATTGTACATAACTTATTTTTGTTGCACGTCCATAAACGAAGCAGTGTAACGACAAGCTCAAGCACTTCAAAATGAGTTTGAACTTTTCCTATAAATTACAGCACAATATATGAATCCTTATATCTCTTCGATAAACATATTCTGAAAGGAGTATTTTTCCATCAGTCGATAAGAAACTTTCACAGTGGAACAGTATATGACTCATATTGGTCAAGGAATCATAAATTAAATGAGGCGAGAAAACAGAGAACATAAGCACAAGGTACTTTCGGTACCAGGTCAAAAAAATTAGGTGTAAATTCTTGTGGTATGAGGTAAAACCGTGCAAAAAATCGTAATCTCTGAAATCTGACCTTAAATCGTACTGTAAGATTTTTGATAGATCTTCCCATGACATAAGATTTCCTATAATCTCTTAGTGATATCTTACAAGACAGCAAGGTCTTTCAAGACTCTTATAGTACGAATTAGCATAAGATTTCTGAGAGCACGATTTTTTTATAAGATTTTCGTCTGATCTTACAACATCATACACGATCAGATGTACAATCTTCCAGTCTGATTGTTTGACTTGAGTTTTAATATGAACTCATCACAAACACAGTCTTAGGCGACAGTTAATTTTGATTAACTGTAGCTTTACAAAATTGTTTTAATAAGTTCATAAAAATAAAATTAGCTACCGTCATACAAGATCTTTTCAACGAATCCTCAAAAATGGAATTAGCAGTCGTCTTATATCATACCTTTCATGAGTTCATATAAAAATCACAAATTTATTGCCCAAGTGGTTCTTCTTTTTTCTGAGCTCATTTTATTTACGAATCTATCACAAATATAAATAATTAACTGTTTCGAAGAGTGGACAATGTCCTACCGACTGATTGAAAACTATGTCTTGCAAACGTGTTTATCAAAAAGATATAAGGATCAACATTTCGTGCCTCTATGAATGTCACGAAGAGTAAGAATTTATTTTTAACGTTACTTGTCTTTTCTGTTTTGTCATTTCGTTCATGAACGTATGATAAAAATAAGTCGTATATGGTTTGGAAGAGGAAAAATTCTATCTTTTAATAAAAAAAAGTTTCCTCCAGCACCCTTCTATTGAAGAAAAATTGGGACTGACATTCGTCCCATTACTTTTGTATCAGACATTATGCTGAAGTCTGATAATGTCTGATGAAGTTCCTTCAAGTTTCTCGAAGTCTTATGAAGTCTCTGTGCTTAAAATCTCTTGAAGCCTTGAAGGTCGCTGTTTACTCCCGACTATATGTTGAAAAATAATCCGATTTGCAATAAAAATGTACACTTCAAATAGCACACATTTTGATACGAAAGTCTAAAAGGAAACCTTTATCAGTAATTAGCCTCAGAAACTTGAATAGTGAGGCGCATTCTTTTGTCTTGAACAAGTTTGATTTTATCACTTTATTCTAGTTGATCGTTCCAAGAACGCTCATTCGTATGATTTCCATGCGTTCACTGCATAAGTTACTTTAAATGTGCACATGACTCATGCAAGCACTCAAATGCTTGTCGATGTAAAGAAAGCCATGTGCCGTAGCTAAATCTTGAGGTCTGCGCATATCAAGAACGTTGAAAAACGTTCACCTCAAGTACTATTCTAGGGTTGCTGTGGATCTTTGCTTCATTAATGTCTATACTGATGTCCACATCAACCTCCCCGAAAAAAGAAAAGGAGTTTTGAAAAAAAAACTGAGCGTCAGAAAAAGCATTTGAAGATGAGAGTCAGATTCAGCATCGAAAGATGAACATTTTAAGAAAAAAATTCAAGCTTGTGACACAAAATATGAATTTTTAAATTTAATTTCAAACATTGAAAATTTTCCTTTGTTTTTAAATTTAAAATAGCTCAACTCAGGTAGACGATAGAAAGCTGGTTCAAACGTCAATTGATAGAGCATTCCACACTGAGTAAACTTAGGCGTTTTTTAATCTTCACATACTACGTGGTAATGAGTTTTTAGGGGTCTATAGAAAATCCTCTCGTTAATTTTCTGTATATTTGAATCTTTATGAGTCTTAAACCTCATTATTCAAATTTTTCTGATATTTGCAATCGAAAATCATTTAAAAGATTATAGATTGAGCACTCAATTAACAAGTTAATTACAAACCATGAAGGCATCGTCTAGATATAAGTTGTGTGAGTGAAAAGAGGAGAAATGTTATCCTGGCTTAATATTATATGAAGAAAATGGTCTGCAATATGTCTATGTTAGATGTTAGAGGCATGCTGAGTGCAGAAACGTAACTATCGACAGAATAACAATTACGATCTTGTCCACAAAACATGTAAATTACATCCATTTTCACATATTCTGTAAACAAGCATGTCCACGCTTTCTGCTGATAGTTACGCCCTCGATAGACTAATCAACTATAATCTTTCAAATGCTTTTCGACTTTAAAAGTCATAAAAAGTTATATAATAAAGTTTAAGACTCATAAAAATTAAAATATAAGCAAAATTAAAGAGAAGGCTTTCCATAGATCTCCTTAAAACCCATCCTCAGGTAGTATCTGAAGGTTGAAAAACGCCTAAATTTATTCAGTTTTGAATTCTCTAACAATTAACGTTTGAATGAGCTGTCTATCGTCTAACTAAGTTGAGTTATTTTAAATTTAAAAACAAAGGAAAATTTTCAATATTTGAAATTAAATTTAAAAATTCATATTTTGTGTTACAGGCTTGAATTTTTTTCTTAAAATGTCCAACTTTCGATGCTGAATGCGAGTCTCATGTTGAAAAGTTTTTTTAGCGCTTAGTTTTTTCCAAAACTCTTTTGTTTCTTCGTCTATTGCTAAAAGATCATGATTTTCTTGAAATAAAACGTCCGAGCATTTTGAAGAAAATTTTATAAAGATAATAAAAGGAGCACTTCGAGAAACTCGTAGGAACTAAAGGGTAAGTCAATATTTCCAGTCATACTCAAGATAACCTAGGCCAACCTTCTCAGGTAACACGCCTATTATCTACGTAGCTAAAACTTGATTTTTAGCTCTTCATCACTTTAGATGATACAACGCTGAAAGATTGACAGCAGTTATTAAACAAAAGCAAAAACATTCTCAAACATGATATGTCTTTCGAGGCGTTCGTTCTTAAAATAAGTGTATATTTTTTGAACGCTTCGATTTTTTAATCGCATAGTCTTATAAGAGTAGAGTGATCTACTTTCACAATATATACTCATCTTAGTGTGACTCAATATTTTCACATTATTCTAGTCAATTTTTTGGAAGCCACGTCATCTATTCTACATACACACCACAATATTGTTCTCGAATATTCTGTTCATAATATATAGGATAAGAACTTTTCTAGAGCTTGTATATTTAACAATAATTCCTTTTGTACTTTGTATATATTTTACATATATATAGTATTATAGATATGCATATTAGGACAAGAGAATCTAAAAGTTCAATTGAATCAGAAATGATTATATCAACATCATCTAATTCTACCGATGATTCAGAAATCAATGAGAAAACGCCAACTCCAGAAAATTCAGGTACATTACAATTATCACTCAGTACAAGAAGTAGTCAAATAAACAGTAATCAAGTTGAAATAGTTCGTTTGGACTCTAGACTTTCGAAAGGTGAAATCAAACTTAGTGATATGATTCGCGAAATTAATGAAATAACGGTATTAGACGAAGAAGAAGAGCAGGAAGAAGAGATCGCTGCTGTTGAGAAAACAATACCAACTAGTAACTTTCTTCATCGAATTCAACAATCTCGACGATTTCTTAGAAGCGTCCTTAATAAACCAGCATTTCATTATACGATTATCATATTGATCATTGTCGATTTAATTGTTGTATTTATTGATTTGGTTCTTGGTGAGTAATCATGTTAGTAAAACTCGAAATGAGTATATTAGTAATATTCCACGTTTATCGAGTAGTGATTTACTTAGCCTTAAACTGAATAATCATGAAAATTTTGCTGATCTTGATATTTTGAGAGTACACAAAATGAAAATAAATAACGAAATTTTAAAATAACCGGAAACAAATACAGTAGACATTCACAAAATAAAATCAATGAATATTCAAAAGCGATTCAAAAATTCTTGTGAACACTAAATAAAAGTTGAGTGCAAAGACTAGGAGCTCAAGATTTGAAATACGATGAGGTTTCTCTTATCATCATGAAGAAATCAAATCATATTTATAGTCATTTGTAAGAGAATCAAATGAACGCTGGCATGTATGTTACGGGTATATGGTGTCAGCCGTTGATGATTAGTTCATTCATTCTGCTAACACAAATCGTATAGTTATTATTTAGAGTGTGGGTGTGGGTGTGAATATAAAGATTTGGAATGATCGCGCACAAGAACACATCTGACCTTTGTCTAGATACACAGTTAGTCTTAGTTTGAGGGAAACTATAGAATTTATGGAACTGTCTATCGGTAGTACTTTATATACCGCAGAGTAGGTGCATTTTTTTATACTGGGAACAAAGAAAAATAAAGTCAAGTATTTTCAAAGCAGTTTCACTTTTGAAAATTTTCAGTATATTTTATTTAACTTAGAATCTATCTGCAGTTCGTTTCTATTTAATAAGAATTAGATTTATTGATTAGGGTTTTGAATAAAGAGTTCAGACGAAGAGATTCAAGAACTTACAAATTTTAATTTTAATCAGACGACATTTGACTCTAATTGTTCACGTTTATTAAATGAATCGCTTAGTAGAAAGATCGAATTGATAATGTATGATACAAAAAATCTACATGCCTCATTCATTGACTGATGTTTTGTTTTTTAATGTAATAGAGTAGAAATGAAGTTTATCTTAACAAGAAAAATTCCTCGATAGTATTAGACAGTACCTCGAACTATTTCAAGAAGCAGGCCCATTTGAAATGTCACTTACATATGAAGCTATATATCAAATGAATAAAATGTGATTTAAGTGACTCTCATTTTTAGATTAGGGTAGTTTCAAATTCATTTATTTGCCGACATTGATTTTTTATTAGTTCTATTTGACATATCAGAGATGTCAGCATTTTTTCTCGAAAGTTGTTACATGGAACATTTCCAGAAACAAGAACGACTACATCGAATATTTGTCGATGTACTTCTCTGATTATTCAACCAGAAACAGGACAGACGTTTTCACCCACTTGTTGACATGTCTCATTTTTCTATGGCTTTTCAATCAATCATTTTGTTCAAAAACAAATGCTTCAATGTTCATCAACCAATGATAAGACTACATGCTAAATCTTGAAGAGCATTGCATCTATTATCAGCTTGAAAACAAGTTTAGATCCAGTGTAGTTTTCTACTGATGAAAATCAGAGTATCATTTTGGCCAAATGATTACCTCTAAAAAGTTCAAAAAAAATGAGACATATGAATAAATAATCAGGATACTTCTGCATTGTTTCTTGTTTAGCAGCCGTGAATTATTTTCTTAGAAGTATATAATATCGCATTATAAAGACGATTAGATATTCAAATAACATAAATAAGCATTATCTTGTATTGATAGATGACTAAAGTATACGACTTTAGTTTATGCGTTTTTTTTCATCAAAACTTTGAATCAATGATTAAAATAAAACATTAGTACATGCTTTTTTGAAGAGTCAGAGACTCAAAGATAGATATCGATTGTACTTGATGCGTTCTAGACAATGTAGTAATGTTTGCTTGGAATAGAATGAGTTTTTAAGAAAAGAAAAATTCTATGTACAGTATCTCCAATCTTTTATCATCGTTTATTATTCTGTAATAAATGTTACATGCGTTGTCATTCAATAAAAACAATAAATCATTCTTTTCTGTTTAGCACTATTATCATCACCATGTTTAACCAAAAAAGAGATGAAACTTTACAATACTACCATACAACGAAGTGAATGCATATTGCATCATTCATCAGCCTTAGCAGTTGCCGAAGCTTTTCTGTACTACGTTTCTCTTATTATACTTAGTATCTTTGTTTTGGAAATATCGTTTTCTCTCTATGCGTTTGGATGGCGTCGTTATATAAAGCCACTCTTTTTAATCGATGCTTGCATTGTACTGGCTTCGTTAATTATGGAAGTCTATTTTCATTTTGCTCATTTTAATGATTCTGGTCGAGTAGCTGCTGCTTTTGTTATTTTACGTCTATGGAAAATCGTTCGAGCTATTCATGCCATTGCTCATTCGATCTCGCTTCGAAATCGATTGATAGTTGAGAAAATTCAACAAGCACTCGAAATACTGAAAGAAGAAAATCAGGAAGCGAATGAAAAACTAGACAAGCAAGACATCAAAATTGAATATCTTATGGAATCATTACAAACAACTGGAATCCAGGTCACGCATGAGCAACTTAATAAATATGTGAAAGAGCACCGAGTAACCCAATAAGACAACGACATTCTGACTTACTTAGTCAATTTTTATAAAGAAAGTTTTGATGATTTTTCTCAACGAAAATAAAATTGTTTCATTTGTCAATATACTTGCAACATTGTGAGAATCGAATTTTCATTGAGGTACAATCACTACGTAGTCAATGAAATATAATGACAGCACGAGTAAATCATATATTTGTTTTCTTGTGTAAGTGCTGATCGGTTGTTTTCAGACATAAAAAGACAGAACTAATGAACGCTACACAATAGATTTCGTTCGATCGTAGCAAAGTTGAATATAAAAGTATGAGTCTTCTCTGTATTTGCACCGTTACAACTATTGTTATTTATGGGAAGTTAGTTAGCGCTTACTAGGGTTATGACAATCTATATGAGAAACGAGTCAAACGCATCTATTCACACATTTTTATAACATGTTTAACTAAGTGAATCGTTTTTAAAGATCATTTATAACAGCTAAAGCTTCTTATTCAAAGTAGACTAGGGTCGAATTCTAAATCTTACATAACTATTTTCCCACAATCTACAACTGTACTGAGCTCGGTTTTAAAGCATCAGATCACCACACATGCAAGTATGGACTATTGTATTTAAACAGTTGTCATATAATGAAACGAGGTAAAGAAAGCAAAGCACTGCTCAGAAATAAGTTTATCTAACATTCAGGGAATAGAATGGACAGCACAACCAAATGCAAGTTCGTAATAAACAAATAGCAAAAATGTTCCACCATAGTGACTGAACAGGATCCGCCTTGAGTGACGTATTGAATTGTAATTATAGTGACGTGTTGCGATCTAGTAATGGTGTTGTGCATAAAGATAATATCCACATTAGCACTCACACCCATGCACTGGGAAAGCAATAATTGGACGCAATTCAGAATGTGTCTCATGTTAGACAGAAGTTTGATTTTTATTTTATTTTTCACAAATTGTAATTCTTAGATATTTGACCCAATTACATGCAGCACCACGTGAGGATGACGGTAGCATGTGAACAATGAAGATTGGCTCTATGAAAATAGATTTTTAGATGATCTCACTGGTAAATCCTAATTGAAAGTTGACATTCATACATTTGAATTAATCGAAATGTTACGATAACATGAAAAATACATTGATTGATAGTAACTCCAAAATAAGAGAAAATCATAGAGAATTATGGTAAATTTCTAAAGCAACATCAATGTACTCGTGTAAGGCTTCATACTTAATTATAGGAGTTCACTGAACACATTTTGCTCTTGAATTGATTGCCAATTATGTTCTGAGCTTCTCTGATTTATTCATCGACAGTACTAAGAAAAGTTGTTTGGCTATTTTGTTTCCAAGAATTGCGACGAATTCTACACTGCAACTAAATATCATGGCGGGATGTGGAATAGGTGTGAATTTAGTTTTAAAAGGCAAATCAACAATGTTGTAAAGAACAACAGCAAAGACCGAGCAAGTTATAAATAAATAAATCGATATATGAGTGTGAGTGTGGGTGTTGATGTCTTCTAGTATATACATTCATATACCTACATTCATGTTGATTTGCAAAGGTTCTTCTTATCTGTTAAATACAGATCGCAGTTGTTCGCCCTCAAATATTCGTAATTACAGCGTATGTAATTTAAGTTAAAGAAGACTTTGTACAGCATATATAGGTGTGTAGGTGTAGCCTGAGTGTTCTCTTCACATCTATCCACACCGACACCTTCTCTCATAGAACTACAAACGATTCATTTATTAACTGAATGTTTTCGTTATAGTAATAAATTAGCATGTACTTTTCCTTCTGATTTTCCTTGATGATGTTGTAGTTTCTACAAAACATAAAGTTAGACTTAATTGAGGGAAACAATCAATCGAGAGACAAGCATATCTAAGCTGAATCAAAACACTTAGACTTCAGATTTTACTACTGAAATAATAATATCTGGTTTAATAATATTTTGACGTATGGAAGTCAAAAATAGAATTGTAATCACAGTGCTTTATTTTCATGATTTCTTGATCACGCTAGTGTTGATTGATATAATCATTTTAGTTGTCAATAAATCTTTCACATATCTTACTACTTAAAAATTAAAAGTTTTGAATCATCTTTGTATATTAGGATCTTGTTTGATATTCTAGAGTGATGATGAAAATTTAAAGCTTCTGATTGAGTTAGATTTTTTATGAATCACTACATTTTCTGCAATAGGAAAAGAAACCTTTGAGAAACAATTCTCTTTTCATTTGTCTTTTTGCTTTATCTTCAATATGAATTCTTGTTAATCTTAAACACAAAAATAATCATGTGTTTTTAAGAATTTCAGAGATGTATCATTTTAGATAATAGATCGAATGAATATTGTCAAGTATATCAAAAACTCAGGAGATCATATCACTGATAAATGTTGATTTATCTTTAAATAATGACGAATTTTAATAGATGAAGTCAAGTATATTCTATTTGCCAGAGAATATTGTCGATAGTTTTTTTTTCTCCTTGAAATTAGTAAATATTTTGTTATCAGTTCTAAGGTTGTATTAGACAATTCAATAAATTGATTGTTGCTGAAGAATTCTGTATGATAAAATACGTTCTAAGTAACGATAAAGACAACTATTGATTATAATTTAAATAATTATTCACTCAGTTATAAAGAAATGTCAGTTGATGTAATAAATAAAACAAAACTAGTATGTGAGATGCGTGAAGTGAAGATTCATATCTAAACCTTATTTTAACTGCTTAATCATCTTCCATTTTGTAGCTTTCTATCATGTTAAAATCTTAAAACTTGTTTTCAATTGTCAAAATAATTTTTTGAGTAAATTTTGAGCGAGACTAGGAGTGAATTTTTCGATTAAGAATATTTCTCAAAGATGTTTAAAATACACATAGTTTGACTCAGTTTCTAACGTTGATGCAAAATAATATATTACTTTTGATCAAATCATAGTTTTTCTAAACAAAAACTGCTCAATATGAACCAAGAGAAGGTAAAATTCTTTCCCAGAAATAATGCCCTTAAATTTTGTTTTTCATCATTCTAGTTTAATGCTAGGGATCTATTGATGCATAAAAATTACACTTCAATCTCGATGATCAAATGACCTTGATGAGGAATACGTGATAGACTGATAAAATGTTCTAATAGTTTTAATAATTCTAGAGCAAAAAATACAAATTATAATCCGATAATTAATTGTCAAAATTTATCAGCACAAATGTTTCGCCAGTTGATGACAAAAAATAATCTACGACTAGAGAAGTTTATCAAAATTAATATAATAGATCTATTTTTTTTTCGTTTTCATTTTTATCTTTTCACAATAAAAAAAAAGAAATTAATTTGTTTGTTTGTATTTGATATTTAAATTTTTTAACATTGAAAAACATTCGAATTTTCTGGAAATAGCTTCATGAAGATTATCTTGTTCAAACGTTATAAATATTGATGCATAGGTTATGATATATTGAACAAAATCATTATGGATACAAACCTAAAACGTCTTTTTAATTATATTCATTGCTGGTGTTTGATAGCCTTTGGAAAATATTATCAAAACATCATTGTGGATTCGTTAGATTTTGCGTTGGAGAAATTCGACATTCATCCATTTGGCATCCATTTTTCAGCTCTTCTCATCTCCAGATGTAATTAATCCGAGTTCCATAAGCATAGGTGACCGCTTGTTCATTCAATTGAAAACCATTGGAACTCTGTATATATTTTTCTAATTCCTTTATTTGTGCTAATCGAAATTGTTCATTCCTATGATCAAAGTGAATGACATAAATCATAGCATCATTGTCTTTTGAGAATTGGTCTTTACACTTTACTGCTAACATTGCTCGTTTTTCGCAACGTTCAATATTAGACAACTGATGATTGCTAGTAGTTCTGAACGAATATCGTGAGAGAACTGCATTATCGAATGTATATCTAGCGGCACCGAAATAAACATATGGTAGCTGCAGCAATTTAGAAAGAAGCTGCAAATGTGAGTAAATACTTAGGTCAATCCAAAATTTCTGTTGGGGATACCTTATTTTCGAATAGTAAACTTAAAAAAGTGTTTTATTTTTATGCAATGATAAAGAAAATGATGCTCTATTTTTCTATGCTATTTGATCAATCTTCAACTGTTATCATAATAATAAAATTTTGCTAAGAACTGTATTTGTGTGAAACTTGAGTCTATTTAAAAAATTAATGACCGTCATTATTTCTTGCAGTAACTCAAGAATGGAGAGAGTTAGAGAGCTGGAGTTTTCATTGTTTGAAAGAGGAGAAGAAGATGCATCGAATCCCATGTTGCAGGCTTGTTTGACCTAATTTTTTTAAGATGTTCATTCGATCTCTTTAAAAACAAACCTAACCCGTGAAGTGTTTACAACGAATTTTCAATTGTTAAGTATGTATTCAAACTGTCAATGGAAGATCTAAAAAGTTGTACAAGAATCAGATGTTTAGAATTAATCATTTAGGAGTTATTTGGCATAATTAATGATGAATAAATTATCCTGTTTAAAATGAATCTTGTGACAACTTCGTTTCTACCTATATTGAAATTCCACTTACGTGTACCCGTTACGCAAAGTCGTACTCAAATGAGTCAATTTGCATAATAACAAATGATTTATTCAAACAAAAGAAAACAAATCTATCGAAAAAAATAGTTACTTTTTGAGTTTTATCATTACTTTCATTTGAAACCATCGTAGAATATTCCAGCAGCTTTGTAGCCAGTAGTAGCACCAGCAATACCTCCCGATGCGCCACCTTCAATCGCTCCCATCGGAGTCGGCATTATTGCATATCCGACAACACCCCCTGTAAGTAACGCTGCTGCACCACCAGTAGCCCCACCTACCATTTGTCCGAACTCTCTGTCATTAGTCGTAAGTCCTGCCACCCCTCCGATTATACCACCAACAGCTCCACCAACAAAACCTCCAGCTGCCCCACCATATTTCAATGGGCATGCCATATTGTTTATTTAATCTGTTGAGCAACAAAGACATGAGCATCGATTAATAATAAATGACTTCTACAGACAACATTTCTGAGAATTAAATATTTGATCTTGTTTTAGTGTTGTTCACTTATATTTTATTTTATTTTTCTTTCTTTCTTTCTTCTTTTGATAACAATTACTACGTATATGTATATACACATATATACAGTCTTTTCTTTTTTTCTTGTCCTTTTGTGATTTTATCTTCACGTATTTTCCAAAATTTATCTTCTTTTGACGTTGTTAACAGATTTTCTTGATATTTGTGTTTTCTTCCAACTTCATTTGATGTTTCGAAGTTCGCTACTATGCATAGCGATCTTGTTTGGGAAAACAAAAAGACATTGTTTAATATCAATCAGTTTCATGAAACATCTTGTTAATAGATTCGGAAATTGAAACTATTATCAAGCCAGTAAATGCTTACGAGACGAAACATGGTGTGTATGTTTTTATTTATGTTTTGAACTATTTTAAACTAGTATTTCTTATGAAAAATAAAAATAAAAACTCGAACGAAAAGAAACAATTGTAAACGATTCTTCGTCAGCTAAGTTATATGATAAAAACAAACAAAGATTTGCCTTTTGACGAATTTTTAATTAAATATTTGTGAGTGTCGATAAATATTAAGTGTATCTTGTGAGTGTCATTTCTCGTTTTTATATGCCTCGTGACTACTATAGACATCATAAGTTGGTTTTTTCCTAAATGGCAAAATATTTGTGGTGAAAATAAGTATGCATTAAATAAACATCCAATGGATGTAGATAAGGAAGAAAAAAAGAAAACGATGGGTAGAAGAATATGTACCATGAAACTTTTCCAATTATTCTAGAATAAGCCAAAAAGCATGTGAATGGAAAAAACCATCTGAGTAAGTCAGACGATTGCATCATGATATGCGAAATCAACAATAACTAGTATCATTGAATAAAACCCACTGTAAGAGAATTGTACTGGGCAAAATAGTATATAAGTAGTGTTGTATGAATAAAAATCTACATACATTATTTGTCTATAATCAAAAATATTTTCTTCAATTTCATCATCACATTATCACGTGAGTAATTGAATGATAAATTATTCTTGTTGGATTTAGAAGGCGAAAGAATATATTCTACTTTTTTTAGTATGGTCGTTGTTTAAGATTGTAATAAAATGAAGCAAAGCTTTTAGTACTTAGTAAAGTTGAGATTCATATATCTACTTTCGTTTAAGAAGCATAAACTTCCTTTATAAATATTGAGAGATGCCATCTATTACGAAATTACCTTTATATTACTTTTATCTCAAATTTCTTTTGTTATTCGTCGGATCCAATTTTCACGAATCAAAAAAACTAAATGTATCAATTGATATATGTATATGAAAAGAAAATCGACTATTAGAATTATTTGTTTCATTATGTTTTCCTACTTTTCCTTTCTGACTAATATCTAATCTAGGTTTCGTTTGTTATTTTCGGTTTCACTTCTTTCAAAACACACTTTCAGCTTTCGAAAAGTCTAACGACTACCCTTAGTTCAAATCGATACGAGTAATTATTCATGTCAATGAAACATGAACAATAAACTAAAAATTCTTTTCTTATGACTTTATGCTGATTTTCTTCAAAGATAAATTGAACATCATGGCTGTCAATCCTATAACATGGGGCTTGGTGGTTGGTGGTGCTACTGGTGGCCTATCGGGTGCAACTGGAAAATTCATCTCCGACAACAAGGCGACTGGGCAATTGGCAGGTGCTTTTGTTGGTGCTCTAGCAGGTGGATTAGCAGGAGGTTTTGTTGGTGCTGCGACAGTTACCACTCTCAGTACGACATTGGGAGCGATTGGTGGTGGTTCTGCTGGAGGTATATCAGGTTCTGTGTTAGGATACATTACCGCAGGAAAAACATATGATGTAGTTGCTGAAAAAAAATAAATTGCTAATCATTGTTCATGATCATAAATTATTTCATTTTTATTTCTATTGTTAATTACTAAAATCTTTTATCGTGAAATATTTGTCAAATAGTTGATTCTCATTTGAAAATATCAAGAAAGTTAAGTTTAAGTAAAATGTAATGGTTTTAAATGTTCGCTTGATCTCAAATTGATCATGTAATTAATTTTTGGTAAGACAATTAAATGTATTCGTCGAATTTGAAAGATACAATTGATGAGATGATCTATAGAAAATTTATTTTACAAAGTTTTAATGAAATGTTATTTTAGGGTAGGAGATTTATGTGTCTGATCAAAGAAACTTTTTGAACTGATTAAAACTCACCAGTTTATGTCTAGCCAAGAAGAATCTTAATTAAAGTCAAAACAATGTTTGAAATTGGCTTGATCACAATTTATAAAACAAAGTGACTCCTTATTGTGAACTCAATATGAATAGATGATGAGAATGCGCATGAATCGAGTGAAAACAGTGACCAATATCCATAATTGTAAGTGATTTAATTTTGAATATCATTTTCTATATTTCTCATCCTTGTGTGTACACGCTGTTGCACATCGACTAATTAGTTTGTGTCTGTTGAATGTTTGATTCCATGTTATCATAACGCGTAGATGTTGTGTTCAAATTCTAAAACTAACTCATAAGATCCATAGTAACAATTATATTGACTCGAATCTATGAATTGTACTTAGTTGCAGGTAAAACGCAAGATACAAATTTTATCAACATTGTTATCAATAAACTTTTAAGAGCTTTAACAACAAAAAGAAAGTATCAGATTATATTGTCTTATATGAAAAAAGCAGCATCGATATTGAATTTAATACATTTTTTCATTTCGATTTTATATTCGAAAATGCGACGACACGCTATATGTATGTACTACTGCAACGGAATGTGGGTGCACGTTTGGGTCATGTTTTTCCTCTAATCACACACCTACCCACACCTTCATTGGTATCGATTATAATCAAAAGAATAAAGCCTATTTCGAGAGAGAAATTACTAAAAGCAATAAACTTTATATGACATAGGACATAGATTCTCTGTGACAGGTTCTGGCAAACATGTTTTTCTTTCGCGTTGTGCGTCCCAAATGCGTCAAATTAATGTTTTTAACCAAATTGTCTGCTGTTAATTCTCTTCTATGTTATATCAATTTTTTAAATACCACACAAAAGTCTTCGTTTGTAATAAACAACTGTATATGAAGGGTGTTCGAAAACACTGAAAGTAAAGATATGAAAAGTTCAAATAAATATATTTGTATGAAAAAAATTAGGAAAAAATTGCGAAAGAATTATCTGAAGCCTATTGATCTAAAACTTTTATAGGCTTTGAAAAATATTTGTAATAAAATTCTTTTGTGTACTTTTGCACCAGACGCTTCGCTCTTTCTAACAGAAAAAACAATGAAATCTCTATGACATTCCACCAGTATCATATAGAAAAAAAATTATACAGAACTTTTACTCAATCTGTTATATATACTCTCCAAACAGGTCTTGAAAAAGCTCTGCCGTATCATATGTTTCTGAAGGAAGAAACTACATAAATCGAGAACATTCAATATTGTATAATAAAATAGTGGACGATCTGGAATACGAATAGAGCCTAGTATTATCATCATGTATTTAATCAGCAATATTCACGTGGTCTACAATTTCTATCGCATGTTTCATTTCTAAATTAAATAATTAAACCAATGGTTATCGAACTAAATAATCATTTTGGGAAGTATTTCAAAGAAAATAAACAGTAATGAGATAGTAAAACAGTTATTAAACTTACACTAGAATACGATGAAGTTTTATTACCGTGATAATATTTGATAGAAGAGATACTAGCGCTAATAGAATAATGCTTTATTTAGCTTGCTCACATTATCAAACGCATCGTTAATATACAAAACACACGTTTATTTACGTAACCAGAAAAGAGGAAGGGATAGGAATAAAGACAAGATAATTGTAAGAGAGAACAGATGTATCGATATCGTCACAATTACTGGAAAATGAAATTAAAATTATTAAGGTTTGAAAACTAACAAATATTCGATAGAACATGCATGATACTACAGATAACAATATTCTTAGTATTAGGCACAAATTATTTTGATATCACAAGGATCAGGATACTAGAATATAAATGCTTGTTCCCAGAGAAGTGGGAAAAAACAGTCGAATCTTTGATTCACGTCATCACTGACCATTCGAGTAAAACGCATTTTCTACACTATTTATCTGTCACAATCAGAAATTCATTGACATTCTACGAAAAGATCTACTTTCATTGTGAGAGTTTCTTAGGTTTATAAAATTCAAATAACAAACAGTTTTCATAATACTGATTCAGATATAACGTCTCAAATCGAAAATACTAGTTTAATTAAACTATAAACCAGTTAGATAGTCACCTAGCTAATTGAAATATCATTCTTTCGACGATGAACGATGAAATTGTATGAAAATCCGACATAGAGAAATTAAGAATGCGATCGAATATTGTTGTGTCTCCACTGAAATGTTACACTCTGTCTGTAAACTATTACCTGAATGTTGTTACCATAATAAACTCAACGAGTTGCTTAATGCCAATCTCAATCACGAGAGAAAGAAATGAACATAGGATAGAGGAAAAGAAAATCAGTAGGAAGTAATATCAATATCGATACAGTAATATGTAACAGAATAATACTCGATTGTTATTCTATTTTCCAATACATAACTAAAGCTCTCTACTCAAGTGAGTGCACTACGAGAAGTAAGGATGTGGATGGGTATTGGTGAGTTTGGGTGTGGTATAGTTAGAGAGAAGACTCATACCTACATTCTTATTTCAGTTTTACCAACTACACTGACCATCAACGAACTTTAAAAATTCTAATTGCGATCATGCTTGAGATTCATCGTTACATTGTAAAAAAAAAAGAACCGAATTGAAAATTCCAATTGAGTAGAATAATAGTTAATCTTCAAGTTGAAAGGTAACTTTTCATTGAGCGCTCTCAGTTGAACTTACAAGGAGCACTTCAAAAGATTTTTCGTCAATTCTTTAGAGAAATGCTTCAAGTCTGCTTCTAGTGTAGTTTTTTCAAACTATCATTCCTAATGCTCAAAGCGTCTATACACTTAATTAAACAATGGCCAGGAAGTCATTTTTGAGATATTCTCTTGTGAGATCGATAAAGATTTGTACTAGGGCATATAATATTGTTTGAATGTTGCTAAATCTATTTTCGTATGGTTGATATTTGAGCTTTATAAGAAGAAAGCTATCACATGAAAATGGATCTGTAATAAATGCAAGATTTATACATGATTTGATATGATCTTATGCCAAAACTTCGGTAATATTCAATCTTCTTTGTGGTGTCCCATTTTCATTTGGAAAATTGCTACTTCAATGACCGATATTTTATGAAAATACTACTAAATGAGTTTGAAAATCTATGCTAGACAGTTATTGACAAGCAGATTTCTATTGAATAGATGCTATGAACATGAATGCAGTTAAATTAGATTTGGTGAAGAACATTTGGTATTGTTTGCCTGTTTGGTTACTTGTTCTGATAATCACTGCCAACGTGGGAATAAGTATTCGATGATCAAAATTTCGACTGTTCTGTTGTGTTTTTATTATTATGATAAGAATAAAACTTATGATTCTAGTGCTTATGTTAACTATGAGAAGGACATTGATCATTTCAAATCTATTCAGAAAAGAACGATCCATTTAAAAAACACAACGACTGGCAGTTATCCATGCAATAATCGATACATTTCATGCATTTTAGTATCTTTCTTTTCTTCAAACGATAATACACCAACATATAGATCTTTGAACTCCAAATACTTAGCTAACATTATGTAATCAGTTCATATATCCTATAGAATCAGACTCATCTACCAAAATATCGTTTGATCAAGCTCTATCAGCGATAGTGTTAGCCAAATCGCCGTCACCGAACCATATTTCCCTAAAAATGATGACATAAGGAATAAAAAAAAACTCTATCTCCATTGTTATTGAGAACATTAGTTTTTCTATATTTCTTGTTGGTCGAATATTCATCAAACAAAAAACAAAAATAGTCAGTCAGGTGTATATATGTTATGACCGAAGTTGAAATTCAGCCCAATTCAGAATTCGTCCAAAATTGTTGGTCGAATTCTGAATTGGGCTGAATTCCCAGTTCGGTCGCAACATATAAATGCAATTAACATTTATATAAATGCTTTCGTCCAGCAAGATAGTCTGAGAAAAAAGAATCAATCGGACTAGTCAGTTTATCCACTGTCCCAGTCAGAATTAATCTCAATCCGGATATAAATTGCCACCTTAAACATTTTTCGCATAGCACTTGGTTCTCTTCCTTGTTGGTTTAATGTAAGTATATCTTTGCTATTTGAAATAAAGACTAGACTTTCATAATATATAAGATATAAACAATAAAAATTCAGTCCTACTATGAATTATGAACTATCAAGTTGATGTAATCAGGTTTAAATTTTTTTTTTCATCTAAGACAAAAATAAAAAATAAAAACCTATCGTTCTCATTTTCAAAATAAGCAGAATCTTTTTTAGATGATGAATGAATTTTGAAATTTCGATTTCTGTTTTTATCAAATTGAGAAACTTTTGCAAAGGAAAATAAAACATTAGAGATCAACTATCGAATATTACAACTATTATGTATTTGTTTTTTCCTTGTTTCTAGATTACAAACTGTAAACAAAAAAAAATGTCTACGAATGGTGATCAAACTCAAAGTTTAGAAATATTAAAATTACAATTACGAATTGAGAAGGAAAAAACAAAACAAATACGAATAAAAGAAAAAGAAGAAACAAAACGAAAAAATATCGAAGAAAAACAAGAAACCAAACGGAAAAAACTCGAAGAAAAAGAAGAAACCAGACGGAAAAAACTCGAAGAAAAAGAAGAAACGAAACGACAAAGAATAACAGAAGAATCATTTAATAAACGGATGGGATCAGAATTTGCACTATCATCATCATCAAAGAATAAGAATTCGGCACCAGTGTCAAATTCTACATCAATAAACGAAAGCACGACTAGTAGTTCATCTTCCTCTACATCTAATTTTTCCGATGATTCGGAAGAGTATTAGTAATGTATGAATTTCCAGACACAATTTGCTTTGGAAAATGTACACTTTTCAATTACATATATTTACTTATTGATTTACTCCATGTTTCATGTATCTTAACACCAGTTTTTTTGTTTATTTTTTCTATTTCTTACTCCTTATTTGTTCTTCTTCATCATTAAGTATTTGTTAGTTTTTTTCTTTATACTATTACTCTCTCTCTCTCTATCATATTCTTCATTACATTTTTTTCATATGAGATCTTAATAAAAGATAAAATAAAAAAATCATATCATGTTGATTTTTACAATGACTATGAAGATAATATAGTTCAATTCGATATTGATTTATTATTAAAAGAAAATAATCATTCTAACGAAACTTACTCATATTTCTATTGAAGATTAATGAACGTGTTTCACCATATTCGAACAAACAAACAAACATGAAAAAAGAATATTAAAAATTCATATGATAAATTAATAATGAATTTGTTAATGATATTAAATGATTTTATATCATTGAAATATTTATGGGATCTCCAAGAATGGTCTTAGAAGACTTATAGAAAAATATCAAACAATGTGCTTTTTTCTATAGGAATCGTACCCCAAGTTCATCTAGAAAATACTCAAAGAGTTTTATATCATATCAGATAAATTTTACCTAGTGTAAATAAGCATATGATCCTTTATTTCCTTCTCTGAAAATAACCTTTCCAACTGAAAAAATGTTTTTCGCGAAAACCCTGCATCCTCTCCTTCAGGTCTCTTCAGATATTCAGTGAAGAATCTTAGCGATTATAATTTCAAAATCGTATGAGCATAATCAAAATTATCAATTGGGCGTGGGGCAAAGGCGTGGTTGTAGCATTGATCTGTATCATACGCACACCCTTATCATTGATTACTCATTTGGTTAAAAGTAATCCTATAGCATCATCACAATCATTGCTTAACAAGCAAAATATTAAGCTTGAATAAGAATAATTTTTTTTCTGTAATTCTGTTTTCCAATCTGGTTTGTTCAAATACTTTTCATTTTTGTTGTCCAGGAAAGCTCATATCGACTAGTCTCAAAATCTTATGCTGATCATGTCTTATTAAACAGTAAGATTGAGAAAACGACTGTACGGGTGATGAAAGATCTTGTGTTCTGTACTCAATTAATTCCTAATCTATAGAAAGAAGTTCTAATGTTGACATAGTAAAATAAATATAAATTGTTAAGCATGGAGTTTCGTCAATATATATACTTTTTTAACTGCTAACGGTTGATAAGATAGGTTTTTCTACTAGAATATATTCTTTTAAAAAAAATTTTTACAAAAATGAGGGTGTGGGTGTGGGTGGTTGTCGATCTCTGTTAATATTCTCTTCACCCACACACCCACACCCACATAGAAACTTGGTTTTTCAGCAACAAATAGAGGCCTTACTTTATTTTTAATTATAGTAAAGAATACGTATAAATAAAATATCTATCTTTTTAAAATTAAAATAATGAAATTCTTTGCTTTTGAGAAAGAAATAAAAATGAAAAAAATAAATCTTTATCATTTAAAAATAAAGAATAAAGAAAGATTTGTTCTGTCATAGATAGATAGACAAATACCTAGTATAACAACTGGATATTTTAATCAATATTCTTTCTTGTCATGAATATCACTTCGATATGTGATATCATTAGAAAATCAAGCGAGTACAAGAAAAAAAGAATATATATGCAAAAAAAATTTTCTGTATATTTCATTTCCATCTATGGTGTCGTATCTTTTTATGAGCTACTTGGTGAAAAATTAAAGATTAGATTCTTATAGAAAGGATTTCTTCATTATTTATTTTATCTTTGCTTTATACAAAAGGTAAATAAGAAAAGATCTATATTTTTATTTTGTAAATATGAAGATTTCATTTATCTTCATTTTTTAAATAATAGTTTTTTTTCTATTTATTTCTTTTTTGAAAAATAAAAAATTTTTGAATCTTTATTTAAAAAAAAATTTAAAGAATTTACTGTTGTTTATTTTATAAATATAAAGATTATACTTATATTTATTTCATAAAGTAAAGAAAACGTAACCCTAATATTAAAAAAATATTTTTTGCAACTAAAATTACTTTTTTCCTAGTAAAATTTTTTTTTTCTAGTGAAAAACCTGGGCTTCTACTGGATTTAGTAACTAAAAGCACCTGAGATTATCATTATTTTAACGAAGCTTAAAACCTTGCAATAGACATATTCGATATAGAAGTATTATTCTAACCTGTATATGCCCTATGACGGTCTCTGATACAAACTCTATTCTCATTTTCTATTATTCCAAATCCAACCACTTAAGATTGTATTAAATAATTATAATTCGAAAATGTAAATTACTTTCAATTACAAATATTATTCATCATAATAATGATGAATATAAAAGAGAGAGAAAGAGAGATGGACATGAGATTTTACTAACATATTCCTTCAAAATTTAAAGCATTTGATTTTAGTTGCATAATCTAAGAACGATTGTGGGGTGAGTGTAGGTGTGGGTGTGGGTGTGAGTATCGGTGGGGTGTGGTGTGTGGATGAGGTATGGATGAGGAGAATATTAACAGATACATCGACAACCACCCACACCCACACTCCACCCCCATCCGACAGCCGCAGCCACACCCTAATTAATTAATTAAATCTTCCTTTTATTTTTTCTTTCCTCTCTGTATTACACAATTTTCTTTATTTATTAACTATTATATATAATGCAAAATTTTGAATATACTGAATCGTATAGTATATCTATCTACATTGGATAACAGACGCAGCTTAAAGCAGAAAAGTGTGTACACAATGCGAATGAAATAAATTGGGGTATGAATATTTTTGATCAACAAAAGACATATATATGATCATCAAATCTATTATTGGTAGAATAAGTAATGAGTGCATGTAAAACTAGCTTGAGTTACACAGAATAACACGGAAAAAACTAAAAAGCTATTGAACTGTTTATCTATTTCTCTTTCTACCTGTACAGTTAACCAATGAATTACCTATCTATTTATCTGCGCCTATCTAACTATATTTTCATCCACTTATAAACATTCGAGCATTCATAAGGTCAAATAATATCGTATGCAAGCTTGTAAAACTCTTCAAAGTCTAAAAGCTCTTAGAAATCATAGGAAGTATTCTTTTTCAAACACAGGAACACAACTGTAAAACCCATCACAAGGTGTGAAAACTTAAACTTTTGTTTGTCAAAATGAACTTCGGACAGATTTCTTTCTGGATGCAGCAAGTAGACTAGACCAACGGTTGTTTTTTTTTCTTCAAAGAATATCTCAGAATTCAATGAACGAAAAAAATCAAAGGTCTGAAGTTTTCAGCATTTATTTATTGATCAGAGCGTTCTTCATCTGTCCACAAAATTTCATGTTCGATGTAGAGAGTAGAGACACCTCATTCTCCTCCATTATAGTGTCGTGAATCATTGCTTTTCAGTGATGACAGTCATAACCAATCAAAAAAACAATTTCGTTGATATCATGTCAGCACGTAAAATGACAAATGGATTTTCTACATGACGACTAATTCATCGACCTTGTATTTTGAGCAAGATGAGAAGAAGCGAAAACAGGAAACAAAGAAATGAATAAATATATGGCATGGTCGTCATATCGAAACATTTCTTTTGGACAATGTTGCGCACATTTTAGTCTTATTAGGTAAGACCGTATTTGTAAGTATGATTCACAAGACTCCTTGTTCGTCCGTGTATTTGATTCGTTGATCGACAGTCGAACGGAAGCAGATTATCGCTTGATGAATTCTTGATGTTCACAAATATTTTATCTCATTATTGCGTTTTATGATTGAAGAACTTGTAAGATCGAAGTCAAACTACGAAAACAAATTGATAACAGTATTTCTTCCTTATCTGTACATCGACGAAGAAAGTCATAATAGTCAATATTTTATTTTCTTTTCAGATCCTTCGTGAATACAGATCGCTTGCCGTTGGATTGCTTTGACGAATACGAAAAAAGAAGACAAAAATGATATTGGAATCTTTGGCCAACGAATTATTACTTTATCTGTTCGAATATCTCTCTACTAATCATCTGATCTATGCATTTCATGGTCTCAATTCTCGATTTAATTTCCTTCTTTTTCATCATTTTACCATCAATGGTCTCGATTTTCGATCGATATACTCATGTGATTTCGATACAATCTGTCGAGAATATCTTCCAACTTTGATTGATAAAGTACCGGCATTATATTTATCAGAAAGGAATGGTCCATCTGAATTAGTTAATCGATTGAATGATGATGGTTTCTCACTAGATCGATTTGTTCGATTAAAATCATTTTCATTAAATTATCTTTCAGATGAAGACTTCATCAATAAAATCATGTTGGCATTACCTTACCTAGTCAATTTAACTCATTTGAGTCTCGAATATTGTCTTATGGGAAAGGATTTCGCTAAGGTTCTATCACCTGGACTTCCTTTTGTCGACTGCATATGGAGTTTACCAAAGCTCACTCATTGTTATTTTCATTTGCCATTGGGCAGATTTCCAGTGCCTAGTGTGACATCATCAAGTATTACACATCTGTTTGTGTTCCATGTCTATGATGATGTTTTAAAACTGGGTCTTCTCTTTGAATATACACCAAATCTTCAACACTTCTCGACATCAATTGTCAACAATTGTCTTATCCAATTCTTAATGTCACCAGTTCCATCAATTACTTCTTTCGAGATATCGTTATTTGATAGTGACACCAATCTAAGGCCTGAGATTTTGCAATGGATGCCCAATATATGTCGATTAAAAGTAGACTGCAATCGTCTGCTGGATGGACATGATTGGAAACAGATCATTTCGAATCATTTACCCAAACTCAAAACATTTCATTTTAGAATGAAATATACGTATGAAATAAATGACGTTCCCCAAGAACTAGCTGAGCAATTACTCAACACATTTCGAAGTCCATTTTGGGTTGATGAACATCGATGGTTTGTTCGATATGATTCATGTCCAACGAGAGGATGGATTTTTATCTATACTTTACCGTATGCTTTTGACGATTTTTCCGTTTATGGTCGATTACTCAGTAAATCCACTTGTCCTCAAGAGAAAAATCTACAGACATATGATTGTGTACGTGAACTAACATACGATGTTGAGCCTTCGATATGTTCCCAACTATCGGATATTCAATTTAATAAACCAGAAAAAATGAGACTAAGACTTCCTGTCGATGATTATTTTTGGTCAATCGTTCCAACATTTGATCATTTGACTTCACTGCAAGTACAAGCGAGTGATATTAATGAAGAATGTACAAAACAATTTCAACTGTTACTTTCTCGAGCCTCTCATTTATCATCATTAAGTATATGGATATTTTTCAATAGCGGTCATGCCGTAGACTTACTATTGGGAACAAAGCATGTTTCTATAAAACGAATCGATCTAGGGGAATTGTCTGACGGATTTGATGAAGAGCAATGTATGAGATTGAGTCGTTCACCTTTTGCTATGCAATGTGAAGAACTTCGCATTCATGTAACACATCGATCATCAATATGTTATCTGGTCAAAATGATGCCTAATCTACGATCCTTGTATGTGTATTGTCAATATGACCAGCCAGAGGAAACTTTTTCAAAAAATGAACTTGTCGATTGGTTACGAGAACAACTGTTAGGTGTACGACCATTGATTGAAATCTCACGTTCGTATAATACTGTCCGATTGGAAATGCGTCAAAACTCTTCTACATGATATCAAGAGACAATCAATAGACTTTTTCTATATAATCCAATACCAGTGCTGTTTTATCAATAGTTTTGTCCTAGATTCATAATTTCCATGAACTACTACAATAACATATTCTATTATCTAAATGAACCATCCACAGAATTAAACGATTAGTGAAAAGAATGAGAGTTGCGTCTTAATCGCCTGTCCTAGCGATCATAGGGTGTGGGTGTGAATATGAGATAAAAGAAGGACTACACCTATCTGATTATTACTGCAGACGCAATAAAAGACGTTACATAGACGAAAATAATAAATTTAAAGCTATATTAGGTTGATCATTCGTTTTTTCCAATGCTGTTGAAATTTGATCACGAGTAAAACCAGCAGCTGCACCTTCTGACATTTGTTGTACTAAATAATCGTGCAAACAAATTGATGGTTTGAAATTATTGTTGTCACTGATATTATTATTACTACTGAGTTGTTGTTCAAATTGAATCAGTTGTTTGAAAAAACCGGTATTTGGACCTACATTATTTTTGCATTTTTTCACGTAATCATAAGCTGCTTTGAGAGATTGATTATGATATCGCATCAAGTAAGCAATGATTATTGAAGGAGAACGGCTGATTCCTGCTTCACAATGAATTAAAATTTTATTTGAGTTATTGTTTCCAATAGCATGATGAATAAAGTCTAGTGCTTCGTCCAAATAATCAGAAAGTTTGACGTCCATTTCATCAGCTATTATAATATGTTTAGCCGTAATTTCAGGTGGATAATTGCTTGCGCAGCGCAATTCATCTGAGTTATACTCGTAACCCGTTAAATTGAGGACATAATTCACTTGTAGTTGTTTCAAGAGAATCAAGTCATTTGCTGGTTCAACCGAAGACAAATAAAGATTTGATAGAATTTGCGCTGGATTTTGCAAGCGCAATGCTTCGATTGTCTTTCTGTCGAGAATATTTTCATTCTCTTCATATTCTTCAACAATTGTGTTTATTTCTTGAAGATCTTTAGCTTCCATAATTAATCTACAAAATGAAAACTATCACCAACATTATTTCTAGTAGAAAAGATGTTTCTTTGAAAAGTTAATTGATACAGACTAATTAATTATCACTATTATACCTTGTTGCAAGAAAACAACATTTTAACAAACCGTTATACTATTTTTATGCAATATACCAAAAGGTAGGGAATTAACAACTGAACAAATATATGTAATCTATATAGATCTCTTTGATCAACGTAAAAATTATGCTCGAAATGAGGAAATTTCGGTCAATATACGCTGACAATGATCTCATTTTCATGTCGAGAAAAAACTACTACAACATCAATAAAAACTAGTCTATGTCACTCCTTATGCTTCTAATGTTTGTGATAGGTCGTAGAACATTTGCATGTGATATGCATTCTTTTCATTTTTGCGCGTTTCTTTAAGCTCTGAGTAACATAGAAAAAAATTGTTTGCTAAAAACTACAAAAAATAAAATTTGACAGAGTTTTGTATTTTTGATCATCTTACTGTATCACAAGACTAAGTCGATCAAAATACCTGTTTTCTGAAAACAATGCGATGCTGGTTTCGAACTGCAGCTATTTCGAATCTGATCGTACGAGTTTGATTCGGTAGAGTATTCATTTTCTCCGTTCTTCTCAATCATGGAATAGATCTAAATACTTGTACGTGTCCATTATTCAAACATAATAGAGTCACGTGTGTGACAACGACCTGTTTTGAAATTACAGATTATTTTATATTTTTACTTTGCTGACCTCTTTCGATCCATCGTATAATTCGCTTTCAACTATTTTTTTTCTGTTCTGTTTTCATTTATTACAAAAGTTTCTGCTTGTTTTGAGTAATGTCCATGTGCGTGTTACTCCCGATTGTGAGTCTACTTGTGTCTATAGTGTAGTTGATGCAAGAAACTATCAATTACGACTAATATTCCTGAATAGTCTAGTTTCTTGCCTGTCACATACAAGAAATTTGCTGAATAAGTTGATATATAATATTTATTTTGTAATTTATATGAACTTATCTTCTCACTTAAGATATACATTAGAAAGACTAAGATTATTCTAAGTTTATCTGCTAATCAGCATAGAAAGTACACTATGTCAGCAGATGGCGATGATTCTCAATTGAACCTTGAAAACCTAAGACAGCAGCTTCTTGAAGGTCTGTCAAACTATCTTCTCTTCAACTATATTTGATGATATCTTTTTTCAAAGTTCGCGAATACCATCCGTCGAGCAAGATGATCAATATATCTGAAAAAGAAATCGAAATTTTATGTGCTAAATCAACAGAAATCTTCCTTTCCTCAATCAGCCCATGCTTCTCGAACTGAAAGCTCCATTTAAAATCGGCGGTATAGTTTCTTATCAATCTTCGAACTGCTAAGGAATGAACTTTGTTCGGCTTGCATTTCGCCAGAATAGACACCGTGAAATATGATTTTCTAGCCATGTGAATCACACGCAGAAACAAAACACTCGCTGATGGCAACTGAAACATCGATCTTAAATAAAATGTTTAAGAAATGAGAAATTCTGTAACTAAAATTAGGTATTCAGAGAACCAACTTTATTACAAGTAACGAATCAATAAAGAGTTCTTCGTCAAAAGAAACGCGGAATAAATATACTATGCGCAACATTTTTTTGGCAAACACTTGTTGTTTTGACTTAAAATTCTCAGCTAATTCATAAAACTCAATGCATTTTCTTTGAAAGGCGACATTCATGGTCAATATACTGATCTGCTTCATCTATTCCAGTGTGGCGGATTTCCGCCTAAGTCCAACTACACTCCTAGCCATAAGTCCCTGGATGTGTGATACTTTTCATGGGTTCGATAGTTTTCCATCAAATTTTTACCACAGATAGAGCTTCAAAAACTGTGACCGCGGGCACTCATCTGAACTCTATTGACTGAGATAGTATGGAGTTATGACTCAAACACTTGTTTCAACTCTGTTTACCTATAAATCAATATTCACAGTTTTTATGAAAAATAATAAAAATGACAGAAGTCTTGTTTAATCCCTAAATACGATGATAGTAGATTATTTTCCTGAAGTGTCTGTATGAACGTGTGTTTCGCAGGGAACTGCAAAGTAAAAAATTTCATATGACTCTGGTTTTTATTTTTCTTAAGTTCACGTTACACAATAGACAAGTAGAAAAGTTTTCAAGTGATCCTCAATAAAGTGTATAATCACCAGATGAAGCGATAACCGCTTGAACACGATGTTTCATGCTGTTCACAAGATTGAATGCCAGCCCTTTTGGCAGCTTCTTCCACTCATTGTTTGTAGCACCGACCAAATCTCTATGTGTAGTTGGCCGTCGTTGAGCAACTTTTACCTTGAGCAGAGACCACAAGTTTTCAATAGGATTGATATCGGGACTCAAAGATGGCCAAGGTAGGTTTACAATTTGCCGAGTAGACTTCCAATTCTTGCTGTAGTTCGATCGATGCTTGGGGTCGTTGTCTTCGAGTAAAAACCACTGAGATTGTCCGGAATGTACGTGAGCGGAAGGAAGCAGAGCTTTTCGATAGATTTTTTGACAGAGAAATTCACTGTTTAGGTTGTTCTGGAAACAAAACACTTTCCCAGATTCCTTTGATGATAAGCAGCCCCAAACGTTAATTTTCAAAGGATATTTGACTGTTCAGACAACTTTTCTCTGACCTGGCTGTTGCCACGTGTACTTTTGCTTGGCGTGTAGATGAATTGTTGTTTCATCAGTGAACATGACTCGGCTCTAATTGAAATTTTTCATTGATCTGGCCCATGCTAAATGCTGTTGTCGATGATGTTCGCTAAGGAGGAGTTTTGATAAAGGCTTTGAGTACTTGAGAGCAGCATTCTTCAGTCGTCGTCGAACTGTACGGTCACTCACATTAACTTTGCTGTTCTGAAGTTCTTGCTGGATAGTCTTGCTTGTTGCATCAATTTCTGCAAGGGCCATGTCGACTATCATTTGATCTTGTTCAGTAGTAGTCCGTCGCGGTGCTCCGGATCGAGAACGGTCGGAGAGATCTCTTGTTTCTTTCCAACGACTTAACTAGTGAGTGACGGTCTTCGGATTACATTTCACGATCTTGGCAATCTTAGATTAATCCAGTTGTGGACCATACTTGCGGTTGGCAAGAAAGACTATTTTGTAGCGTTTGTGAAGTGGTAGAGACATCAGCAAAAGAGAATTCAAATGGTGTAGAATGAGAAAATTTCACTATTTTCCTTGCCTTTTTATACTTTTTGCGCATAAAAGCGACTCTGTCAAATTGCTGACTAATCAATGGTTAATAGAAGATGAGAGCGCTTTGAGAAATTACGTGTATACAATCGCATACAATTACAAACAATAAATGCCCACTACATATTCCTGTACCGTGAAATCAATTAACATCAACAAGCTAAGAAACAATTTAGAGATTAAACAAGACTTCTATCATTTTGATTATTTTTCATAAAAACTGTGAATATTGGTTTATAGGTAAACAGAGTTGAAACAAGTGTTTGAGTCATAACTCCATACTATCTCAGTCAACAGAGTTCAGATCAGTACCCGCGATCACAGTTTTTGAAGCTCTATCTGTGGTAAAAATTTGATGGAAAACTATCGAGCCCATGAAGAGTATCACACATCCAGGAACTTATGGCCAGGAGTGTATTTTTTCAATTGTCAAAAAGACATTTCGTCCTTTGGGAGTAGAATATGAATTATGGGAATTATTTACATATTTTCTTGATTGGAAATTAGCAGTGAGTTTTTGCTAATTCCATAGTTTTCGGCATTTTTGCCGTTTTTTCGTGATACCCGAAACATCCTGAATGAGCGACCGTGTTGCTTTTAACAGGTAAACTTCTCAATTCAACCTTAACAATGGAATCTGCTCAATGATTTGCATACGCTATTTGACTTCGCTAGATACCTACTCTCATGTTCTGCTTAGCACGACGTTCGAGCTTGCTTATTCGAAACAACGACACTGAAGCTTTGCACTAGTAACACAGCAAGTTAACCACAGATTAATGATAGTGCATATGATCAAATCTATGCGACGTCTCAACCATTCAGTTCTATTCGATGATTGATAATCTATATAAAAAGATTCCTTGCACTCTTCTCGTAGTATAAAACGTAGCTCAGGTACTATCTACTTTGATTATGAAAGTATTCAAAATAGCAGAATAATCAAGCCAAGTATACAATAGAGAAGTTTAAATCAACTGATTGCTTCATCTATTCTTTCTCAAGACTTGACCTATAAAATTATTTCATGTTCATCTAAACATCAGACAGTGCTATAGGTGTATCATTCCACATACGTACAAAGTTTTAAGAAAGTCTTTGTGATACAGAAGAGTATACATTCCTGCTTTCAGTTTTTTGACATGGCACATACAAAATGTGATACTCAAGTAATCAACTGTCCTGTGTTCGAATATGTAAATCGATGTTAGGAATTGAAATCATACAGATGCTGACATCTGTCTAAGAACCAAAACAATATTAATATGCATTCATAACAATACATTAGTATTTTCTCATGAGTAGTCAAGATAAAATGAAGCACTTAATCAGTTATTCTTTCATACGATTATGAAAACACTGCTAACCTTTGTTTTGATATTGTATATCTTAATACTACCATCACGAATACTGACATGTTCATGTGTATAAAAAGAGTAGTGAGAAGCGCACAATACATCAATAATGAACAGTTAATGGGCATCCTGTATTAATTATTTTAATATTCTTGTTTTTATTTGTCGATATTCAAGACCGGATGTGGGTGTGTATGTAACTGAGTGTAGGTACGAGTGGGTTGGTATGCCTTAGGTCTACTCTTAGCTATACCCACCCACACCCTGATGAAACCCAATCACGTATCGATTCAGTCAAATTGTATCGAATTCTATTGATTTTTAGCAAATTTTCTGATTTTTTATCAAAATTTCCTTGAAGTGGAATATTGTTTCATGCAGTGTTCTAAATGTTTCTCGAAGATGATTGATTTTTATAATAATTTTGTCTTATATAACGTCGGATAAAAAAACGTCTTAACGTCTTCTCTATCGATCGTTGAAATTCGCAGATTGCTAACTATTGCGGTTATCGAGTTACTGAGCTTGCATACATTTCTCTTTAGTACTGGCGCGGACATTAGTATATATGAAAAAGTTGCAACACGACTGGACTTACTTTGCCAGAGAGGGTGTGGGTGTGGGTGTGAATGTGAATGTGATTCTTATTTTCATCCACACCCACACCCTCAAGATGGAGACTGATGTCAGTCTATGTGAGTTGATTAATCAAGAAATCCTACACGGTTTCATTGTTGCTCATAAAAGCTATTTTTATGTTTATTGAACTCTGATGCACCAATCGAGTGCTAGATCGATTATGTCTGAACAGCGTCGTAATTACAGCTGAACTGTAAACACAATGTGAGACACCGTTACAACCTTAATCATTGTACTATACGTAATCTAGCAGTAATGAGAAAAATTGTGTTACATTTGTGCATATTTCTGCCCCAATGAAGTAAAAATGCGTCACAAGTACATCGTGGGAGAAGAACAATAAATGTTATAGATGTTTTATGGTTCTCTGCTTCAGCCTGAAGAAACGTTTTACAATCGTTGAAATTTGCTTAGAAGATGCAATATCTATCGTGTCTCTCAACAAGAGAAGATGAATACGCTCCATATCTAATTATAATTGCATCGCAATTGTGTATTTCGACTACAATGAGATAAAATTCATCGTAGAACGACAACACTGTCACGTTGAATAGGCCACATAATAAAGAAATGATATTTACTTCATAGTGTCCTTTACTTTTCTGCAACTATCACTCATATGAATCTTGCATGTGCTTCTTAATTCTGAAGCGAACGCAAAAAAAACTCGATAAACGAGCATATTTCACCCATTGATACAAGGTATATATATACGATGGTAAATCACACACACGTGGCAAATTTCAACTATCAACGCAAGACAGAACAAGAACGAAGGTAAATAACATAGAAGCGGAATTCAATGCACCAGCACAAGGATCACTACTATCCCCATGAAATAACATATCCCGTCCTATGAAAATGTGCGAACTAAATCATCAACAAATGATACTAACCATATCCCTATGTAGTGGTAAGGCCAGAACCAAAAGAAAAAGACTAGTAATGAGCTGAATTTATCAGTTTTAGTAGAGAAAACATGTGTCATCGGTTTTCAGACGCACACGCAACGATTGTCCACAACGATACATGTTAACATATTATGGTAGACGATTATTATAGACTACTCAAGGAGGAAACGACTGACTTTGTGACTTTTTTGACTTTAATAACTTAATTGACTTCAAATGACTTTCGTGACTTTAATGACTTTAGACATCATCAAAGTCATTTATTTCAAATTCAATATCTGTTGCTTTATCCGAATATTAGTTTTAACTCTGACATTATGCAGGTTTATTAATAGCGAAAGTAATCGAAATTTTGGTCCTTACTCTGAGAAGGCCTTGAAAGTTATCCTGAGAACGTTGTTGGGTACTATTTAATCGAAAAAGTGCAAGTTATTTTGCCACAATTTTATTTAAATAAGAAAGAAAAATACGAGAGTAAACAAAGAAAAAATACAAAAAATAGGCAATTGTAATATCTACAAGGATTTTCAAGTTAATTATCCAGGTGATTGAGATACGGTGGGAAACGACCGGATCCATGGATTTCCGCCGATTTCCGGCAACCAGATCCAAAATCGATTCCTGCCTTCGTTTTCAACGCGATTCCGATCATTTTCTGCGCATAGAGACGATATTCAAGTACGGCTATCGTTTCCGGGACGGTTCCGACCACAGGGTACGTCGATTTCTCACGACGATGGGATCTGGACCAGATTCTGCCGCTTTTGACGACAGGATCCTGTCGTTTGCAATACCAGATACGAAGACCAAATCTCATCGCTCCCGACAGAAGGATTGTGTCGTTCCGAATCCGGGATACGGAGGCCGGAACTGACAACGAATACGATGCCATAATTAGTCTCCTGTTAAAAAAGCTTTCAGATTCTTAAAAGCTATTATAGGGGTAACCATAACTCAACAAGGGCTATCCTAGGTTGGCACCAGTAAGTCATCACTGGCTATGCTAGGGAGTTTCCGTAACTCTTTATGACTTGTCCCACGGAGAACCGATGAGTCATCTCACCCTGGGATATTCGAGCGGGACCCACAACTTCTAAATGGCAATGCTAGTAATTTCTCATATTGCTTGAAATGCTTCGTGGAGGATTCCCATAATTCTTCAAGAGTTTTGTAAGAGGTAGTGATATACCGTACAACCTAATAGTCCGTGTCTCGCTGTAAGTGGGCAAATACGTTCTTGAGGTTGTCCACGTGATCCTTCAAGTTGTATTCGCTAGTGTTACTCAGAATTCTTCTAGTTCCTTCTTGGAGTGCATCCTATACCACGGCACACTGGATCTATAAGTGGTCCTTATCAGTCATCAACCATAATGAGTCCATGGTTTCGAATGTCTATCGTCGTTACATACAGCTGCAAGAGTTATAGGCACCCCTACTATACTGAGGCCGAAGAGCTAATGGGGTACGCGATAAAAGTCATCGATAAGTTGTGACGAGGAGCGTTGGAACCGGCAACAATTTGGTGCAACAAGCGCTGGTACCAATCGGAACGTTTAGACCGCACTACATCAGCAGGTCTACCCACAGCATTACTTCTGAAGCTTTCGCATCTTAGAAGACCCAAATCAAAATCCGCGTTGCACTAAAGTGCCTCATCGTTACTGCAGCAATGATATGAGGATTCGCCTTGCTGTTATACGCCATTATAACTATGCGCCTGCACAAATTTTCCTCCCTGATAGAACAAACCTAAATTTCAAAAAAAGTGACCATCATCATGATGCTGTTGTATATTTTTGGCTCACTCGACTAATATAAAAAGCCCCTGACCCTCAGTTAAAGAAATCCTTCAAGCGTGTTGAGTAGCATTTCTATATATACCATGAGCCCTCTTATCGTTTCTTACTGTAGAAAATTGTAGCTAAAGAAGCCTGAGCCTCCTAGTAACTCCATTTAGTATTTATTTCGTCACTTGAGCCGTACGACAATGGTTATAATCCTTCATGGAACACTTTCCTAGATTTTCTCTAAGGAAAGTCTCTGTATCGTTCCTTGACGCAACTTGCCCCTTTCTCGTTGGGTGAAGCTTTCGGAAATAAGAATTTGAATATTGTACTAGTTTCGATGCCTAAACGGTCCCTTTTTGAAATAACGAGAAGCCCACATCCTAGCTTTGCGCTTGTCTTTGAAACCCTTACTATTTTTTATTCGCTAACTTCTAACCTGAAGAAGCCGATTATGGGATGTTCCTTTGGAGTACTTCTCGAAAGGATCACTCTAAGATGATGGCTTATGATGCTCGAATGCTCATTTTTTTGAAAAGGACGAGAAGCGCACATCCTAGCCTTGCACTTGTTTTTGAAATCTATGCTTGTTCTTTATTCTCTAACCTCTGATCCGAACAAGCCTAATTAGGATGTTCCGTTTGAGTGCTTCTCCGAAAAGTGACCCCATAATCATGCTTTATGATGCTCAAATGCTTGCTTTTCGAAAACAAGGAGAAGTACATCCTACCTTTGTACTTGTCTTTGAAACCCATGCTTATTTTTAATCTTTTAACTTCTTTCCTGAACAAGGCTAATCTGTGACCTTCAGATAATGGGCTTATATCATAAGTGCCCAGAAAGTCAAGGTTCTCTAGTTAACATACTGGCTTTCAAAGATAAAGAGGATGTTCAACAGTTTCTGGTTTGATCACGTTGTGAAATCTCTCTTAGATGCTAATGCTAGCACGATCGAAAATTTCTATGGAATGCTTGTGGGAGCATGATGGATAATCTCTCTGATGTGCTCGCGTCAGCATTAGCGAAAGCGTCTTCGGTGTGTTCATGGGAGTACGACGTTATGCGTGGCAATTTTTGTTGAGGGCACTATTGCAATTCAGTATTGTATGCTCTTGTGAGCATGATTGAAAGCCGCTCATATACGCCCATGTGAGCATGATGTACTGTTGCTTAGGAACGCTTGTGTGAGCATGATGGAAAATCGTTCGTGTGCGTGCTTGAGAAGTAGCTTTGAGCAGTCGCTTCCGGTGCCAGAATTTTGCTGTCCTATGTAATGCGTCATTAGTGCTATTTTCCCGGCGTGTTCCGCCGAGGTTAGGCTCAATTTTCGCCGAAAACGGCCGGAAAAAGATCATATACGATGAGTTCCGGTTGGATACAGTGGCCTCTATTCTATAGCATGGCGTGAGCCGGCCGATAGGTCAGTTGTTTGTGTTGATTTTCAACGGTTTCCATTGTTTTTCTCGCAGGCCCTACTGTGGTTCCTATATCTTTCCGGTGTCAGTATACTATTGGAAATCTATCGCTTCCGGTACGATGATTTTTCGGCCCAGAATAATGCTTCCATTTCCTATGTATTCCCAGCCGATTCCTGCCGAAATCATCGACCTCGGTAGTATTTTTCTAGTGATTTTGGCTAACTTGTACTAAGCTCTGTTACGAGCTGAAAGGTGTTAATTGATAACTACGTATAAAGATTTTCAACGTTGATCTCTTTATAGATAAAATTTGATAGTATTCAATATTTACATTGTGCTGTTACTAATTCTCGATGATTTTGGAAATAAGATATAATATATGATCTTGCTTTGACGATTTTCAGCTAACTCTACAGTTGCTTGGACTTTTATATGTATAGATTATGTTGGCTAACACATGCTTTTCATGATTTTCATGACTTTCTTGACTTTTTTTGACTTTAATGACTTTGATGATTTAGAAGTAATTTAAGTCACTTAAGTAAGTCGTTTCTTCTTTGAGACTACTACTGTACACGTGAGATGAGCATTGTGAATTATTGTATACTGTTGTTCTTGATAAATAACTTATACAATAGCTCTTTGAAGTCGGATATGATCGAATAGGAATGCACTTCGTGAATTCACAGTTAGATTGAACAATTTCTATTTCGTAGTTCCATTTCTTTCAAAAGAAAACTGACCGATCGATCTTTTCATGAAAACTAAGACTGAAGTACCAGTTTCAGTTCCTAAACCTGATATTTAACAATAAAAAGACATTAGTAAAATGTTCAAATGATTCTTCTGATTGAAATACTAGTAATATCTTTCAACAATCAATCGCCATACATACCGATTTCACATCTTCGCAAAACTGACATTCGAATATATACTAATCTGGATAGTAATATAGACGAGACATACATATGACGTATTATATGTTTAGACGGACGAAACATAACTTTCGTGAACGCTTGAAAATACTTTGGCATTTTTTGTGAAAAATCGAATACAAATATTCCGACGATGGCTGCTGAACAACAATCAATTGGTAATTCTGGAGTAAGGAACGGCATCGATATTAGCTTTTATTCAGTTTTTCGTATTCGAATTTGAATATTCAAACTGTAAATGCCTAAAATGCCAGACTTGACTGATTCTGTTTTCATGTCTAATCACAAAAATCTCGATATTTTCATTGAAGAATGAGTTTTCGATTATCATGGGAGTTTTCTTGGAAAAGATAAGAAGCATAGAATACTTGTCAAGATCAAAGTTTCTCTTTTCAACACTGTGAAAATATGAATATATTCTATTTTTAGTTTCTCGTTAATCAGCCCGTTTCTTATTGTTCAAAATGTACAAGTTCGATTGATCAAAATCATCAATCGAATATTCGATTCAATAATCGATTATATCATAACAACTGTTTTACTTGTGGTATTTGCCATAAGAATCTGAATAATTCTACAAATACTAACTTTGCAATCCATAATAATGAACCAATATGTGCACAGTGTAAACAAGCAACTGCCCAGATGTGTTATGCTTGTCAAAAACCTATTCTTACTGGTGGATCAATCACTTTCGATACAAATATTTATCACGACGATTGCTTTCGTTGTGGTCAATGTGAAAAATTATTGATTGATGAAACAAGACTGAATAAACACAATTCAAATACTTGCTGTGCCGCATGCTATGATAAACTATTCGCACCACAATGTTCGCAATGTTTGAAACCGATTTCCACAGGCAAAATGCTTACTTGTGACACGAAAAAATATCATTCTGATTGCTTTCAATGTGGTCAATGTAATAAGTCGTTAGTGGGTGAAAAAGATTTATATGAATATAATGCAAAACCTTGTTGTTTTCAATGTTACAAACAATGTACGGCACCCCAATGTGCAGAATGTCATAAACCGATATCTGCCGGAAAAATACTCAGCTGGAATGACAACAAATATCATGAAGATTGTTTTCGTTGTCATCAATGTAATAAAACATTGGCTGATGAGAACACTTTTTGCAAACACGATTCGAAGCCATTCTGTAGCGAGTGTTATACGGAACGTTTTGCACTTCGATGTGCACAATGTTCAAAACCGATTATCGACAAATATACAACATTTAAAGACAAGACATTTCATCCAAATTGTTTCTTTTGCGTCAAATGCCATCGACCAATCGGTAGTACAGAGAAGTTTTACGATGATAAACTCGGTTGCCTCTGCTCTATGTGTGGTAGCTGATACCACTTTTTTATGTGACTTTTAAAAAAAACCTTGAGAACTGCTTGCTTTAATCAAAATAACGGCTTCATCAATAATAAAGCTGCTTCATTTTAGTAGAATCTTGGTGGTGTTAGAGTATTCTTCGATCTCCTAGGTAAGATCTTAAGATTTCAAAGCAGTTCACAAAAGATAGGCTATGGATTATTGGGAAAGAAATATTAGAAAAATATTCCTGTGACATAATAGAATATGGGTGGAATACATTAATCAATAGAAGAACACACGATGTGACATTGGCCTCGTTTCATGTGTGTATTTAGTATATGATATGTTGACAATGTATGACGCTGCAAATACGTTCGGATCAATCATGCTGACAACAAGAAAAGGGAAATGAAATAAAGTGATTAAACGAAACGACAATTGTAATCTTCATTCTCAGATATCGGACAGTGGAAATAGTCTAGAGAGATCAAATAAATTACGAAAAGAAAGTTAACTTTTTTTCGAATAGAACTTCTGTGATTGTATGTCTTTTGATTGAAATACGATGTCATTTATTTACCAACGAGGATGTGAGTGTGTCAGTGTGGATGTCAAGGAAAAATTTACTCACACCCACACCCGACATAGAGCCAGGCACATTTGTTACCACAGCTACAGTGATACCAGTTTTCGATCCTGATAAAAATTTTTGTAGTCGATGATTTCCTGTGTCTGCTACATAAAGAGAAGAAACTTCATTAATAAGACTACCATACGGACTTGACAGTTGAGTTGAACTATTCCCGGATCCATTACCTTCTGCTAGAGCCACTCCGATGTTATTGAATGGGAAAATTTTGGTCACTTGATTGTCGGCAGAATCGGAAACGTAGATATCATTGTTAACATCAATATGTAGATCTCGCATTTGGCCCAATGAACTTGATGAACTGTTCGATGTAAGTGTAATGCCTGACATGATACCCGATGGAAAACTCTGAATGTGATAATTGTTACTGTCGGCCACAATCACAGTTCCGTATTGATCAACAGCTAGGCCTTTTGGTGAGAAAAGTTGAAAAGAAGTTGCTCTAGAAGTACCATTGCCTGCGACGAGCACACCGCTGTTAGCATTAGCGAAGTATTTCACAACACGATAATTATCTCGTTCGAGTATATACAGCGTGCCGTTGTTGTCAATAAAGATACTAATAGGAGCCCTAAGAGATACCAAATCAGAACCGGCTGTTTCATTGGCGTTGCCAGTGACGGTGATAGCAACAGGGTTTCATGTAGCACACGTAGGAATATTAAGAGCATTGATACCGACCGACGCAGCTAAGAAAGTAGACAAATAAGAATATATCATTATGAAAGTGCAAGAGAAGGAAAGAATATTTCGTACATGTGTTTGTTGAGCCAGTTGGGGAGAAGGAGGAGACTTCTAATGCGACATTCAATAAGCTTTTGCAAAGGTTTCCAAATTTTTCAAAAAGATTTCGCAGTGTTATTTTCACACAAATTAGTTCAGTAAAGTAAACACCCACTTTTAAGATTATTTAGCCATAAATAATGATATACATATGTCTGTAATGCTTTTCGTGCGGGTGGCTATTTCTCTAGGATGACTCAAATGGAATTTACCCGCTCAGATGGTTGTAATCGTTTCAAATTTAGTCTTCCAATAACTCGTGAATATCTACGAAATCACCCAAAAGTCTCTCACACTTCTTGAAAATGGGAATCAATGTACAGCCGTACTTAGAACACTACATACATATTTTAGACGTGGGAAAATATCAACTGCTACTTGTGTTAAAAGTAGATTGTTCGACTTAATTATCATCCATGGTCTCCAATTTCGAAAGAATCCCTCATCAGAATGTTATTTTTTATGTTTTATAATTTTATTTAGTTCTTTTTATCTTCTTTCAAACACTTGTTGAAGCAGAGTTCGAGGCTACAACTTCAACTGATCAAGTACAAAGACAGAATTGATAAATAATTCAAAAGACTTCGTCAAAGAACTAAAGTTTAGAATTTGGATTTATCGTTCAACTTCTTTTTTTTTACTGCAACTATTGTCATCTCATTTGAAGGTAGTAAAAAATATAATGACATATAGAGAATAACAGTGCTTTAGAAGGAGCACGCTGTTTGACGCTTATTCTGAACACCTTTTAATAGACAGAATCCATCATCTTATAGTCGGAGAAGACAGAAAAATTTTTATGACATAGTTGCATGTGAAAATCTTGAAAAGATATCAGGAAAAAATTTCGAGAATTTTTCTTGTTTGGTTTAGAAGATCTGCATCTTCTAATCCGCCTTTCAAACATTTGTTCAAGAGGGTTCTTCTAATGGGGAGAGAAGGAGACGATTAGTAGTTTCACTAGTAGTTCACGCTACTACTGATGAAGTAGTGATCGTCATTGTTGTACCAGCGATGATCAATGTTTCAATGATGTAGACATATTGAACGTGTAGGCTTCAATCTCACTCAAGTCTCTCTTGTTTCTTTTGCTATACATTTCACCATAACGTGTCTTCTGATCAGTGATAAATGTCTCCTAGAAATACTTTTGTTAGCGATTGACATGTCATAGACAAGTGACCCATTTTATCAAAAATGTTTGATAGCACGGGACAATTTCCTCTTTGAAATAGACATATTTTCTAATCAAGACATATCATTCAATAGAATAAATTGGGTGAAATAGTTCAATCGTTTGCTATTAATCTTACGGTTCGTTTACAGTAGAATGAATGAATATTCAAACTAGAACATATCACTCAGTGGATATAAATCAGAGGGGTCGCGTTCATTTGGCCGACAATCACTTGGCCGACTCATCACTTAACCGACACCACTTCGCCGACAAATTGTTTGGCCGACATGTACACTTCGCCGACAACTCATTTGGCCGACAAATATTTGAGATCAAAAAAATTGAAATTTCTTGAAAATATTGCGTGGATTTTTCCCACTCATTCATCTATAAATAGTGAACATTTTTCAAAATAAAATCAGACGACGATTTTTTATCAGTTAAAACAAGTCTCCCGCTAACAAACTGTTTCCCGTGAGATAAGTTCGATTTTCTTCGGGGCATTGCCCATAATCTTTCATTGTAAATAAATGTGACTTTTGATAAAAAGATTTTCTGACGCAATATTTTCAAGAAATTTCATTTTATTTTACTTCAAATATTTGTCGGCCAAATGAGTTGTCGGTGAAGTGTACATGTCGGCCAAACAATTTGTCGGCGAAATGGTGTCGGTCAAGTGAGGTGTCGGCCGAGTGATTGTCGGCCAAATGACTCGGACCCAAATCAGAGGCGTGCACCGTCCGGGCAGTTGAACGGTATCGGTGTTATCATTTTGGCATTTACAATTTGTTAAAGCTGAAACTTGAAAAATCAAGTTAAATTGAGTGTCGTGCGGTAACACTTGTGTCATTTTCGTGTTAAACTAAAGCTGATGAACAATCGAACATCAATTTAGTACTCATTCTTGACAAAAATTTGTCATTTTTAAATTCTACTACTAATGGTTTTGAATTTTTTGAAAGTCTTAGTTTTGTAATACACGTCCCAGACCACATATAAATATTTTTTTCTTTGACTACTCTTTTCGTTACACGTACTAAATAAATTATTCACTTTGACTTTTAGTCTCTATAGCATAGTTTATTATTCCATTTAGATAGAATTCCAGCAAGCTCCATTAGTACTGCCCTATACCTGTTATCTTAATATCCACTTAATGTGAGAATGTATCGTTTGATAAATTATAACAATACAAATATTTTAAAGTTGAACTCGTCTGAATCCAAGCTTAGAAATAAATACAACGAAACCGGTATCATAACCACTAATAAGATGGCCCCATAAGTCATCTACCAAACAGAAATCCGTATATTTCCATCATACTTTAACCTAATGATCTAGTTTAGTCCTGATCATACAGAATAGTTCCAACTTTTTAATTATCAGGAGAAAACTTAAGAATGTTGTCTAAAAATGGTCGTTTTTTATACAACAGAGAAAAAAATACATTTTTCTCCAAGCTGTACTATCAATTTAAGTTTCTTTCATCAAGTTTCAATTCTTCATCTTTTTGATTTACGCAAAATATATAATAATTTAGTTTCAAATCTTGAGTTTTCGCTAATGTATTTGACTTCTACAACATAGTATAAAATCCTTCCCGAGACTCTTGCATACAAACTTGGTAAAGAACTTTTATAAGGAGTAAATTATAAAAGCATACACTAAGCACTGAAAGCTTTGTTGACATATCCAATTTCGTAAATATTCTATTGCTGATCATTTGCATTAAAAAAGTTTCTATTTCCACCGGTACATTATTGAAACGTCGAACTGCACTGGAGCTCTATATTAATTTGACGTTTTGTAGTATTTCAACCGAAGCACTATCATTTTTTGATGAGAATCGAAAACTTTATTTTATAAAACTAATCATTGAATAAACCTCTGCAAAATGAGATACGTCAAGCAGATTTTGAATAAATTTCATATTTTTACGGCTGGCTATTAGAGCAAAAAGTACTCGAAAACCAGCTAAATTCTGTATTAAAGTAGACTGTCCTAGATTTCAAAAATGTCATTAAGGTGTTGATCTATGAAATGAGATACCATGCATTCAAAAATATTGATGCGATAAACCCCTAGAAAAATTATTAAGAGGATTCCTCAGTTACCTAGGGCTAGGGGAGGCCGCGTGCCTGACCTGACAAGGCGCGGTGCACACCTCTGGCACAAATTTCACCAAATATGTGAAAAATTAAAGTAATGATCAAATTCTACAGTTGTCACACCAGCAAGTATTCTCGAATTTTATCAATCAGATTACTGCCAATAATTGGCGAACATATAAAGGATGAAGAAAACGTTGAGTTGACGAGATTTTGACCATTCAAGTCATACACAATTTAATGATGACAAAATTTTCGCCAAGAATTTGAACTAGTACCAAAAATGATTTAATAACAAAATAGTCGAAAAATAGTGATATCTACACTACATTCCATTGTTTTTGCATAATCTAGTGAAACATAACAGAATCTACCATCAAAGTCAGTCTGAAAAGTCCCCGTTGGTTAGCATATGCTTACGAATTTACGATAGGTTTTATTACAGGACGGAAGAACAACGTTCCATTCCGCTAGGAAAAATTGATCATATTTGAAGATGGGGATTACGCTCGCCCCAGCTCAGTCAGTTCTACTTCCTATATGCATTTTTTGTTGAAAAATAAACATAAACTATAGAAACTGTCCTTATTGCTCAAGTATAGGTTTCTCCCAAAAGACTAGAGTTTTAAGCAAAATTGAGTTTTATTTGTTGAGCAATAGTTTGTTTTTAAACTAACGAGCGATTTGATCTGTATGGACAAGATTGCTTTGAATGGTGTAGTTTTCATGAGACTTTTCAGACAAAGTATTTGAACAAAAATATAGAACACAGATACCTATCATGGACTTTTTTCAAAATTGTTTTGACCTATTAGCCAACTTTTTCACAGGCATTTCTTTCTGATTAATAGAAGTAAAACTACTGCAAAAGATATTCAACAGAAAATAAGTAATATTCCGATGTTATCCAGGAATCATCGATTGCTGTACGTACTGCTATTAGTTGGTCCATGAAGATAAAGTGTTAGCGTCGTGACTAGAGTGATCCCAGCAACTAAAACTCCAACTATAATCCCAATCAAAAGTGGCTGGTAAGTATTATTTTCTCTAAAATCAACACACAATTCACAACAAATAAAATCAAACAACAAAGATCTCACCTTGTTGAGAACGGCTGTTCTTCTATTGCTCTTCGATTTGTTACGTTAGCATTCGTTTGAGAATACGCCTCTTCAGACCAACAATTGCTTTGATCAATCAAACTTTATGTCGAAATAGAAGTGAGCTAGGAAGTACAACAACTTCAATATACAATTCAACTTCTGCTATTGAAAATGAAGACAAAATGAATTTCGATTTTTTTCAGAAATAGGCAAAATGTGCATATCCATTATTGGTATATACTATTGTATGAGACCGTAAGAATACGAAGAACAAGAGAAACGTGTAAATAAATTGAATTTATAGATGTGGCAGACATACTTTGGATTTTTTCTCTAGCGAGCTTCAACGAACGTCGGCATAATAAATACCAAAAAGAAAAGCTACGACTTTGAGTGATTGTGATGAAAATGATGATGTTGCTGTAAATAAGAGTGTGGATGTGGGTATGGATGATAAGAACACACCCACCACATAATATTGTTAAACTGAAATAGTTTATAAGAAAATTTCTTGTTGTTTGTATGTCTCTTTTATATTCGAAATCAAAACATTGATTCAATGAGTGAAAAATAGTTCAACCTGCATAACTGATAGTCTGAAATAGGTCAGACTAATCTATCTGATTATTATATCTTTGTAATATTCTAATCTTATAAATGATATTTCATTCACGGCAAAGTCTCCAAGCAATAATACTGATGTCAATTGTGAGTATGAAAACAGGCGAAAATACCATCAGTGACTTTACGTATTGTTTCACTTTCAGATATTCATTCGAATGTATTATTTTCTGTTTAAATCATTTTTTCCTTCTTTGATTTTTCTTCTATTATGTTTGTTGACGCATAAGTGTGTTCATTAGATTGTTTTTTAACTATCTATGTGTGTATATCGTATTGATAAGATAAAAACTAGTTTTATTATTGAAATAAAGTTTTACCGATATTGAACACAGTAGCAAGAGAAACATGTTGCCTTTGTTTGCAACAATTAGTAGATTGAAATCTTGTAGTAACCGTCAGTATCATGTGATAAATCGTGAAAAAATCGGTGCTTTATTGCAATGTGCTGTCCTTGAGATGCTAGATTATCGATCGATTTATCGGCAAGTTTTCTACAATTTCGGTCACATGGATTGACTGAGTAAAAATCGTTTTTTCGCAATGTCGAATAACTCTTCGATCATGCTGATAGCTAAAAATGCACATACAAAGTAAATAATGTCACTCGTGTGTTTCTCACAAAATGTTGCTCTTGAGTTTTTGTGTGTTCTTTCTTTGTGCAGCGCAATAAAAAGAAAAAGGAACGTTTTGTATAATATGTCGTCGGTGTCAGCACAGAAAAAAAGAAATTTGACACGAGTAATCAATCGTTGAAAAGGCTTTTACAGGTATACATATGCATTTTATTTCTCGATCTATTATAACATTCGTTCTTTAGGCTGTTATTCTTCGTTTTACAATTTGTTTCGTTTTCAGTTGCTTAGAATTATCGAACAAAAATGCCAGAGGACAAGAAAGTAAATGTCTTTCTGGAAGAAAACCCTAATGTTGGCAAGAATACTATTTTTGAAGTACAACCAATGATGGAGAAAGCAGACGTTCTTATAGAAGAAAAGCCGAATGTTGGTAACAATGATGTTCCCGAACAGCAGACAAGGAGCAAAAAACCAACCACAGGCGCGGTTCTTCCTGATAAAGCTTTACAATCTTTGGGATTTTTTGGTTCGACTGGTGTACTCATTTTTTTTGGTTTGCTAACTCCTGTTCCGAGTGAGTGATGATATTACTCAGAAATTCATTAGAAACTCACTTATCAACCATTAATAGGTATTTTGTTGTAGGGATTTCTTAAGTTAAGGATTGCTTTTAAAAAGATATCACATTATCCAAGAACATTCTACAGCTCATGCTACGTCATAGGCATGTTTTATTCAGCTATAAAACATGTTAAAATATATTTATTACTCAGGTTCTGTAATCATAGAATAGATAAGATAATTTTCGCCCACATTTAGTCCATAATATAACAACTTTGCCGACCGAATAGCTGTTAACGTTAATTTCACGATACTTTTTATCATTATATATGTTATTGGTCCGTCTTACTTGTAGTATTAGCACTAACACAGTCAGTAAAAGTTCCTTCTCGTTTATTACACAATTCAACATTAGGTAAATATAATTTTCCGATCATCAGAATCTGGTGAACAAATTAGGAAGTAAAATATCTCACGATATTTAGAATGATTGCAACGTTAGATGAGATACAAACAAACGACTGTTAGAACATGCATTTCTATGTCTAAATGCCGATAAAAGCTTTTTAAGAATGTAGAATACATGCTGATCACCAGATTTATCACAAAATTCAATGATAATAATTTCTAGTTCTGGTTTTTGAACAAATTCTTCTTTTTTTACTTTAATTTGATTGCAATCGATAACTATACGCACATCATTTTTTAAAAAATCCTTAATTGGTCATCAGGATAGGCTGACTTCAGTAAATCCAATAGCAATCGAAGTCCTTACATGTTTCTTGTACTACATTAATAGAGTTTGAAGAAATGTGTGATGATGAAGACGATATCGTATGTTGTTAATTATATGATTTAAGGAAATCGAATAAATGGTATAACTCCCACCGTTTTCCTCAAAATATTTTCGGTGACTACTGAGTGAGAAGTCTCACACATCGCATTTAATGACCGGGAATGGTTGAAAATCTAGATTATGATGGTATTTTCGTTATTTTAATGTCTAATTTTTCTTTCACAGTTGCCGAAGTGATCATCGGTCGATGCTACGTAAATGATTGTCCAGTTAATCCGAAAATACCACATTATTTGGTTGTAACCGGTGTTGTTGCACTTATACATACCATATTAATCATAATTAAAGGTGTTGTAATTATTACTATTATCAATCCAGCTAAGAAAGCTCGCGGGATCAATTCTAAGACTGTTGGTGCCAGTACTGGCATTGCTTGTATCCCAAGTATCATCGCACTGATTATATTTGTTCTCTCAATTTTTATGATTGGGTGGACCATTGCCGGACTCATATGGGTATTTGGTGCATGGAGTAAAGTACAATACACTGAACCAACTCTGTCCACTTATTGTCATCCAACATTATATCGATTTACTTATTGGCTATTTTTCCTGCCTTTTATTATTCCTTTTGTATTTTGTTGTATATGTTGCTGTTCGCTCTGTGGAGTAGGCGTTGTGACTGCCAGCATGAGCAATAAAGATCATCAACCAGTAACAACTACAGAACCATGAAAAACTAGCTGCACAAAAACACATTCGTTCTCTGCCGTTGATACTCATTTTCTCATTTTTTTTTCATTTCATAGACACTATCATTCCTACTTTCAATGTCTTTCTTTCTTCTCTACTCGTATCATCTTTTCTAACCCTTTCTATTTGTCTATATTTATCCATGTAACTATTTTAAGGTTTGTAATACATCCATGAACGTTTACAAGTAATATAACTTGGCACATTTGAACGCATCTAATGCAACATTTTTAGGGGTTTGAATCTGTCGGAGAAGCCGAACTAGAGAAAACTCGTCTATACTGAAGACAGATTCGGACGCGTTCATATCTATAAATGATTTAAACACGGTTTCTGATTAAAATGCGTTTCGATATTATTATAAGATAAATGAATCTAAATGCGTTTATTGTATTACGAGAAATTTAAAAGATGGTCACCACTATATGTAGAAATCGAACAGACGCATCATAACAAACCATGATATAACACTCAGCACCTTATGTAACACAGTGATGATTCTTTCAGCACTATCTTGAGCACAGATTCGAACCCTAGACCAGTCGATTGCTAACTAGACACAATTAGCCTGAACTACATACAGCTCAAAATGATCAGTATGTTTTTGCACGCTATGAGTGAAGATCTCTTTCTGTAATAGATAAATAGATATATTGAGGTGTGGATGTCGATGTGGGTGGGTATGAGCTTGATTGTTCTTCTTCATAATAGCCACACCCAAACCCAAACCCACACCCATATCGTTGACTATAGAAAAAGTTCATCTATCAAATTATCTATAATATACAAGAAACTATTCTTCAACAAGGATTTGAATCCGTTCGTTTGGATATTGAATATCCATCAGCACTTACACAATACAATTATAATCAAGATCTCTTAATGCTCCAATATCTTAAATGAAAAAGTGTGTTAGCGCAGCCCCTTTGGGACTGAAATGTGTCATTATATTAATCACAGAATACCCAATATTTAAATTCTCTAAAAGATTATAGTTCTTTTCTGATGATAATCGGGTATCAGAAAATGCTGTCCTTTTTATCTCTATATTTCGAACAGAAATTTTTTCTTTTTTTTGGCGAAGTTGCTACGGTCTGTAATGGAACGTGTCTGTAATGTGGGCCTACGTTGCTATGTGTCTGTCAGGGGAGGGGGGAAGTCGCAAAAGTTTGACCTTAAAACTTATACTCACTATTTTCTTCGAAAATATATGTGAGTTTCACAAAGCAACTCTACATCACGTAAACTTAAAATATTTAGTTTTCTTGTTAATCGAATTATCATTTTTTCCTTATGCTACATAGAAACAAAGAGCGATACAACTTTGTCATGGCAAACATCAAAAAGAAACTATCAAATGAGCATCGAGTTCCTTAGAACAACCTATGAATATATATATCAATCTTCTTAACCAATCATTGAACTTATCACAAAAAACATTCTTTCAAAATCTAGATCATGGTAGCTAATCTCACTAATATGACATGAGTTTATCAATATGCTAGATTTTCTTAATCTGCTCATATCAGAACAAATTTAGATTCCTGTGATTTCTTTCGCCAGGATGAAATCTAGATCATAGTAGGTAATCACACCTCTTACTGACAAATTTTCTTGAGATCGTCAGCATTTTCTCAATTTTCCTGATCTCTATCTCCTGAGTACTGATGTCATATTCGAACAGGTGTTTATAACAATCTGCTCGATAGGAAAGTCTGAGCTAGAAAAGTTTTTTGAGACCTTTATTAAATGAAATGGAAAAGGGTAGTCTTTTTTGGTTCGAGGGTGAGTCGAATCAAGCTGAAAATATGGGTGATACACGTGCGCGTTAAGTTGAGCTTCTGGAGAAAATTTCACAAAAATCTCAGAACGTTTTGTCCGAAGGTTGCATCACTTTCTCAAATACGCAATTTTGATGCAACACCTTTTCTTCAGAACGTAAATGATGTTCAGGGTTTTTATTTCCTTCGGCCCTTTCAGCATCAACAGAAATGGGAGAAAAATGTACATATAATGGAACAGTCTGTCAGCCCATATCTAGCTAGATTTTAAAAAATGTCGAAAGAATGAACTACTGCGTAACTTACATGATAGTCAGCCATTCAACGACCAGCTTGTCTAATTTCATCACTTTTATATGAAATTTGAAAGAATTGTTCAGGCGTCAAAGGAAGCGTACGTTCTTCACCAGACGGAATTTTCTTTTTCAATTCAACGTGAATATCGCCGTTAACGTGAGTTAAATTAATATGCGGCGCATGATCACCAGGACCATCATCACGTCGTTCGTATGGGGTGTATCGCCAACGAGACATGGGTTTTTTTAGTGGAGAAGTGTGTGTGAGACGTGTAAGGAAGTGTGTGAAAAAGGTAAAGCAAACAGAGAAGGGGAAAAAGTTGACTTTCACCAATGAATGTGTAGAAATAATCTCTGCTGATGTTATTTACTTGACCAATTTTTTCTGTTTTATTTTTGGTTTATGTAGTCTAACCTGTGGCAGAAACCCAAAGCATGACCTCTTGGTAGGGTGTGGGTTGTGGGTGTGGATGTAGTGTGGGATGGGTGTCGTGTGGCTGTGGGGTGTGCGTGTTGGTGTTGGTGCGAGCGTATGAGTGGGCGCGACTGTGGGTCGGACGTGGATCTGGGCGCGGCTGTGTTAGTGTGAATTATAGTAATTACAGCAGCAACCACCCATACTCACACTCAGATTCACATGTACATCCACACTCACCCATTCCAGTTTTCAGGGAAAATGGTATTCATGTGATGAGAATGGTTGAAAACTAATCGAGATAATGCAATAAATTTGATATTCTGAGATATCATCGAATTTCGATAATGATTTACTATTGAAACTCAATCATTGCTAAAGTAAAAGCAATAATATATATCACAGTAATGGAAACTGTTGCTACTGCTTTGTTCTTATCTGCACAGCATTTTGCCTTCAGCGTTATTGTATCAAAGTGTCAGCTTGCCACAAATTCATATTTTTACTATTTCAAACACTGTCGACCTTTTTCTATATCGATATATTAATTTATCGGGAGTGCAAACTCACTATTCTTCCACTTCACTTCGAGTGAATACTGGTGAAAAGGGGATTTCTGGTCATTTTCGGCACTTTTTGGACTATTTCACCGCTGTGAACATACTGATTCACTTGTCAAGTAATCGTAATCGATAGAGCTGTTTTTTCTCTACAGTATGAGATGAAAATGTTGAATCGAACAAGTGGACAGCACGATCCTAATTCCATAAAACCTAACAATCTGTGACTTTTTAGAGCGATTATCTACGTCTGTGACAATCTGCGATAGTCTGGAGGGCTTTTCAACCTATTTGTTACGGTATGTGACTCTTTAGAGCGGTTGTCGATATGTATATCATGGTTTGTGATGGTGTAGAGGATTTTTCGACATTTGGATTTTCGAATTCACTATGGGCTCGATAGATGTGGGGTGGTTTTATTTCATGAAAAAAGTGACTCTATCTTGTTTCACATTTTAATCCCGTAGGGATTGCGCTGAAAGATTTACTTGACTGAAACATTTGGCAAAATGTCCAATCGTTGCTGTCTTCTAGCAACACAATAAACACCAAACCCCTCACAAATATGATATGTAATAAATAAATCATCTAGAGAAACGACAATGAGTTTACGTTACTGTTGGACAGTTGTTTGTCTTCTTCAGTCGTGTTACTTTTATTATCAAATTTTAGCCAGTTTCAAGAAAAAAATCGTCGTAACCTTTCGCAGAGAGTTTACATGTCGATATACTAATTACTTTTTGTTAGTCCACACGGTCATTTTGAGAGAAAGAAATAAAAGATATTTTTTTACTATAGAAATTTTAAAAAATTAAAAGTGAAACATAATTTCTGTGTAGGTAAAGCTTGCTGTCATTAATTCTCGGTTTTTTGTAGGCACGATCCACTGGCCAGTAGACAAAACCATCTTTAGCGTGCTGCTGATAACGATTTGCATAGCGGGCCAAGGAGGATGAACGACAATGTTTTATTAAATCTTCGGTTCTTGGACGCCAGTTCATTGAGGATTTCGTAAGTGAAGTATTGAACGGCTGCGATTTCATAAGACAAGTACATTCAGCTCGTGGTGAACCGTAAATATGAGAGATCTGTGAAAAGAAGAAGAGAGATATGAAATCCAACTGAAAGTAATTTCTTGCTCCTTTTTTTCTGTGTTTTTTTTTGTACGAAGGTTCTTGATTTGCAGATCAGATGAAAATATTAAAAAAAGGAATGAACCCCTGTTGTTGTCTAACGTTTTCAGTTCTTGTTTCTATAATTAGAGAACATCGACTCTCTGCTAACTTTTATTTTTTAATGGGCGAGAACGTGAGCTAGTACTAGTGCTGATATTCATTAAAGTTGTATTAACGTTGAAGCATTCGTCTACAAAAAGTTTTTTAGTGATTTTCGACTTCCTAAACTAACAGAATTATTTCGTCAGTTGTAGTAAAGAAAACTCTGCATGACCGATATAACTAAAACTAAACATACCTCGTCATTGTTTCTGGTGTCTTCTCTTTTTCTTCGATTCTCACCAACAATGCCATTATTCCTAGCTGAGTATGGAATGTTATTTAAGCTTTGTGCTTCGCGTAGAGTTCGATGTTGATGGATGTTGTACATGATTTCAAGAAGAAAGAAAAAGAAGTGTTACTGACTACTGTTAGAATAGTGTAATTGAAGCGAGTAGATGAAGAAGAAACGACTTTTTATACACAACAACAAAAGAACAACTGATTTTTAATCCCATCAATAATAATGGAAGAGAGAAAACAATAAAATGTGTTATTGTTGATTGATTTAATGTCACACAAATTATCAAAAACAACTTGCAGTGTATACTTTTCTTTCCCAAGAGAGGGTGTGGGTGTGGAATAAGACACGATCCACTCCAACACTTCACCCACACCCACACCCATACTCACACCCACATCTATACTCACACCCACACCCACACCCATACCCATACTCACCCCCACACTCATACTCACACCCACACCCACACCCATACTCACACCCTTCACCCACACCCACACCCATACTCACACTCACACCCACATCTATACTCACACTCACACCCACACCCACACCCTCACACCCACTCATACCCACAACCCACACCCACACCGACACCCACACTCACCCACACCCATACTCGCACCCACACCCACACCCACACCCACTCACACCCACAACCCACACCCACACCGACACCCACACTCACCCACACCCACCCACACCCATACTCACACCCACACCCACACCCAAACCCACACCCAAACCCACACCCACACTCACACTCATACTCACATCCACACCCACCCCCACACTCACACCCACACATACCCACAACCCACACCCACATCGACACCCACACTCACTGACACCCACACTCACCCACACCCACGCCCACACTCATACTCGCACCCACACCCACACCCACTCACATCCACAACCCACACCCACACTCACCCACATCCATATCCACATTCAATGCATTCTGAGTACGAATGAATGAAAGCACCATGGTAACATCCTTCTTGAAACAAATGGTAGTGGTACAAAATCAGAACATGGTGCTGTGTTTGTTAAGTAATATCTCGGTTTTTGATACAGACATTCAAGATTCGAGTCCGAGCATCTTCTTGTGTCTGTGTTATTTGATCGAAGTTAAACATAATATATTGTCTCTGCTAAATACTCTTGGTGTTTGTGACAGTGAAAAGTACCACCTTGCTCCTTTATTCTTGCCTAGTTCTGTAGGAGGGTGTGGGTGTGGGATGTGGGGTATGGATGTGGATGGGTGTGGGTATGGGACGTGGGGTGTGGGTGTGGGTGTGGGTGTGGGTGTGGGTGTGGGTGTGGGTTTGTGTGGGTGTGGGTTTGTGTGGGTGTGGGATGTGGGGTATGGATGTGCGTGTGGGTGTGGGTGTGGTTTAGTGTTGTTGTGGGTGTGGGTGTAGGTTAGTGTGGGTGTGGGTGTGGGTGTGGGTGTGGGTGTAGGCTAGTGTGGGTGTGGGTGTGGGTTTGTGTGGGTGTGGGTGTGGGTGTAGGTGTGGGTGTGGGTTTGTGTGGGTATGAATGTGGGGTATGGATGTGGGTGTGGGGTGTGGAGTGTGGGTATGAGTATGGGTGTGGGTGTTTTTAACAGATAATCTGAACTCACACCGACACTCACACCCTATAATTTTATTCTATGATTTAATATTGATGCAGTCTTGCAACTTAACATATACAAAGAAGATATTTATATTTCAATTTCTGAATCAATGTATGTTTGTAATGATAAAAGCATTGAATAATTCCATTGGTTTTCCAGCGCAGAATCAGTTTTTGATCGGTATAAAAATCATCAAATTCGTTACATCAATAAACAGTAGTCTGATCACTGCGCAATAGTAACCAATTTTTCAATTAAATATATTCATCAATGAAATTGAATAAGCTTTATTAAAATTTTCCGCTTCAACTACCAGGTTAGGTTTTTTATAGCTTTCTGTTTTTGTTCACTTTTTCATTTCTTCTGTAATTTTCTATATTATGGTTCATCGTTTTATCCTTTGTATAACACTCTGTGCTGTTGTTTGTTAAGAAATTGTTTTCCGTTTTTAATGCTTTGAATCTTTTGTGTTGGAGATTATTACGCAGAACCCTGATGAGCATTTTGTATCTCAATAAAGAACACGAAACGCGTGAGCGAATTGGATTCTGCATTTCTTTGATTGTTTCTGTTACAAATCACAATAACTGACTGTTTAAACAAATTTAACTTGGATAAAAAAATCGATTGCTGAAAAGTAGGAGCTTAAAACAAATAGATTGCATTTGTCTTTTCTTCAAGATAGATAGGTCAGTCTGCTTTTCCATTAACTATGGAAGAATTTCAGAACCTCTTTTAGCCATAACAATCGTTGATTAATATGTCAAAAAATTGTCTCGCCGCCACTGTAAATTTGTACTTTTTGTTGAACGTGAGTTCAGTTGTTATTATTCAACGGTACTAACCGGCAATAGATTATAAGAGAAATGCTAAAGAAGAACAGCGTAACGAGAAAACATATATATATATATAGTAGTGAACAATTTTTTTTTATGTATTAGTGTGTTTTCATCTCCTCTTTGTCTGCTTGAATTGATCTATCAATCAGTACATATCAAGGGGGAAAACACGTACTCCCGGACTCCCGTACTCCCGTACTCCCATTGTACTCCCGTACTCCCATTGTACTCCCTGGACTCCGGGAGTACATGGGAGTACAGGGAGTCCAACATAGGGGTGGGAGTTTCACTTTAACTTTAACGTTAAAGCCAAAGTTAAAGTAACATACTTTAACACTATAACGTGAAAGCAAGGGAGAAATCACGTACTCCCGTACTCCATGTACTCCGCTGTACTCCCGTAGTTCCATTGTACTCTCTGGACTCCGGGAGTACACCGAAGTACAAGGAATCTGTGAGATACAATTCTTATGTAGGACACCGTATCACAGGTACCTTTGTCAACCACTTTAAATATTCCTATTCCTTCTTGAATGGGATACTCATGTCCTCATGACCTATGCTTTGGGGGCACCGATAAGCCCCCATGGCCTATCCTATGGGGTACCCATAAGTTCTTATGACCTATCTTTTGGGGGTACCACAAGTCTTCATGGCCTATCCTATGAAGGTACTCATAATTCACCAAGGGCTATTGATGTTTGGTATTGTTAAATTTTCAAGCACTGTCTTGCGGTAGTTCCAGTTACTCTTCAAGCATTATTTCGTGGAGGGATGTCGGATACCGCTAACTATTAAAGAGATATCTAGCGTTAATCGTCATAGATTTTCAAGAGCGTCTAGGTAGGAACGCAAACTGTGATAAGAACGCCACTCACACGCAAGGAGAAAACAGCAGACTCCCAGATTTCCTACTCCTAGGGATCCCTTGAAACTCCCAGGGACCTCTTGGGACTTCCGCGGACTCCTGAGCTTCCCAGGATTTCATGAGATTTCTTCGAATTTCGAGGGAATGCCGGGAATTCCCGGGATTTCCTTGGAACTCTTTTGGATCTTCTCGCTACTTTGGCATATTCCGAAGTAGTAGCACCTACATGCATCACACTGGTCTGACTGTTCAGATCAAAGGTTAAAGGTCAAAGGTTAAACACTAATAAAAAGAAACTAATGTGTAAAGAGCTGCGCTCCTGTATTTTATGGGACTCCTTGGAAATCTTTGAGATTTCTTGGGAGACCTTGGAACTCCTAGGAACTTCCAGGGACTCGTGGAGTACGGAAGTCTGCTGTTTTCCCTTGCTTATAGTACTCCCATAAGATAGCTCATGAGGACTTATGGGTACTTCCATAAGAGAGCCCATGTGAACTTATGAAAACCCCTATAAGATACATCGTACTTCCGGGATTTCAAGGATTCCCATTGTACTCTCAGAGATCCGGAATCTTGGAAATCCCCTTTCCCCCCTTGCGTTCAACTATAAGAAAGACGAAAAAGAGGAATGCGACGTCTCGTTCACTAGATACCACCCTAGTTGCTTTGTCTACTAAACAACCTATTATTCAAGGGGAAAACGGCTGACTTCGGATCCATCAAAAGTGCCAAACACGTATTAAAAGCATCGAAGTTGGCTCACGAGAATCGCAACAAGACTCAGAATAACAAAATTAAGTATGGAGTATGACTTAAAGTATCGGAGTATTTGTCAGAGTATTGGAGTACGCCCGAAGTATCTGAATTTGGCGAAAATACCAAAGGGTGAACCCATTTTGAGGTGTTTACAGTTAATTACTTCGTTGCTTCTTTTCGATCATTATGATTCTCAAACATGAAACGAAGTGTGGTGGGAATTACAGCTATTGACTACTGACTTGAGACTCCCATACTGCGATACTTCAATAATACTTCGATACTCCGGCTCGTATTCCAGTACTCCGATGATACTCCGACGATACTCCAGTACTCCAAGCTGAAATCCAACACAAAGAGTAAAGTTGATAGTTTGAATTATACTGCTGAGACACATGATGGAAGATGGTAGATTCTCACTGAAATGTCCAATTGCGAACAACACAAAGCATGTCTTAGCTGCTGGAGTACGATGCGAAGTACGATCCGAAGTACCGGAGTACCAGCTAAAGTATCGGAGTATCTGAGATCCCGGTGTACCGTTTCCCCTTGCTATTATTCGAGGTCGTTTAAAAATTAAAACAAGGAAAAAACCAGTCTTGCAATACTTTCTCAAAAAATATTCGGAATAAACTATTACGTTCGTTGTACTCCCATGTACTCTCTGTACCCGGTGAGTACTCGTAGTACGGGGTACGTGTTTCCCCCCTTGATTCGAGGTCGTTTATAAATCAACAAAAGAAAAAAAATCAATCATGCAATGCTTTTTCGAGATATATTTGGGGTCGATCTGTGGTACATTATTACGTTCGCTGCGTTTCCTTGTACTCCCATGTGTTTCCTTGTACTCCTATGCACTCCCATGTATTTCCTTATACTCCAATGTATTCCCTTGTATTCCCATGTATTTCCCTGTACTCCCATGTACTCCCTTGTACTCCCTTGTACTCCCTTGTACTCCCATGTACTCCCATGTACTCCCTTGTATTTTCTTGTACTCTCTTGTACTCCCTTGTACTCCGTTGTACTCCCATGTACTCCGTTGTACTCCCATGTACTCCCTTGTACTCGGAGTACGGGAGTACGTGTTTTCCCCCTTGGTACATATACATTCAAGTATGCTCTATCCGAATATCAACTTATAATCTTTTTACACCTATTTATTTTCATTAAAAAAAGTCGAACACAAAAGTGTTTTTGATCTGGCCAAAATTATAAGAACAAAAAAAATGTTTATATAGCCTTTTTCATAAAATCGAGTCAATATTTTGATGAAGTACTTCCTTTTACATGAATACATTTTTGTATACGTCTAGGCATCGATCGAACTAAATTTTCACATGTTTCAGTTGGTATATCTCTCCATAATTTCAGAATAGCTTGTTGAAGCTTATTAACATTGTTCTAACGATAGTTGATGAGTTTTTTATCGATTATATCCCATAAATTTTCAATTACATTTAAATGCGGCGATACTGCCGGTCAATCTAAAACATTAAATTTATTCTTCTTAAACCAGTTCATACTAAAAACTGATTTGTGACACGGCGCATTGTCTTGTAGATAATACCATGAATCACTTCGATCGAAATTTTTTTTAATATATGGTAATAATTCAGATTCGATAAGATTGATATAATTTTGGCTATTCATTCGACCATCATAAAAAACTGAAGGACCAACTCCTTTGACTGTCATAACTCCTCATACGTTAATTGATCCACCACCACCTTGCAGACATGGTTGAAAATTAAATGGTTTATCAGATTCCGATGGAAGACGACGTACGAAAGATCGATTTTCTTTTATTCAAAACTTCGAAATGAGATTCATCAGAGAAAATAACATTTTTCCAGTCACTAAAATTCCAATCAGAATATTTTTTAGCAAATCGTAATCGAGTAGAACAATGACTAGGTTTTCAGTACGGTTTCCGTTTCGTCGTATAACTTCTGTAATCAGCATTAAATAAGCGTCAACGCACTGTTCGTGGACTAATCGATTTCCCATTTGATGAATTCAATTCGGATGCTAATTGTCGACTACTTTTTCCACGATCGTTCCTTATTAAATTCAATAAACGACGATCTTCTTTCGACGTTGTCGACTTTTTTCGACCTTGACCTGGACGATTTTCCAATGGTAATTTTAATTTTTCTTTTTTTGCAATATTACTAATACAACCATTTGAAACAACAAGTTGATGTCGAATATTTTCATATGTAAAACCAGCTTGTAAGAGTGTAAGGACTTGCAATTTTTGATATATTGTGACTTTTTTCGACCCATTTATTTTGTAACGAAGAATGTAAAACAAATTATGTCCAACCTATGAATAGTGTACACAAACAACAAAAATAGTAATTAAAAGAAAAGAAAACATACGCGAGTGATCCATCACTATCATTTTCTTGACTGTCGTCCGTTCTGTGCAATAGGCTATATAAACATTTTTGTTCTTATAATTTTGACCAGGTCAAAAACATTTTTTTCTGTTCGATTTTTTTTATGAAAATAAATAGGTTTAAAAAGATTATAAGTTGATATTCGGATAGAGCAGACTTGAATATATATGTACTGATTGATAGAACAATTCAAGCACACAAAGAGAAGATGAAAACACACTAACACACAAGAAATTTTTTTTCTTATAATTTTGTCCACGACGGTATATATATGGGTAGATATATGTCTATAAAATGGAAGAAAAGAAAAAACTATACATGATGTATATGAACAGAATGGGAAACTACCACCATGATGTCCTATGTTTTATAGAGACATCACCAATATGTATATTAGAAAATATCTACAGTTAGCACTATATAAATCAACCTTATTAGTAAGAGAAAAATCGACGCGCAGCGCCACAAACAGCAAAAATGATAGCAATAATACCAATCATCAGAGTGATGAAAATAATCGTATGACTGTAACCAGAAGCATTATAATTACCAGCAGGACTCTCAGGTTGCACATGAGAACTAGAACAAATATCGTGACCAATCGAAGAAATGTCAAAATTTGGCAGATCCTCAGCAAGAACACCGATGGCAGTCGAATGTAAAGCGAGACGGTTCCATTCTACTGTTTTGTTCCTTAAAAAGTAAACGTCTTGAGCTTATTAGCAAATCAAAAACTACATCGCAAGTGAATTTTGTATAGAGAAATCAGAAACGGTAGAAAGAGAAAAAGAATCAGAAGGCGGTCGAAAAGAATTAAGCCGTGAAGTAGAAGAAATAGGAGAATGAGGAGGAACAGAAATAGGAGAAGGAGAGAAGGGAGCGAGAGGGGAGGATGGAACAGGATGAATCAGGTGAGGAGAAACAGAATGATCAAGAGAACGAAAATGAGAATGATCGCGAGAAGAAGAATGGGAGTCAGAAGGGTCAACAAAAGAAGAATGAGAATGAGAATGTCTACGAGAAGAAGACGGAGACAAAGAACGATCTTGCGAAGAAGAACGAGTAGCAGCACGATCATGAATCAATGAAGGACGAGAAATACGAAGATTATTAGAAGAAATAGAAACAGAAATAGAAATCGAAGAAGCAGCAGACGAATGATGATGATGATGAGAATGAGACGTACGACGACGACGACGATCAGATTTTTTTTGAGAAGATGGCATAATTTTTGATGTAGAAGATTTTTGGCCTTCTAAATGAGAGATTCAATGCTTCAAAATGGAATAAAAAAACAAGTCTAATTACTGTTCTTTTCAAGTATTAGAAAATCCAAAAAAAAAATGAAACTTCGGATATCAGTGTTCATGCAAACTAGGTGTGGGATGTGGATTTATTGTGGGTATTGTTTAAATCCACAGAAGCGCCCACATTTATACCCATGCTCCAAATATCACTGCTACCGTCAAACCTTAAACCAGACTCACACCTACCCGTTTCGTTTTTCGAAAATGTTTTCATTGTTCGGGTGATTTATACTAATCAATCACATCAGAACGCGTCTTGGTCCTGTTAGAGCCATTTCAGATTGTCATGTATCGAATATCAACAGGATATCGACATTCACACTATCCAAAGTAAAATTGTGTATGACTTAGCAGGTATTCATCAAGCAAGCAACGGAGTCGGCCTTCGAAGCCTCACTAGATCGGTTCCACCGTATTTTGATCATCTCAATTTTTAAACTCGACTTTTCTCTAAGCAATAACTACGAAGCATTGTGAAAAAATATTTGATTACCGATACTTACCTCAAAATAAACAGTGACTGCTGAAAACAGTTTATATAAGCTGTAACAAGTGGAAAGAAAAATATTTTTGTTTGTCCACACTGCTTGTTCTTATCGACCGAGCTGCTGAGTCATCAACAACGATGCCGAAGAGCGCTACACTGAAAGAATGAAAAAGAACGAAGTGAAAATTATTTAGCATGTATTTCTGTTCTCCCTCTCAGCTCCTGACGACAACGGCATGGTAACTTCCAAGTTGCAGCAAATTCTGTGGGTGAGATGTGTGGGTGTGGGGTATGTGTGTGTGTGTAGGTGTTGGTGTGGATTTGGGTGTCCGTGGGAGTATGGGTGTGGATATTCTATCTAAATAGTTACCCACACCGACACTTACCTACATCCACATCCACACTCCACACACAAGACTGACTTTTGCTCGAAAAGTTACTGCCAACTTCTCTTAGAAATAAAAAGGTTAGTTGCCGTTTCTCGTAGAAATATTTTTTTGACTTGAATTGCGTTTGAATCGCGGCCTATATGTGCACGAAACGTAAGGAACACACGTATCTCCCATGAAACATTTTGGCATCTAATGGCACTTATAAACAAAACGGCATCCAGATACGATCCAAAGAAAATAGAAAAAATCTAAATAAATTTCAGTCATCGACATCATCTTGAACAAGCGAGCTATTGACCAAATATCGTTCATATACATCACTAAGTTATGCTGACTCGGAATTTTTCTCGTTCAAAATAAAATATATTTTAACTCAAATTTCGTCTTTTGAGTTTTCTGTGTCACAACTCTTACTTTTATGTGAATGCAAAATACTCAACACTTCATATAGTTTTTTATATTTTATTTCCGAATTAAATGATAGATTTTTTTATCTTCTCTAATCATGATTACAAGAAAAGGATTTTTTAATACTGCGGCTCCAACATGATGGATGGTTTATCTAAGATTTTAGAAAACGCAAAATTAGATAACGTATTCTTTTCTCTTCTAGATCAACGACTATTCGACGTTGGAAGTACGCGGCATATTGAGTAGTTTGATTGGGTTCCGTTTGTCATCATTATTTTGTTGTTTATCGATCACTCCACTATTGCACACTGCCTTCTCATATCGAATCAGTTGCAAAACAAAACCAAAATTTGGTGAAGATATAGGACGCCGATCGAGCAAATAATCGTAAGCTTTCATCAAAGTATCATGATGATGTCTAGAATGAAATATTTGATCAATTTTGAACACAAAAATAAATCTTACTTCATTAGATAAGCGAAAACGACGGAGGATGATTGAGAAATATCCATCCTACAGTGAACCAATACTTTTTCCTTCTTCTCCTCACACGAAAGCAAAAAGTCATTCGTTTACTGAAAATGTTGATTGATATTGACATCTTCATCATCCTCTATTCTAATCCATAATATATTGAAATTTTTTGTGATTTTTGTTTCCAACGGTTCATTACAGATGTGTACGATATGTCGAATGCCAAGATTCATCAGCAAGTTAATGTTGCTAGCATGACCCATATCGTCATGATAGAGAAAGCCTGTAATCACCACTGATGGATTATCATCATCGTTTCACATTAGTCTCCTTTTTTGATTTTGAAGTTCCACTAATCTAGCAAAGTATGTCAACTCTTCATTTGTGGCTTTCAGTTCATCTTTCAAATGTTTCAACATCCATGAATTAATAGATTCGGTTATCAGTGAAATTGTATTTTCGATCATATTCTTCTTTTTTGCTGTCTTAGGCCTTAGACACGTCATCTAAAATGAAAGTTAGTTTTGGACATGCACTTGCTAACACGGATATTCATGCATTGCATCTCACATCATCATGACATAAAAAAACTCCACATATCAAAGATGCACAAGATATCTTCTGACTGCTCAACCGCATATTTTCAAATTTCTATTTTCTGTTTAATATTTACACAGATAGATTTAGTTGAAGGCGACAAGTTTTTGCATTGCTTGATCAACTCTCATAAAAATATGATCTTCTTGATTATCTCATTAACATCTCTCAAACTAGAAAGAATTGACGAAACAATCTTTTTTGATATTTAATAGGATCCCAAAAATAAAGAACGAACCATCATAGCTCTATAGTCCAAGTTGGTAGAAAACTTTTATGAAAACACTTTGTTTTTGAGAGCTTCTGCGATCTCAACCCAAAGTCATAAAATGACAGCTGCCGGAGAACTGTTATAACATGAAATGAACCCACGGATAGATGAGCAATTTATATAAGAAGTTAGAATTATTAATTTCATGATTCGAATAATGATCTTATACTAACAATGGCAGTTTTAGTGTGGGTAAGTCTCTATTCATTATTCAGCTACGAAAGAAAGGATGAATTTGATCAAGACAAATTTTCATCTTGATTTTAGAAAGCTTATGAAAAGCTATCAACGCAGTTTATCTAGATAGTTATTATAAACTTCATTTGTATTTGAAGTATCGATGACAAAGATAAGATGTAAACAATTCGTCGTTTCTTTTTGATTTGGTGACTTGTATTCATGTAAAAGTATAGACTCATTGTTATGCCATATTGTTTATGACACAAATAAGGGTGTGAATCCTCCCTTTTTCACTTGTAGTATTTATAACACAATTAATGATGCGATTTTATTAAACCAGTAGTCTAAATATAAGCAGGTTTTTTTCCTAGGTAAATATTGATAATTTTTACTGTTCTTATCTATTCATAAGACATCAGTTAGGTTTTCTTTTTGAAACGATAATCACAGGTATGGACGTCTAACGAAAATAATTTCTTACGGGTAACTTATACTCCTCTAGATTACATATACAAAACAGACTCAACAAAAAACAAGCATTCTTGATCTCCGATGGCTATGCATAATTCTTCTGCTACTGACAATGAAGTAAATTTAAGCAGCATGAAAAATTTTAGTACATTTTCTCTTTGCATATCTTTAGCATGACAGCGACATAACGATTATAAATTCGTTATTATCAACTAATTTGGATGATGCATCAACAAGTGTTTATATACCTGTGCTGAAAAATTCACAACAAACTAATGAATCATCCAATACAACTCAACCAATAACATCAAATGTTGTATATGATCAAAATAATCAAACAAATTCTGATAGTAGCCATGATTATATATTTATTCAACATGATTTACAAGAAACTACTAAACAACTTGAACAAATTTTATATTATTATCAACAAGACCTTACACAAGAATCTAATACACCATTTGATTGTAATCGGAACTTAATTACACGTCTTGTTGATCTCATTCGACCAGTATATTCTTTAAATCAAGAAAAAATGAAAAATTTAAATACATTAGTTGATGACATATCAGACTTACATGATAAGAGAATTGTTGAACAAAAAGAAAAAAATGAACAATTTCACCTTGAAATTTCACATTTAAAAAAATTGATAGTAACATCAGAAAATGAAGATAATACTAGTAGAAAAATCTATCGAATAAGTAAGATAATTTATGAAAGTATAATTTATTTAATTGATTTTAAATTTAGATTCATTAGTTGATTATGAAGAATGGATGGAACTAGAAGAGGAAACAAAAAAACTTCACAAATTAGTTGAACATCAACAAAATCAAATCAATGAACTTAACAAATTGATATCACAAGAAGGTGAATATGAAAGTGAATAATTGACTAACTAGAGAATCTCCTTAAATACTGTCTTCTGATTTCAATAGATTTTTAACTGTAAAACTTGTACATTTTTTCATGGATCTTAAATCATATTAGAATTTTATTCAGAACATTATCTAGTTACTCTTTTTGATAAGTATGGAAGTTTGAACTCTTCTATAATGTATTTTAGAAACAGTTAAAAATGAAAAACATCATACAACTACTTATTCAATACGTCCATTAACTCGAGAATTACAAAATAATATTAAAACAAAATGTTGTGTATGTGATTATGAATATCCAAATATATGTAACGAAACTGAAATACAGAATCATGTTAAAAATTGTTTATCTACAATAAGTCTTGATAATCTTAATGTTTCTATCGAACGAATACAATTGGAATGTCCATTTTGTGATAAAAAATTATTAAACAATGGTGATATAGCTGATCTTGAACATTTGACAATATGTTGTAGTCAATTGCATGTATAATTTTATTGTGAAATAAAAATAATGTTTGGTTTTTTTTTAATTTATTTATTATTTTTATACTAAAGGCTATTTATATTTATAAATTAGATGAATAGAATTGCTAATAGGTTTCAATTGTTATTGATCTGTTTCTTCATGCAAACAAATCATCGTATTGTGATGCTTTTTTGTATTCATTCATTTGTTAAAGATAAATTATTTATTGTTGACTTGATCTATCCTAGGTATACAAAGAAAATATAGAAATTGAAAAGATCAAAGACGTTTGGAGAATTAATATGAATCTAGACAAAACCAAATAAGTTATGATTATTTAAGCATATCTTTTTCTACTTGTATGGAACATAGAAATACCATGAGGTTGATTATTTATGAATTAATAGCAGAAAGTTGAGAGACCAAGCTTTTTGAACATCACTCAGTTTTTTTTAAAACTTATCTATGCAATATATGACAATATAAGACGCAACTACACAATTCTTTGGTTATTGTCATTTGATAATAAATATTTACTGAGAAATGCATCAGGTTATATTATCATGACTTACCTAATGTTTTCAAGCGATGATTCAGTATCAATTATGAAAAAACAAAGACAGAAGTATTTATCTTTAATAGAAAAAAAAATGAAAATTCCAGTAAACATTGTCGTTCTCTCAGTAAGTTTTTCTTTCCATACTGATAGGTAAATTAAACGAAATCTAATTTTAGTAAAGAGATGATGAAAAAATTAGTATATTCCATAATGACGCGCAAAATACTTTACTATTTTTTTTATTAAGAGAAACTTCGTCAATATCATCTTTGCAATAGATCATTCTTCATAAGATAAAAACTAAATCTTCAACACGTCGTTGAATAGAAATTCTCTTGTGACCGACGAAATTTCCTATGAACAGTAAACCCATTGAACTAATAAAAGAAAGTTATAAGCAGCATTTCTTTTTCTTAATTGTATTCATATTTAAGATCCTAGTATGAAATATTCCAATGAAACAAAATGTATTTAGATTTAAGTGAACGAGTAAATGCACAGAGAGAAAGTTCGTTTCTTTTTCTTTATTTTATTTTATTTTTTGAAACTTATTAATTTCATTTATTTTGTATAGGCTCACATACATACATCCATTAGATTCGAATTACTTTTAACGATACCCAAGTAACGACGACAATGGTACATGCTGAATAAAATCCATCAAGGTAAAAATATGCTGACAAGTGTAATCATTTGTTTTTTTTTTGCACATTGTATGACGACTTTTGTATAAAGACGACGAAGAAGAAGAAGAAGACGATTGACACGAAACAATCAAACTTTTATTTCTTTTATATGCATATAAACACAAACATTACAACATAAAATAGTGATCGAATAAAGTGTCTGTTTCCTATAATACGCATTCATGAACTATGGCACTACGATTCGGTATGTATTTATATTAAATTAAAAGTAGGAAGTTCAATTTGATGATTCATATCCTATATCGATTTCGAATAAGACTTTGTATATTTGATTATTTATCACATAAAAAATATTTCCTCCTACGTTCCTTTTTTTATTTTATTTATTAAAACAATTAAATTGTATTTATATGGAAGGTGTTTATAATAATGTGAAAATGTAATGATGAAGTTTACAAGAAAACAATAGCCAATGAATGACACTCACGTTCTGAGGGAGCACATGCGCGTCTCTGCGAACGAGAATCGCTTTGATTATTTCAAAAATAAAAGAAAAGAATGGAAGAATAGACATAAGGTAAAGAGAAGAATGAATGTATGTATAGAGCAACAAAGCTTGTTGTTGTTCTTTTCGCGTCGTCATTGCTTACTGCAATTATTAAATAATGAAAAAAGGGCAAACGACAGTGGAATTGATACAATACCTTTCAATGAGTATTGTTTAAAAATTTCGTTTGATTTTATTGTTTGTTTTTGTTTTTTTTTTGTCCCTCTCTTCTCCTTCTGTTTTTTTTTCACTTTCATAGTTAGTACACTATCCTCTTGAAAAAAAACTGTTGTATGTTTGTATTCTACTCATCATTTTTTTATTAGTGACTAATTAATCTTATTTCTATTAATTAATACTAAAGTATTGTAATGCAACAATGCTGTAAATATTAATCAAAATCTTTGCAGCTTATCTTCTGGGTAAACTTCTGTTTTATCTTTGTAATGTACAGCTGATAAATTGTTTTTTTCTAAAAACAATAGAGAGAATATTAGAAGGTTTCTTATTTGAAAAACAGGGATAGAAAGAATATATTATCTCATCGCTGCCTACCGTCTGCTGACATCACCGATATATATATATACATATATATGCGTTCGTCTATTATTCGTTTTTCTTTTCTATCTTGTCTAGTAAATTAACTCAACCCCACCTTTCCATAAACAATATGTTTCCACCAATCAATGCTCATCCGAGGCCTCCGTCAGAAGATTTACATGGTGTTAGCAGCGGTGGGGTAGCAGATATTAACTCGGCTTCAAAACAGCAACAAATTCGACGACAGCAGCTGACAATGGATCAGCAGCGACGAAGTCCACTACGAAGTAATTCGTTGTTGGCAACAACAGCAAATACAATATATAGATATGTTATGGTAGCAACTGCTGTTGCTATTTCAATATCTTTATCATTTGTTCAATCATTAATATTTTATTAAACAACAGCAGTTCTTCCTTAACACATCTATCAATAATCTATTTTCTTTCATTACAACTAACTAAAGCATGTTCTTGACTAATACTATACAAAAACAAAAAAAAACTAATAATATATTTTAGACAACCAAAAAAAATAATAAGAGAAATAATTTGTTTGTTTTTTTTTTCTTATTTATTTTAGTCATTTATCGGTCAAGCGATTATTCTTGGAATGATCCTTCTAATAATGCAAATATTTCTAATCAACCATTACGTGCTGCTAGTCCAATAAAAACAAAATTATCAACATCGGCTCGTCAATTAGCTAATGGAATTTTACATGAAGCAACAAATAATTCAAATGTTCATCTGCCAATATCATCATCATTAACAGGTCATCAACAAAATATAAGAGATGATATAAATAATGGTGATTTACATTTATCATCTGCAGCAAAATCTCTTCGTACAACACGACTTCAACGTACAAATAGTCATTTAGATAAAGCTCCAGGACTAAATAGTTACGGTTTACCTATGCGAAGTGAAAGTTATCGTTCATCTCGTCTTGATTATGGTATGCGTTCACGTCATGCATCATCAAAACAACGAGCTTATGTTAATTCTAAAGCATCATCTCATGATGCAAATGGTGGTGATACTCATATAAATGGTACACAAGATGAAAATACATATTATCAACAACAACAACAACAACAACAAATGAATATGATGAGTAGTACACAGCGTTTAAATGGTTCAACATTTGATTTAACTACTAGTCGTAAACTATTTTCACCAAATAAATCTAATACATTTAATTATCCAGCGAATGGAACAGGTCATCAGAATTATTATAATTCAACACAAGAACTTCATCGTAGTGATACAAATATTGATCGAAATAATTTAACACGATTTGCTGCACGTGGTACAATATCAAAAGAACAATTAATAACAACACAAAAATATCGACAAACATCAAGTATACTAACAACAACAACACCAGCAGCAGGTACAACAACATCAAATACTCCAGCTATAATACAATCAGGTGAAAGACATCCATCGGCTCAATCATATAAATCTCGTGATCCAAATATATCTTACGCATATACAGATGTAAAAAAATATATTGAAGAAAATGATTTAATGTCACCAGAAAAAGAACAAATTATACGAAACTGGATAGGTGATGTTGAAAAACATCGACATCAATTACAAAAAATAGACTAAACATAGTTTTTTTTTTTTTTTTTAAATTTATTTATTTATTTTCTTTTTTTTTTACAAAATCCAGTTTTGTTCTAGCCCATCGAGTCTTTCGTGTGACGTTAATTTTTTTTTTTTTTATTATTAATTATATGCGTATATATAAATACAATAAAAGAAATGATTGTAGAATATTTTATGGTTTTTTTTTTTTGTTTTACGATTGAAATGATTATGTTCAAGATTGTGATTTAATTATTTCGATCGATCGATCGATCGAGAATAGAATGAGCTAAGACACGTCAAATAGTCGTGTCTATTCTTCTTCCCGACTCGTTGAATAGCAATTAATTTAACATAACTATCATTTTCGTTCGTTGAGTATGTATGTGTGTGTATATAGATGTATATGTGGACATTGGTATCTACTTTTTTCTTTTTCTTTTCGTGTCGCTTTTCGATCCTCAAGTAAATATTAACTGTCTTATACGTCGCGCCTCAATATCAGTTACTATTGCAATAGCAAGAATCATTCGACAATAGTAAGAATGATGATTCGACTCAGTATATTTCTTACATTTATGGTTATACGTATTCATGCTGTTGTCGATCCTGTTGTAACAAATGTTGATCCAAAACATGAATTACTTACGGAAATAGCTGGCAGGTATGTAGGCAAAAAAAATTTCTGAGTGAATCAAGTCCAAATGTTCGAATTGTTTTTCTTTTTTTTTGCTATAACAATTTTTATGTTGATTTTCAAAATATCTTCTCTGATTTCATAGAGATATTTAATAGAAAACAACAAAAAAAAGTATCCACAATAGAAATGTACATATCTGTATATGTGGTTGTTGTTAATGACCATGATAGATTGAATAGGATCATTCAAAACATAATTAAACACATACATACTATTCTCATTTATCTTTTGTTCAATGAGATTTATTTAGAATGTATAGAATTTTATAATGATTTAGAAAACAAAGGATACAAATATACATGAACTTGAAAAATATTAGATTGTATCATTTAATGAATGACTTCTTTATGAAAAAAGTTTTTGACCTTTTTTATTTAAATTATTTTAGAAATAATCAAAAACATACGAAATCATGATGACATAGGAAAGAGAAATTATTAATATCAGAACTATAAGAAAAGAATATTTATTAGAAATTTTCTAATACATATTAAGATAAAATTTTAATTCTCTATTGTTTAGATATCGATTAGCAGCTCGACATTTACGTGAAACTCAATCGACATTACCATTTGAATTACAATTTCCTGTTCATGATATAATTAAAGTTGATGGTGCAACTAATGAATTTGTTATACGTGCAACAATACGTTTAGATTATCAATTTGAATTTCTTCATTGGGATTCTAATGATACTCGAAGTCGTTATCATGATATTGATGAAATTATATTAACAAAATCAACATTACAATCACTTTGGTTACCAGATTTACGTTTTATTGATGAAGATTCAATATCATTTAATATTGAACGTGAAACAGCTAAAATAAATCGTGATGGTCTTGTTACATGGATACGTCGTGGTTTAATAACAATAGCCTCACATATTGATTTAACTTATTATCCATTTGATCGACAATATTTTCATATAAATATGCAAAATACACAAAAAACATTTAAATTACATTATCAAAAAAATATTCATAGTTTATCATCAACAACAAATTCACATTTAGCACGTTCATCTAGTGTATGGACAGCATTATTTGGTAATACAGAAATAAATCCAAATATAACAAATATACCAATAAATATACAACAAAATGAACAACCTATTAAAACAAGTACATCACGTGGTTGGTTTGTACGAACAATTGGTATTGAACCAAAAATAAATTTTAATGATAATGGAAGTTTAGATAATATAACAATATATTTATCAATACAACGTCGTCGTGAATCTCATATATATACAATTATATTACCAACATTATTTTTTTCATTTTTTATTTTTATTTTTTATTTTGCACCTGTTGAAGCACATCAACGTTTAATTATTGGTTTATTAAATACATTTGCAACATTAATTTTTCTTATTTATATGGATTATAAAATTTTAGCTGAACAATTATCACATAGTCCATTATTAATACAATATTTAACAATATTATTTATGATTGAAGCATTATCATTATTTTTTGATCATATTATACATTCAATATTTTATGGTGGAATTAATTTTGTATCAAATTGGTTACGTAAACGACATAAATATGATACACAACAACAACAACCAGCACGTTTATCACGTGTAACTATGTTAACACGTGCATTAAATAATCGTTTAAATCCAAATAGTTTAGATAATGATGGACAATTAAATGGTCCAACAGATATATTAATGAAACAATTAATTGAACGTGAAGAATCATTAAAATTTGAAGATCAAGAACGTTATCAATGGCGTAAACGTGCACGACTTAGTGAATGTTTATGTTGTTGGTTTTTCTTAGCTATTGTTATTGCTGCAGCTATATGCGTTTTTCTTATTGTACCATCATTGGGTTTAAAAAAATAATTTAAAACAAAAAAAAACATTTTTAAAATTACGATTTCATTTTTACTTGTATGTTTATTGGAATAATAAATATATCGAAAATGGGTGTTTTACCACTATGTATAAAAAAAGAAAATGTTATAGTTTTTCTAAGATTGATTTATATAGTTTATTCAGATTAGAAAATTTTAATAGTACTGGTATGCAAAGAATTTGTCTATAGGAGAGCTTAACACCATCAAAATTTTCAATGGATGGACTTGTGGCAAAGTGTAACTTTTGTAGTTTCGATGGTGTCGAACTCGGATCTGAATTTGGAAATTTTCTCTTAATCGAATTCGAAAATTAAAAACCCGATCAGCTCTAAATACCATGATATTTTTTTTCTGCATGCTTCATTTTTTATTCTATAAGAAGGTAGAACTTCTGTCTTTAGGGAAACAAAAATTATATTGATGTATACATTAAGAAAAATAAAACTTTCTCAGAAATATTAGATAAGCTGAGAATGAATATTTTGGATCATATTCCTAATTATATTTTATTGATAAATCAATACATTTCATACACTTTTGAAGTTAAATATGAAATGAAAATAGTAGATTTATAGATTTTTCTTAGAGAAAGTTGCACTGAACAATATTCTTATGATATGCATCACTATTCCTTTTCCTATTTACTTAATGGCTTTGCAAATACTAAAAAATCATATAAAGTCTTACCTTTCATTATATTTTGATTTATGGTCTTGTTTTATTGAACCGGCACTAATCTTTGATTCATTCAGTATAGTAATTTTCTGAAAAAAAAACAGCAACAATTAATACTCTATTAAAATAACTCAAACAAATTTGTTATACAAGAGCACAATATTTTAATAGCTCATCTGTGGTGGGTGTGGGGTATCGATGTCAGTGAAGAGAAGTTCCATATCTACACCCTTATTGGCTACTCTCAGGAAAAAGTCAACGTACAGTTATCTCTTGTTTTTCTCTTTCCCGTGATTCGATCTTTGATAGATTGTAAGTTTTCAATTAGTTGAAAATAGCATTATGTTAACAAAAAAAGAACTTGAATAGTTCATTGGCAAACAAAACTTGTCATTCCAGTATGTAAACGAGATCAAGCAAGAATATGTTCTATGTCATCAATGTGAGAAACTACGAGTCCACGTTCTTATGAATCCATACCGACAGCTTCCTACTTAGGTTTGTATTTATGTCGTGGTGAGGTGATACTTCTTGTTGAAGTTATTGAACATTAACTAAACAACAAACAATAACGAAAGGATTTATGATACTATATTGAGTTCACAAATTTTATGCCGAGATAGATAAAAGCGTGAGTTTATTTGATTTACTACTTAATATTGTGTTTTATAGCTATTCATATGTAAATCCTGCGTAAATAAAGTCATTGAAATTATTCATTTTTTTTATTAGTCGGTCAAGCAAATGTCGACACTTATAATAGAATCCTGTGAGATCTTGAAGAAAAAAAAATTCTGACAACAAATTGTATAAAACATTCTATTTGAAAAGAATATAATGTTAGAAAGTTATACAGGTCGTCTCCTATATATATACCAATCACAGATAAATAGCACGTCTAAACAGCTAACAATAGTTCTAGCAAAACAGAGTGAATAAATATGCGCAACGCACCAAAATTAACCATGTATTTAATAAGATCTACACACATAAGCTATTGCTCGGACTTCAATACACGAGTTTTGTATAGACATAGGAGAAAACAAACTAACTTTAATGCTTTGGTATTATATGCATTAGAATTAATTAATACACAGATGTTAGCATTAAGTTAACATTAATTTTAATTCTAATATATATACTACCTGTCGCTGTATCTCATTGAGTTTGTGTGCAAAAGTTTCTGATAATAGAACAATGATATTTTTATAGCCAGAATCGTCATTGCCAAAATAGAATAAAAGTTTTAGGTTTTGAAAACTTCTAAGCTTAAGTTGTCTGAGATCTAGTCGTCGATAAAACAAACCTTGGGGTTAATGATATTGCTAATTCTAAGATGATACTGTCACAAAACAGCCGATAAACAGAATTTTTTAACATGAAATATCAATCTGAAAAAGAATCATTCATATTTATTGTCATATTAATTTTCAACTTTTACTATAGGGAAAATCATGATAATAAGTATTCCATACCGCAAGCACATTTTGCTATATTGAATCATGCATCATAAAGAAAATTTAAACTTAGAAATATAGTGTTGAGTATACACAAAATCAAATAAAATCATCTATTAGTTGGATAACTGTAATAACGACTGTGTATATGTAAGTATAGTTTTGTAGTTGATAATTAAAAAACTCAAATGAGTAATAGTTAAACAAAGAAATATCATATTCTAAGTTGAGTCAGCAAAAAGTTGTACGTTTTTCTAACTTATTTATTAAATTTTTTAGTATTATATTCGATAAAATTTGTAATCATTCTGTATTCATAATGCATTAGAAGAAAGACTTTCTATTGAAATATCTCAGCTTTTTGGTAAAACACAAATCCATCATGAACTATGATAGACGCTAGATTGAGACGATTACAAGTTGTATCAGACATTGTTGATATACCATCAAAAATTACATATCGTTGCCGATCAATGCATCTACTTCCTCATCTATATGCTTAATAACTAGTGGACCAATATGAATCAGACTAATTATAAGTGTGATTTTGCAATCATGTACTACTTCTATACAATATTCATTAATATATCAAAAGATGATGCATTGTATGTTCCTACTGTGGAATGAAAAAAGTGTAACATCGCTGTTGAGAAGTCCACTAGATTTCTAAAAAATAATGAAAACAAAACGAAATTATACATCTGTTTTGCGATCTACTCAGTATTTCGTGAGTTTTGATGATATCTTGTTACATTGTGATTCCTCAACTACGTTGCCTTGTAGAGAACTAAATTCCGCATATTTTGGTGTCATATTCAAAAGTAAATCAACCAAATACAAGAGAAAATTCTTTGCTTTTGAGATTCTCCATATCTTTGCAATGAAAATAAACAGAAAACATAAATGTTTTTCTTTTTTTCAAAATTGAAATTCTCTAGCTTTTGGTATACGAATAAACTATCTTTTTTAGAGTTGAATACATCTCTCACTTTTGCTGCATTAATAAAACGATCTGCGTATCAAAATTTATTAGGTACATTCACATCTATTTTACATATTTAAGTATTTTAATTTATTTATAAAAAAAAAAAATTTGCACTTTGCCTGATTGATTCGTATACATGTATACGATACAACTTCATAAGTTGAATTAAACTGAAATGTTTTCTTTTTTACTTAATTTAATTCAATTCATTGAAAATTTATTTTCACTTTTGACAGTCATGATGGTTTCTAATATTATCTTTTATAATTTATATTGTGATCGTTTGAAACAAGATGAAAAAATAACTATTATTTTATGTGTTCAGATATATGTATTAATTTTGATTCTCATGATTATAATAACATCAATGAATATTAAAACATTATTAGGAGATTTGTACAAATTGATATTTTGATTCATCATGGTGTCAATGCATGAAATATTCAACTATTATTATATTTTGTACTTTATCTCAAAACGTTCGTCAATCAAGTAAGTCGAAATTTATTGAAAAAAAAAATTATTTCTTTCGAATTTCAATGAAATTTATTCTTCTTCTAGGTTTTCTATCGTCTATATCATATTGTATATTATTGCTATATTGAATTTTCTAATTTACGAGGTATTTGTTGGATTTTATTGAACGCATATTTCTGTTTTAAGGTTTTATTATAATCTATATTAAGAAATGAGTATCAAAATATGTTAACCTATTCTTCTCTACATAAAACTAGTGTCCTGCATGGATAGTACTTTTTGCAATAGAAGATAATCGACATCCGACACAAAACTTTCAGTTAAAGTATATAGTTTTCAAACTTTTATTGTACATAAAAATGTAAGCTATTTAGTTTCTTTTGTAAGAACCAACAACAAAAAAAAGAGATCATCTCAAATTCCACATAAAAAAAAAACAAATGAATTAGAATTCAATTGATATCTTTTAGCCACTAAAATTCAATCAATTTCGCTAAGTATACGTTTGTATCATATCACCCACTGACTTTCCTCGAGTTTGATCTAAATATGTGAAAAAAAAGTTTTCTCTGAATTTTCATGTAAATATCAAAATTAAACAGCATCGTAAAAACAAATCTATTATTGATCTGATACGACACAAAATCTCTCTCTCGGAAAAAATAATATAAAACTTTTATCCTTGAGAGTTCTATTGTTCAACATTGAATATCCTGATACACTCAAAAAATCGCTTCAATTGTCATGCTTATTTTTATTTCAACTACAAAAAAACAGAGACGAATAAAACAATAAAAAATACAAAAAAAAAAAAAAAGAAGCTTCACCGGATAATGTCGATTCATCTAATTCTTAATTGATATTCTTATATTGGAATATCAATATAAATATCCATATTATTAAAATAAAAGGTGAACTGATGAATAAATCTACAAAAAAAACAAAAAAATTTTCTTTTCTTCATTTCGAAAATTTTTTTTATTTAACCTGATGAATTAGTTGTTTTTAATTCAACTGAAATATATCTTCGTAATGGTTCTGTTTCACATATATATTTTCCTGCAACATTAACTGGTTCACCCGTATAAAATAATGTTGAAATAAATGAATGTTGAGTAAAATTTTTTATTATACGTGCATATCGATTTGTTTGTGAACCAAGTCGTTTATTATTATGCCACCAATATATTTCATGATGACGTCGATTCGTATGATTATCTCTTAATATACAATTTAATCGTATTGAATATTGACCAATTTCATCAGCTGGAATTAATAATTGTTTTGGTGTTATATCAAGACTTTCTAGACAAGAAAACATAAGAAAATTAAATTTTTATTTTTCAAAAAACTTACGTATTACTCGAACTTGATATGTCATTTCCATTCTTTCAGATGTAAATGATTTACACATATAAAGACCTTCATCAAAATCAGTAACATTCGATAATGTTAATATTGTTGAATAAGTAACAAATGTTTGATTAATTTGTTGTATTTTTTGTTGAATACTATAACGTGTTTCTGTTAGTGTTAATGATTGAGCATTGAGAAATAATGGTCTCCAATGAGTTCGATTTTTTTGATGAATATTATTATCAGTTATATTTTGATAAAGCCATTGAATAATCTAAATAGATTTGATTTTTATTGATTTCAAATGTATTAAAAAAAAAAAGTATAACTTACATTTTCATCAGTATCTCTATTTTGAAATGTACATGAAAGAGATAAATCAGAACCATATTCAGTTGTTACTCGTTTAGGTGATGATCGTAATTCAGCTAAAAAAAAAATTAATATGCAAAAATTTATCTTTTAAATACTGTAAAGTTATTAATGCAAATTTGAGTATGTGTTTTTTTTTTGAATAACTTTTAATAGAAAAAAGATAAAGAGCTGTAGTTTTCATATTTAGGAAGACAAGGTGAAGACGCATTATATCGCATATTACAGGCTTTGCTTGGCCTTTTGAAAGTTTTCAATCAACTTTTTGGAATATTAACGTACCCTATGAGGTAACTACAGAGAATGTTTAATTATCAAGAATGCATTAGAACCACCAATGGAAGATCTACAAGACTACACAAGTTTCAAATTTATACATTTTTAATCATTCTAAAAGTTATAAGTATTCTCTACTGATTGCTATGAAAATATATCACTTGCAGAAAATATCTTGAGAAAACCTATGATATATATATAATTTGATGCGACTTTATCTGATCTTTCCAATGATGAAAACCACAGCGCTGTATCTTGTTCCTATCGAAAGTTATTTAAAGAAAATATTCATTCACCTTTTCTTTTTTTTTGACGGAGGCATTAATTAAAGAGCAATCGAGTGAACGAATATTGAGAACAAGAATATAAAGTTTCGATCTATTTGATTCGTTTCAGATTCCAATGATTAGACAATAGACTTGTGTGATTTTACTTTAGAGTTCGATTATTATTTGAATATCAAATAAGTTGACAGTAAAAATCGTATTCTTTTCATCTGTGAATTTCGTTAGATTCAACTTATATAGAACTCTCGAAAAATTTCATATTCTTGGCTACTTCATTGTTTCTATTCAATTTCATATTTATTAATGAACTATTTATGAGAATATATAACTAATCAATTTAATTCATTTTCGATGACTTATTATATTATTTCTATGAAGATTTATCATTTTTATATTCTATTATGAATATCTTCCACATGATTGACTTCACTCATTTTTTTTTGTTATTGTTGTTCTTAATAAAGCAAAATTTTCTAATCATCAACACTTACCATTGATATTATCAATCGAAATAAATAATAACCAAATATCAAAAAATTGCCAAAAAATATTCATAATTTATATTTTTATATAATATTCTAAAAATAAAAGAAAAAACATAATAATAATAATAACTTACATCATCATTCAAATCTTTTTATGAAAGAAGAAGAAAAAAGAAGACAATAAAAAATATGTATATCATGTTTATAATCATCTTCTATGACACGCACACAATAGATTCTATATCATAGTAATTAGAATAACATACAATATATTACAAAAGAAATATGTATAGATAAAGATAGCCAACTGAGAAAACGAATGCATACTTGTCTTTTATTTACAAATTGATTAAACCTGAATTACTTCCCTATGCATTTATACAATAGTAATGGTCAATTGTTGAACGGCAATAGCAATGACGGCGATGGCGACGGCGGCAGCAATAGTAATGATGAAGAGACATGCACACTTGAGAAACCTTAGAAGCACACGCGACATATATCGCCTATGTCACGCAACTATACATAAGATCATAATTTAAGAATAACTAACACTTCTAAGAGTTCTGTCTCTTTCATTTAATTTGATTTTAACATGTCATAGAAATCTGTCTATAAGATTTATATTTAAAAAATTGTACACATGTTATATATTGTCAAGATATGATCAATGAGTATGTACTAATATACTCACATTATTCATTACGTGATGTATATAAATCTAAGTTAGTTTATTGTCAATCGATCTTTTTTGCACGTCCAAGATGACCTTCCGTTGAGAAATATTCATTCATTCATTCAAGTGTTAATTTCTTTGGTGCACGCGAAATTTAATCAAGTGTACAAAGTAGTTTCTTCTTCTTCTTTTTTCTTTTTAGTGAATTGTCTACTTACTTACACAACCTTTAGATCATTTTAGACATTATTTCTAAGCATTTATTCTTTCCATTACTTACTTGTTTCATTTTTTTTTGTTATGACAATCCTTTATTCTCTCCGCCTGTCGTCGAAACAGTGGTCGTCATTTCTCAAGTGGACATTGAACACTTTCTTTTTTCTCTTCTCTTCGATAGATCAAATATTTTTTAATGCTCTTGTTCACTTTCTTTTTATTTTTATCGAAATGAAAAAAGATAACTGTATGAACGTGTGCGTCTCTCTACGATTGATAAAATATGTCGATCTATATGAATATAAATACTTGAAAGAAATCAACACACACGAGTAGACACATCCTGCTGTGTCTTATGGTTTACACACAAAAAAAAAAATTCTGCATGTGTGTCTCAGTTAATGAAAGGAAGTTTGAAAATTGACTTCTTCCGATTTGAAGATTCAGTAAAACTATAATTTACACATTGATTATGTGTATTCAATTATAGATTAAGAAAAAAAAAAGTTCTAAGATATTTTTTTTTTTGTTGTTATTCTATGACAATTTAAATGAATGAATGAATTATCTCGGAAAGAAGAAGTCAATGAACAGTTTTTTTTCGATGTTAATCAAATAAGTCTGTTAGACATTAATCGGTCTCTTGACCCATTGATTGCATCATGTTTAATGTCTTAGTATTTGTCGTTGTAGAAAATGACATCGATTTAGTATGATAATCTCTAAACAGTAATTGATTTTTGTCTTTTATGTATATATAGTGACCACGCTTAAAAGCTCTTCCGTATTCGAATAAATCACTTGACTTTGACCTATTCTCGGAACATGTTTAGTTTCTTTTTTTTTTTTTTTTAATTTTATTTCTACAATGTCAAGGATTGAATTAACTTGTACGTGACACTATCAATCTTATTTGTACTAGATAACATTAATATATTTTTTTTTGTTTCTTGATTCCTTTCGGAATAAAAATAGATAGAGAAATCAGTTTATCTGATAAAAATAGCTATGATGTATGTCCGTATGAAATTAGTATTTTTTTTCTATTCAAGCGGAAATTGCTTTTATTCCAATATTGAATTTAATATTAAATGAACATTCAGTATCTATATTTCTACCTATTTGCACTTCAATGAACACACATATTGTTTATCGATAATATATCAAAAAATATATATATACATTTATAGTAACGACCTTCTGCAAGATTGACTTCAATTTAAAAGAATAGACGATTATTTCAATCAATCAATTGTGTAAATAATGGAACACATGTCAAAGAAACCTTATTTAAAAGACTTGTTTTTCTTTATACGATTGTGCATATTACTATCATTGAAGAGAGAAAAAACAAAGCCAAATTTTTTATAATTGATATATATTATTTAAAAAACACATACAGACAGATATATTCTAAACATATCGAATTAAATAAGTAAAAACAGCTGGTAAATCAGTTTGTTCATTAATTCCTATTTGTTTATCATTACAAGCATTTGTTGTTGCTGCATATATTGTAAATGTATAAACACCTTGTTTTGGTAAATTTAATATAAATATAACATTAAAACCATTTGGTTTTATTGTTACATAATCTGCTGCAGTTAAACGTTGATTTAAATTAATTGATGGTGTTCGAGATGAAAGATCATTAAGTGTATGATGATATATAAGATCAAATGAAAAATCAACCATTTTTCGTATTTGAAATTGTAATTCAATAGAATTTGTTGAACGAAGTGTTATTGATGGATCAGGATGACTTATTGGATGCATACCAAATTGAGAAAGTAAATTTGTATTACCACCAATTTTTGGTATAGGTAATAATGATGAACAATTAGATGATATTGAACCTTAAATAAAGTTATACATATAATAATTTTAAATATTTTCCTTATCAAGATCAGGGGCGTAACGTCTTCGTTCGTATGGATTCTGCACTAAAATACCCGTAAAAACGCAGTTTTTTCGATTTTTTTGACCAAAAAAAAAGCCAAATTTTCAAAAGCAGGGAGGGCGTCGCGCTCCTGGTCAAGATATGGAGAAATTTATGTAGTGATAAAATAGAATACATTTTAATTGTACTTTTGATTAATATTTTACTCATATATAGAATTCTTAACTTAATTATCTTTTCTTTTTTGTTTTGTTGATATACTTACGAGGTGAAAGACTTCTTTCAACTTTATTATTTGATCTATTCGTACGTGGTGATAGAATTCTTTGTTGTCCATTTGATTTTGAATTATCAAATGAATAATCATGATATAAATTATTATTATTATTATTATTTGTTTCAACAGTTGATGGTACTGAAAGTATTGATGTTTTAGAATAATTAATAATATATTTACAACAATGTGACATAGTTCGTTTTTCTGTTTGATATTCTGGATCACGTGCATATATATCTAAACCATATTGACCTTCTTTAGGTAATTGAATAATAAATGTTATTATTAAATCATGTTCATTATATTCATATTTAACATATTTATCAAGTACATTTGGTATAGCTGCATTAGGCATTGTATTATTATTTTGAACAGATGAATATTGATTTGAATTAAGTTTTCCATGAAATTTAAGTATTTTTGGACATTGAAATTTAATTATAATTGGTAAATGATTTGTTTCAAATATTGATTGAAAATGTGTTAAAGGATGAATATTAAAATGACGAATAGCTTTTGTTGGTCCCCATTCACCTGATGCACATGCTGGAAGTGGATGCTAAAAAAGAATAAAATAATCATTTAAATATAAAATAAAATATTTACCATTCTTTGAATTAATTGTTGACATACAATTCGATATTTACAAACACATTTTAATTTAAAACTTTGTCCATATGGATTTGGATCAGGTTCCTAGAATAGAAAATTTTATATGTTATTAAAATTCAATTTTATTTCGATTTTAACGGAAATAAATGAATGAAACATCAGTCGTTTGTACTTATTCACAAATTAATTAACTAAAATTGAGTTGCTTAAGAAAAATATTATAACTCTCAAACAAAAAACAAGCTAGAAAATGTCGGTTTTGCAAGAATCAAAAAAAAGAAATATCCTTTTTCGAAAATCTATGAAGAAGAATACGTTCAAATTTTTTATATCTATACTCCTCTATTAGATCGACAAAATAATAAACAACTCAACGAATCAATTTTTTTATTTTTTTTTTTTAAATATAAAAAAAAAAACCAATTAATTATCATTACCACAAGTGATGCAAAAATTTCAATAAAATAATCTCCTTCTTGTGGTACATGAATATTAAATGAAACTAAATCATCTTGAACTGTATGTAATACATAACGTTCAAGTTTAACACCTTGAAAATCAATTGATTCATCAATATGTCCAGTTGTATTTGATATATTTGAAAAACGTAAATGAAAATGAAATGCTAAACGATGTTTTAATGAATCTGGCATACGTAATTTAATATCACATGCACCACGATTATCTGTTTGAATAACAGCATGTTGTTGATTAACAAATGATAAATGATAATGAAAAAAAAGTGAACGAACAAATGGTAATTGTTCAAATTCAAGTAATGTTATTGGAGATTCAAGTAATTGCCATTCGGATTTATATGGAAAAAATTCAAGAATAAAATCTTCAGGATCAGGAAGAAAATAATGTTCATCATACTAAAAATTTTCATTTATTTTATTTATTAGGGATCGACAAGTTCAGCTCAGAGAAACTGTTCGAACAGCTCTTTTGAGCTGAGCTGAACTGGTGAACCGGTTCGTTTGAGCTGTGTCCCAAAACAGAACACTTTTGCTCCGTTTTCGGGAAATAATTCCAATAAAAGAACAAAAGTGTTCTGTTTTTGGGACACAGCTCAAACGAACCGGTTCACTAGCTCAGCTCAAAAGAGCTGTTCGAACAGTTCCTCTGAGCTGAGCTTGTCGACCCCTAATTATTTATCTCAAAAATAAAAAAAAAAATTAGATTACCTGATATTTAATTTTTTCTCGTGTAGGTATTGGTGGTGTTGTATCTATTTGTTTTTTATCTTTACTCATTACTAAATGTCTACAATAAGAATCAAATAAATGATATAGTCAAGTAAAATTCATAGAAAATTGACCTTGCACCCCAATTACATTGAACAAATCTCCATTCACCATCAATTAAAACTGCGTTCCATGTATTGGTAAATTTTCCTTCAGCAATATGCATACCTGGTTCATAGCCAACACTTTTTGAATGACCTTTCACATCAACACAATGTAAAGCAGCAAAACTAATTAAATGAAAAATGTAAAACAACAACAACAACAACAATATTTTGTTTTTCTTATATTTTACCTGCATAAACGCATAAATAATGTATGATAAGTTTCAGTACCATATTTGATACCTCGTAATAAACCCATGGGTGTATCAGTTGTAAGATTATTTTGAAAATCAATAGCATTTAAATCTTTTACAGTTATCCATCGAAAAATAGCTCTAAGATATAATTATTTAAGAATCAATCATAAGAAATAAAATTGAAATAATTAGAATGATTTACCGAGCTTTTTCTAAATCTGTTAATAAACCATATGTTAATTGATCAATTAATTCTGTATAAGATGTTTGTTCACTTTCTGCAACAGTTATAGCTTGTTGATCAACATGTTCAAATACAGATGGATCTTCATATAAATCACGTTTATGACGACGAGGTGGTTGAGGTGGAGGAGGTTGACTTAATTGAAGCATTGAATAAGATGCTGCTAATTGATCATCAACACCATTTTCCACCTTAAATTAATTTTATTAGAAAAATTTGTTTAGCATATGATATACAAATGCTACTAGTTAGGGTGTATTCAGGAGCTCAAATAATTGAGCATCAGACCAACCTTTTGTCCAGAGCTACAGTTAGTCATAGTCGTAGAGAAGGTATCGATCTATTGAGTCTGCCCTTAGACAACACCCAAGTGTGAAAAGTAGCTGAAAGTCAAGACTATTCTTCTTCCCTTTTATCAAAAAAAAAATGCTTTGTGAACCAGCGAATTCTCCCAACTTCAAGTTAAACAAATACGGTTGTCAACGACCTTACTTCGAAAGATATAATGGTTTACGTGGCTTAGAATTACGATCGTCTATTTCTGTGTTTTATACTAAATCATACTAGGATTTACAGAGATAAGATTGCTCTTTTACTATCGTCTTCTATGAAAGTCGTATAGAATCTTCGTTTAGCTTCATATTTCTTCATTTATGATCACGTTGCTCTATAGACAACCTTATACAAACTCATTATTTACGTAAAAAATGACTACGTATTCTGATTAGATGTGCAGGCTAATGTATTCTTTTCGAGAAAATTTGAAATCAAAAGGAGACGACAATGGTAGAGAACTTATTGACAAGAAACCAGACAGTAACATCTCCAAAAACTGATTAGAGACATCAGAAGTTTTTAAAAATCAAATATGTATTCTTGTGTCGCAACAGCGTGGGCTCAGCCAATCGGCTTACTCCTTTAATTCTGATGTGCTATACGATAGTGTTTTTTTTTTTAGAACCGAAATAAACTATCTCTTATACTTCTACATATAGTTGGTTTGAATTCTGCACATATCTAATAATCAGTATCCTGGTTTCATTTATATTAACATTGAGAAGGATCAATTTCTGTACTAAAATGTGCACAAAAGTCTTTTTCCCAACCGATCTCAGTCATTATACGTCCTGTAAGTCTACAAAATTTTGTGCTGTTTTTTACTAAACATATCACAAAATTCTTGATATTTTTAAATATAGCTGAAATCCCATCTACAACGGTTCTTTACTCAAAATTTCATTTCGCTTTTACTGAGTTATTAATCTTCAAAGGGTAATAGATGGTTTTTTTTCCATAACAATGAACTAAGTCTTTAAAAAGATTGATGAATTTTAATATAATTAGTCATGTAGATAGCTGCTGAGGTACGTGTACATAGATTTTCAGACCTTCAGCACATACAGTGGTCGAGATCGATAGGGATAGGAGACTTTTGTTGACTATTTTATCATTCTAATGAATATTTGACTCGATTAAAAGATTCGAATTCGAAGAATATGAAGAGTCTAATGATTTATTTATTACAAATTCTATCATATACATACAAGTACTTCACGTTCTTTGGCTTGTATTAAATTAATCATTTCTTTACTAAATTTTGAAACAAGTGAATGTGTACTTTCTTGTTCTTTTTCCATTAATTGTTTTCGAACAATTTCACGTTTTTTATCTCGTTTTAATGTCATATTTTGTTCTAATTCAGCTTTTTCTTTTGTAAAACGAAGTGTTAATTCCTAGAAAAAAAAAAATTTATATAGAAAATAAAAGAAAAAAATTTTTTTTTTTATTAACTCGTTCTGTTTTTTTATCTTTTTTTCTTCGTAAATCATCTTCATATTTAGCTGTAAGCATTTGTAATTTTTTTTCCCATTCATCAATAACTTCACGTTCAATTTTTTTTTCTTCTAATTCACGATCAACACGAAATTTTATAAATAATTGATCTTCTTCTTCTCGTTGTTTTTCTTCTAATGATTTTTGTGCACGACGTACTTCTTCACGAGCATGTAAAATATCCTTAATAAAAAAACAAAACATTTCTTTAAAAAAAAAACTCATCAAATAAATATAATCTATACTGGTGGTAATGCTGGAAAATTATGAATTGATGAAATTTTTTCACGACCTTGTTCAAACATTTGTTGTGCTTTCATAGCATGTGCTATTGAAACAGATTGAGAATCAAGATGTGTACCCTAATAAAGAAAATTTTTTTTTTAATTTCTTAATTCGATATAAAAAAAAAAAACTAAGTTTTACTTTAAGACGATCATCTAATTTTTGCATAACATTTAATTTTGGTGCTTTCATAACATTTTGTATATGAATATTATCTGTTGAAAAAATTCCTTTACCCGATCGTGGTACATGACTTTGACAATAAATTTCTTTATCATTTAAATCAATTGAATTTGTAAAATATGTTTTAAAATCTAATTGACGATCACATTTTAAACATTTAAAACATAATTTATGATAAAGAGAATCTTTAACTGGACCAATACGTTCAGTTACATAAACAAGTTGTTGACAACGACGACAACGATCACGAGGTGAAGTTGATAATGTTGATGATAGTAATGATAAATTTGTTGTTGTTTCACCAATTAAATTAAATGATGCTGGAGCAATATTTTTACTATTAGATAAATCTTCATTTATTGTTGACGGCATAGTCTAAAATAATATTAGAAAGTCAATGTCATCAAAATAATTGTATATGAGAACACATAAACGAAAAAAAAAAAACTTAGTTGTCCTTTTTGTACTCCGTTCTTACTCGTCAAATATAAACCGCTATGCTCCTATTTACATTGTCTCTTTATGGCAGATTAGCCTCTCTTTCGCTTTCTCTTTTTTTCCTTCTTTTCTCGTACGATTTTGACCGGTATATTCCTTTTTCTCTTCTCCCTCCTATCTAGTTGTGGGCCGACAGGCCAACAGAATATAACAACAACAAAAAAACATCGTATTTCGTCTATCTATTGAACAAGTAGACAGGCATGCTCCTCTCATTTTTTTTTTATTTAAAACAATGTTAATCAGCTTATTGTTGACACTAGAAAAGGAAAGAGAAGGATGTCGTACAATAGCAGAAAATATTCTTACGCTCCTATTAGTTGACCATAGTGCGAAGGTGAACTTCGTTGAATTATTCTTTAGATTGATCAAAAGAAAGAAAAGAGAAAACAAAAAAAAAAAATTTTAATGATGCAATAAAACTACAACTTCGTTCTTTTTTTTCTAAATATATATATATACAAAATAACATGTATTGATCGTATGCATTTTTTTATAAGAATTTATAATAAGAGCTTGAAGGTCAAGCTCAAAAAAAAAGATGTATATGATATACGTTATGAGTTAATATTTTTATTCTCAATTTACATTTTTATTCTTCATGAAAGAAAAATAAAAGTAAAGAACAACGTAGAAGTATATTTGCGTATATATATATATAACTTACAATTTGTTATTGTATAAATCGAAATGCAAAATTTAAAAAAAGAATGAAGAAAATACAATTCGACATACTATATTTATTTGTCAAAAAATAATTTATTGTGTTTGAGACAAAACAAAAAAATATTATTTGTTTTTTAACTTTTAAATCATATTTATAAAGTCATCAAGATTATTTTTTTTTCTCACACTCATTGATTTTAAGGATATGTTAGCTGATTTTTCTATAAAATCTATCGATTCAATAAAATTGTTAACAGTGAATTTGACTCAAATATTTACATGAGAAGTTTCTCGCTTTTGCCAACAAAAACTAGAGTTGGCTAGGACATTCCTTTAAGAAATTTTTGAGTATAGACTCATTAAATTGATATTGTTGTCTGTTAGATCGAATATCAACAAACTACTCTTATATGTTCGGTTTATAATTACGAATAGAGAGCAGACAGTTATTAATTTCGTCTGTAAAAGATCATACTTCGAATGAATCTCTCGTCATCTGTTATCAATCTACTTTCATTCTTTGAAATTAATTAGAAGTTTTTTGTTTTTTTTTTCTTGAAACTATACTAAATCATAAAAATATTTACCTTAATAGTAAATGAATGCAATGTTTAGAATGATCAATTAAAAAAACAAGTCGTCATTATCGACATATATGAAAAAACAAAGAAACCCTTTTTATGTGTAGAAGAATTTCATTTGATTGAGTGGCTTTTTCTTTTCTTTTAATTTTAGATCTATATTTATAAAAAACAAGCAAACTAATACCATCAATACTTCTTTCCATTCAACAACAAAAAAAAACACAATAATAAACGAAAACGAACACACCAGAACTTCATAAAATGATGTATTAAATTGAAGAACTCAAGTAATATTATACATATAGTTATACCTGTTCATTCATTAATCATGTACCAATGAAAAGAAAAAACTTTTTTCTTTTTCATTTGAAAAATTTCTGTTATCTAGTGCCCTCTACATTTTCTTTGAACACTGACTATTTTAGATTTTTAATGTATTCATACCTTTGCTGTTGTTACTATCGTTTTCTCAGAAAAAAAAATTTCATTTGCTGAAAGTTTCACATGAATTATATATTCAGACTCGCAAGGAAATTAATCCAAACAGTGCTCTATTTAGTTTCGTTTAGCTCAATCAAGGATGTAGGTGTTGGTCACATACACATCATTTTCTCATATAGTTCAGTAATGACATCATGAGTTTTATTAGCTCTGTTGCCACTAAGCAGCCAAACAATGTAAACAAGTGGGGTCGAATAAAAAAAAAACGTTTGATAAAAACGAAACCGCACTTTATTTGATATTCTAAATGTTGCTTCGCTTACGGTACATAGTAAAGTAAATGTTATTTTCGATTTAAAGATAGAAACTTTAAATGTACTCATGTCTAAGTTCTGTCAAATAAAATTCTTCTCAAATTATTGCGTATAAGTTATCAATGCTATTATCATCTATAAAGCAAGGAAATTGAGGCTTGTCTGATTGGTGAAAGTAAATATTTGATTTCCTTAAGGAATTTATTAAGTGAGTTTTTTTGCACTTATTTCTCAATGCCTAGATTAATTTTCTAATTTTCAAATGATTATATTTATTAATTAACTATAAATCTTGAACTAAATCAATGAAAATTAAATACATTCTTTTGCTTCTGAAAATCATATAAGATGTGTGATCCGAAATATTTCTTTTGTAAGACATACTCTACAACAATATTCACTTATGAAACATGTTGCTTTATAGAATCTTCGACATCAAATATGATTGAGAGTGTTTAATTGTAATAGAAACAGATAGAAAATGATATCATTTTATGGTACAGTTCATATAACTATGAATACTTTTAGTGTATTGTAGGAAAGGTATATTCTTTCTTCCGATTAGTAAATTATAAACAAGATCTGTTTCGTTAAAAGAAATATCTCTCTTATATTAGAAATGTTCATTGCAGCTGAAAATCAGCTGCTGTCACGACTGCATGAGAAAATAGCAGCTCACAAAATTTTCATTGTTCTCTAGACTCGATTATGTTTATTTCTTAGCAACTGTTGGAAGGATCTAAAGGACATTGTGAAGTTTCATTCAGAATCCTTTCTAGAATTTATTTAAATTTTCCTGCTCAAAATTTTTTCCAAATTAACAATCGAGACTGCTTTCAGAATTCACTTAAGACTCTTCGTTGGATCCTTTAATGCATTATACATAGGATACTGTGAAGATTTGATCAATTTATAGTCGGCATCTGTTTTGAATACTGATATGACGGTCTAATCAAAAACTGGAGTAGAAGTCGATTTATGATTCTTACAAATCCTATAATACATGTCAATCATATATTTTATCCCATCTTATTTTTGGAAATTATTCTACGTCACCTGTGTATTTTTCCACATATAGCCAAATCAAAAAGTATTGGAACGCTTAAGATCGCCTTTTATTTTCTTTAAAGCGACTTTGGTCTATGCATATGTAAATTGCACGAAACTTTCAGAATATTTTGGAACTAATGCAGCGGCTAGAGATGGAAAAATCGCCCCGCGCTGCTATTCGCGCCTACGCACCACGCATACCTCTTTTTCTTTTTGCTCTACGAATTATTTTCTCAAAGTTCACCGAACATCGGGAAGCTGTGAGCACGCGCTTCTCGAAGTTCACAGTAATGTAGAGTAGGCGTGAGCAGCGGTGTGGAGCGTTTTCTTTTTCATCTTTGTTTTGGGTTGTCAAATCTTTCACTGTTGACCGTTTACTTGGTGAATATCTCCCTTAAACATCACAATATTGGACCGAAAATTTCATGCATTTTACATGCGCATAAATCAAAATCGCTTTGAGGAAAGGTGGAGATTGTCTTAAGTGTTTCAATACTTTTTGGTTTGACTGTAGAAAAAAAGGAAAGATGTTGCATGGTATGCATTGAATTTAAATCTTCTTAAAACAACATGAAGTATTGGTCACAATGGATTGTATCACGATTATTTAACTAAACAAAATATTTATTATATTTTGTTTATTTACAGTAGAATATCTATGAATATAAAGTAAACGTTGATTGAAAAAATACCAGTAAAACATTTGCTATCAGCATATGAACATAATAGCCAATAATTTGTAAAAGACTGCTTTTGCTGAATTTTAAGTTTTTGATCTGATAACCCTGATGTGATCATGCCATCACCCCTACAAGAGGTTATCACGGAATCTGTGCATGATTAAGACAATGACCGATTCCTTTCAGGATAATCAATGCCATGAATCTGATTATAGTCGAATAGTTTCATTTTTTTTTGTTTAATTTTATTCAGATTTGAGCAAAGCCCATTGCTTTTTATCAGCTATGAACTTATTTATAATCAACAAGAAGCATCTAATCGAAATGAAATGCAAGACTAAGAACTAAGTTCATGTATTATAACAAGTGAATTTTTCATTTATAGAACCTAGTATTCTATCTAGTATTGTGGCTATTGATTAATCTTCGACAATCTAATTTATTGTCACTTCAACTGAAAGCAAAACATGAACAAGTGTATTTCGTGCATTCAATTGATTTTTCTACTCAAGCCTTGCTCGAATGACGGTCTAGTTAATGTGAGCATCCAGATGTATGCATGTGGTACAGGTCCGAGAACATAAATGTGAAGAATAGTGGTGAATAGAACCGGCAAATATATGCCTTAGAATAATGCAAATTTGTACTTAAAAAGACGATGAACAAACACCAATAATGATTTGAATATCTTTCTAAAATAATCATCATAGATGGTATCAATTCATCATTATAAAATCAATAATTATTCGAGATGAATAATACATATTTATATCATAGGTATGAGTGTAAATATTGATGCCGGCCAACCATACTCACATCCCTCGTACACGATTTCTCATAGTTTGTACATAAGAACACACGAAATAAGTTTAAGTTCTACTCGTGGCAGCTGACACGTGTTTGACTGCCATCTTTACTCTATTTTCGAAGCTAAATCTCGTCTGCAGATATTGATCGTAATTCAATCATTGATACAACCCATTGAATATATTCTTAGTCAATTTATATCATTTGGATAAAAAAGATGGCATTAGTAGGTGCTTTTACAAATGTAATCTTGATGGATACACAAATCGACGGACAAAAAAAAATCTAATTACTGCTTTTTAGAGACTATTCTTCCAGTGAAGAGAAAAAGTACGATAAAAAAAAGAAATTAATCAAAAGAAAATCAGCGTTAGAAAGGTTATTGTTTTGCTCGTTTGTCTATTAAGTGGTGTAATCGATGTAAAATTTTGTGCTCTACATACAGTTTGCAAAAACATTCTTGATTCATCGTCACATTATAGTTTTAAAACTTGGTTTTTATTGATCATAGTGAATAATGGTATTTAAAAATCAGGCATGCAATCAGTCTCAACATAAACTATTGCTTGAGAAGGAACGCTAGAAATTGAGCAAAACAATAGAAGTTTTGTGTAAAAACATTCTGTTCAAGTTTCAAATTTTTTAATTTATATTCATTTTGTGAAGAATTCTTAGCGTATTACGTAGTTTTTTCGGTGACCGTACAATTCGTCGCGAACAATTCGTCGCACGATCAATTCGTCGCGTTCTGTTCGTCGCAGAACAATTTCTTTCGTTCTGTTTATCCTTATCTACTTTATCCCTTCCTCTTAATTAATTCTTTTTTTTTCAGAAACGTGAAATTGACCAATTAATTCATCTTTATTTAGCGTGGTATATACATAACATAAGGATGAACAAGTTGAGAATAAAAAAAAAGAAAACGAAAAAACAAAAAAAAAGAAAAAACAAGAAAAAGAACAAGAAAAACACAAATGAACGAATAATCTTAAGGGAACCAATAATCTAAACAGAAAAAAAAATTAATTAAAGAAAAAAAAACTTACCTACATAGTAACATTGGCTGCCATATTTGTTAAGAATTGGTCCAGTTGAGATGAATCGTAAGCATTGACCAGTCGAGTAATACGTTCGTCCAATCTTCGATAACATGCTTTCTTCGTCTTGATATCATGACCTTGAAGAATCTTCGCTATATCAACTTCGAATTTGGATTGTTCACGACGAATTTTCTCTGTTAACTTGATAATCGTTGGATGACTAATTGAGACACGATTGGCAAATGCATTATGCCAGCCTTCCACCGAATTGTTTGAACGAGGTACAGCAGCGGTAACTCGATCATGAATATTCCATAATTTGTGATCAAAAAGAGGCTTCTTTCGACCAGTTCCTATGAATGTCAAATGCATTTCAATTTTTTTAAGAAATAAAAAAAAATTACCTCTTCTTTTTGGTTCACCAATCCAAGTTTTTTCAAAATATTCAAGTAGATCGTCGGCCTCTTCATCGAATTCATCGACAATTAAGTTAAATGCAGTTGTGATGTCATCTACTGGAAGAAAAGCAAGAGCAATTAACTTTTTTATTTTTAAACGAAAGGACTCATCTTCTCTATATTTTGTGACCAATCCTTTGTTTTGAACTTGTCGCCATACCGCTTGTGAAAAATGAAAGAGACATCCTATAACAAACGTTTTAATTATTCTTTTTTTTCTTTGAATAGGTTATAACATACCCTTGTGTAGAACGTTAGGTAACATCTCTTTGACTGATTTGATTGTGCCGCCTTCGTAATCAGTCATAACCGATTCAGGTTGAAAATTGTCTTGTTCGAATAATTTTTCAAAAAATTGATTGTAATCATCGTTGCTCTTACCAATTAACAATCCATAGACGAGAGGAATAATTGCATTCGTCATCATTGCGTGTAATGTAAAAAGTTGATAATAATCATCCGGACATACCTTCATCAAAGATAATTAGAAAACAGAGATAGACATTTAATTAATAGCTCACCTTAAATGTTCCGTCAGCGAACCAATGTTTGTTTTGTTTCAGAATTGATAAATTAGTTTTTGTTGTGAAGATAATTAAATGTTCATCTTCGTGTAAGATGAAATCTTCACTACGATATGTCTTCTTTAAATTTTCTGGTAAACGACCATCAGCATCGACTGTTTCAACAGTTCGTTGTCGTCGGATTGTGAGAATAAGTGTGTCATTTTTTGGAAGTGTACCAACAGCACTTAGAGGGTATGTTCGGAAGGCCGAATGAAGAATTGAGCTGGTAGATTCATCTGTCGTCGCAGCACGAGCTTTAATTTCGTTCTGTAATTGAATAGCCGGAATACGATCAGGTTGGGGAGCATGAGAATGTGATGTTGGTTGGGAAAGAAATGCGTCCATGGATAAATTGGTGTGACAACGTGCTTAATTGATGGATCATTCTTGTGTGAATTAATTAACTAATAATGTTCAAAGTGAACTTACCTTTACAATCACGATTTTGGCATCGAAAAATTAATTTCGTTGTTGTGGTACGTTCTACAGTGTAGGTATAACTTTCATGAAGAAGCATTGGTTTTCCTTTTTCAGTGATAAGCTTTTGCATTTGAGACATTTTTTAGAATTGTTGTGCGCAGTAAATGTTGAGATTGAGAAATGAGATATTTTTTCAACATCATCAACTTATATTTTTTTTCTTTCGATCACATAATTAAGAATATTGGATCAGAGTTATCGTTGGCCTCGATTCTGTAGAAATTTATTCGTTGTCTGACAAATCTAATTATTCTGCGTTTGCATTTACTTTATTATGACTATATTTCGTTAACATTTTTTTATTGATCCGTTTTCCCAATTAAACTCATTAACTTTCGTATTATGCTCTATTTCAATGAGTTGCACAGACAAAAGTTTAATTAACACAGATACAACAAATTGGTCGCAACATGTTCTTTTTCGTGTTGAACAGAACGAAAGAAATTGTTCTGCGACGAACAGAACAAAAAAATTCTGCGACGAACAGAACAGAAAAAATTCTGCGACGAACAGAACGCGACAAATTGTCGTGCGACGAATTGATCATGCGACGAATTGTTCGCGACGAATTGTACGCGACGAATTGTCGTGCGACGAATTGTACTAGTGCCGTTTTTTCTTTGAAGAACGTTTGCCTACATACGCCGACGAAACGATTGCAAAACTTTTTTTGCGAACAACACTTGAAATCGGTAATTATTAGTGACATTTTGATTTACATTCAACGTTGAAAAATAGCTATCGAAGAATTTGTAATAGTCATTCGTCTTGGAAAAATATTAGTCTAGTTGTTCGTGTCACTTAAAGAACGTCTCGTGTTTCGCTCAACACTCTGCCAAACACGTATAAGGAAAGTGCTGTTATTGAAACTGAGTGATAACGATCAATTTATGAAAAATTCTGATTTGTTAAACGTTATGCCTGACTTGTCAGTTTACATAGGCTCAGTCAACAATTCTGATTTCTATAAGATAAATACTAGAAGACGTGGTGATTCTTTTTGTATCCATCAAATCTTAAAAAGGCCTTATATTGATTATCTTTGATCTAAAACAAAATCGCACTAATAGTTTTTTTCGGCAACTATATCTTTCCAGAAAATAATTCAGAACAGGATACTGAAACTGCTTCTGAAAAACCTTTAAAAAAAATCTTGAAGCAAGAAATGGATAGAACTTGAAACAGAATTCTGATTAAAATATAGCAAGGTCCTTATAAATTGAAAAAGTCACTGATCCTTCCAGATTTCCTTCAAGAAGGATCAGAAATGAGATAAGGGAAAGAAAGAAAACTGATGAAGAGAATGCATAAAAACAAAAGAAAGGCAGCATGATAGATTTTTATTGAAACTCTTTCGTTCTGTTGCTATTAAGCTATTTTGTGTTCGTGTAAGAGCTTTTATGTTTTTATAGAGAATCTTGCTTGTGTGCCAGAATAGAATAATAATATTTTTTCTTACCTCCATGACATTTCTTTTTGCAGAGAAGTGGAAGTTTGTTTACCATCCATCACTTAGTAGCTGGTAATTTTTTCTTGGAAACGGGGGGGGGGGGGGGGGGGGGGGTCGGCCATGGTAAAAAAACATTCTCGACAGCGTAAAATTATTTTTATTCTATACTCTATAGTGAATCATTTTCTTAAAGGAAGGGGAGGGGATCTTTTTGCCTTCTTCGCCAGCTACGTTCCTGTCACTCATTATTGAACTGTGTGTGAGAAAATATATTTTAAGACTGAGTTGGAAAAAATTAGTAAGAGAGATTTATGTTATTTTCCTAGGATCATTTGATAACGCACACCTATGGTATTCAGATGGAATGAATGTGAAGTGTAGATGTTCTTAGTACTCACATCCATTTTTACTTGACAAGACATTTGAAAGGTTTTGTTTGCGTTGAATTTCGCATATGGACTTTTTTGCGTAGTATGCATTGAAGAATGGCTTATTCAAGGAATTGTTTACTTTAATTTGAAAATTTTTTCTTGCTGTTTGATGATTTCAAAATTTCTAATGCATGGACAAATACACTTCGACAGTGTAAACCTTTGGTTAACGTCTTCAGAAGGAGTACCAGTAAAATAAGCGCACACTCACGAACACCACATGCTGAAAGAGAATTTGGATCTACTCTAATCGATACATAGTACTAGGTGGGTAAAAATATTATTCCAGGGGGGTAACGCTATGATTTCAAATAGGAATCATAACAAATTTTATACCAAATTAAAGCGCATCGAAAATGGAACTTTTTTATCCTAAATTGTAAGAGTTATCAAAACTTTTTGATGTCGAACTTAAGAAATTTTACAATTTTTTTGGGATAGAAAACTAAGACGTCAGTAATTCAAAAATGGATTTTAGTATTTTCTTTTGATATTTTTACATGGTTCGATAGAGCTTGTCGAGCTCTACAAAACTGAATATATTAAAATTTTTTTAAACTAATTTTCTAAGATAAAAAAAATCAAAAAACCACTTGGAAAATGCTAAAAAATTTTAAAAAACTCATTTTTTTTTCATTTGAGAGAAAAAGACTCGATTTTTCAATAAAAATAGCTTTTTTTCATTATTTTCACTAACAGAGACGTTTCAAAATGTAATCAATAGACGCAGTTGTTCACGCTGTATCTGGCGGTTACATTTTGAAACGTCTCTGTTAGTGAAAATAATGAAAAAAAGCTATTTTTATTGAAAAATCGAGTCTTTTTCTCTCAAATGAAAAAAAAATGAGTTTTTTAAAATTTTTTAGCATTTTCCAAGTGGTTTTTTGATTTTTTTTTATCTTAGAAAACTAGCTTAAAAAAATTTTAATATATTCAGTTTTGTAGAGCTCGACAAGCTCTATCGAACCATGTAAAAATATCAAAAGAAAATACTAAAATCCATTTTTGAATTAGGGGTGAGAAAGTTATTGTTATTTTTTTTGTTATTATAACAATAACATTCATTTTTTGATTCAAAAACATTAATGAAACAAGTGCAAGCATAGTTTGTACGTACGTCAAAAAATCACTTTATTCATACAGTATCTTTATTACCATTTGATATAAGAACCAGCCGTAAAAATTTTGAGAAATCGTAAAATAACTTTTTTTGTTATTATTATACAAAAATAACAATAACAGTAACAATAACAATAACAAGAACAAAAAAAGTTAATTTACGATTTCTCAAAATATTTACGGCTGGTTCTTATATCAAATGGTAATAAAGATACTGTATGAATAAAGTGATTTTTTGACGTACGCACAAACTATGCTTACACTTGTTTCATTAATGTTTTTGAATCAAAAAGTGAATGTTATTGTTATAATAACAAAAAAAATAACAATAACTTTCTCACCCCTATTTTGAATTACTGACGTCTTAGTTTTCTATCCCAAAAAAATTGTAAAATTTCTTAAGTTCGACATCAAAAAGTTTTGATAACTCTTACAATTTAGGATGAAAAAGTTCCATTTTCGATGCGCTTTAATTTGGTATAAAATTTGTTATGATTCCTATTTGAAATCATAGCGTTACCTCCTGGAATAATGTTTTTACCCACCTAGTTACTCATTGAATCATGTCCACCAACACCCACGAACAACTCTTGGAGAGCGTTGCAAAAGAACAGTTCAAGTCACTAATGTCGAATTTTTCCAGTAAATAACTACGAACACCCACAAACACTAGTCCAATACAGATGAAATTCTACGAACACTACTTCACCACACATAAACACTCATGCGGAAATTCTGGACAATAAGAGGGTGTGGGTTCGGGTTCAGGTTAAAGGACACTTCACATCCACATTCACATCTACACCCTGATTAGAGATAATTCTTTGTTGACCGTGTAAGACAACCAGTTGAATATAACAACTGTCTTCATTTTCATGTGAAATAAATCTATCGTGTTTCATATTTTTAGATTGTAGGGAGTGGGCCGAAATCTCTCTTATCTTTGAGTGTGGTATTGTGTTTTCAGTCCCACACCTTCACCCTGTTGGAATTGCGCTGACGACCTTTTTTTTATTTAGAATGAAGTATCGTTTAAGATTCAAAGAAAGGACAGATACATCCTAATCGAACACAAAATTTATATATTAATACTTCTGACATGGAGACAAATGAAGAGGATGACCAATCTCGTATATCAGATGGTCAAACAATCAGCAATCCAGCTGAAAGTAAACAGGTGTGTATTTACAACTTGATTATTGATAGTAATTTTTTTCAAAATTCAATCTTATTCCTAACAGCTATAGTGTTGTTTTCATTAAGATGAAATAGAATAAAATAAATGGCAACCAAGAAAGGATCATTTTTGAAACTAGTCGAAATAAATAGCTCATATACGTTTGATTTCATTTTCACTCAGTTGTTTTTTCTTATTCATCTGCATTTCCAATGAAATAATTCTGTTTAATTTTTAAGCAGCAAATATTAGCAAACAAGGAGAAAATGATCGATGGACAAAAAAATGAAAGAGGAAAAATGGTCAACGATGTTGACATTCAGAATCAGCAAAAAACAGTTACACTTGATGATAGCAGAATCAATAATCGAGAACAAACAGTGTCGGAAAATATCGACATTGAAAACCAACAACCCGTCATTAAATATGAAGTTTCAAAGGCGAATCTTCGATCTGAAGAAAAGAGGAAACAATCGGATGTAGTGATTAATTATGATGAACTACAATTGACCGTCATCGGGGAAGAAACAGTTGATCGAAGACAGATGGCAGGAGCAGTGCATGATACTGGTGGTACAAATAGCAATTCTTGTAGAAAATATACTGAAGAGAACGAATTTATCAATGAAGATGTGCAGTCATCAAAAATGAATGTTGTTGATATTATCGAATCGAACCTTGATCCCATTGTAGATTACGCTCAAGAGCCTTTGTTACCACTTGCCGATGCATGCCTTCCACTGACCGATATTCTCTATAATTTATCATTCTATGTTCAAATGGCTCTGGATAAAACTCCAGCCGAACCACCAGATCAATTAACAGTTGATGAAAGTGCTGCGATTCGTCTCTACACAATTGAATGGGAAGAACCACATCGAAGTCTCTATTCCATGCTTAATTACACTCTTAAGATGACTAGTCGCGAGAATCTTCGGCCCTATTTTCGATATCTCAAACTGTTCTTAACTGCCCTGGTCAAATTACCATGTGTTCCACCACTAACTGTCTGGCGAGGTGTAAAACTAGATTTGAGTGCAGAATTTCCACCCGGTACTCTAGTCACATGGTGGGCATTTTCATCGTGCACCACTGAAATGACTGTACTTGAAAATAACATGTATTTGGGCACAATGGGCGCACGAACACTCTTCTCAGTCGAAGCAATTAATGGTCGAATGGTGCGTGCTCATTCACATTTCATTACAGAAGATGAAGTTCTTCTTTTGCCTGGCACTCATATGGTAGTTCAGTCACAATTGAGTCCAGCGCCCGATCTTTACATCATCCATTTGAAGCAGATTATACCAAAAGAAATGTTACTTGAGCCTCCTTTCGAAGGTATTTTGATTATTTCTAAATGTGTCTTTTTGTACTGAGACATTTCTATGTTTAGGTGCACGTCTTTATCCAAAAATTCAGTAAGTCTCATTCTATTTTCATTCAACTATATTTTTCACGAGAATTCTTATCACATTTTCAAGACGCCCATGGTATCGCAAGAAGAGATTTGTGTTCCCAATGTGCTCGTTGATGATGATATTTTTCGCAGCGATCATTCTCGGCGCTGTTCTTGGTTCACGAATATCAAACAAAGAACAAGGTATTCTATTCCATACTGTTTTCAATTCAGAACCAAACACAGAAGAGTTTATATTTAGTGATTCCTAGCTTTTTAAAAGGCGCCTAGCTATTCATTTGCATAAATTCCAAAACACTATTCTGGTTTCAAGAAAATACATCGTGCGCTTTCATAAAGCAGTGAAGTAAACGAGTACGAATATTTCAATGGAAAAACATATAGCGACGAATTCGAAGGATACTATCCAGTTATGTAAGAGATGAATATGTACATGAGCAAATGGCTTGCAGTTATCAGAAGAATTTGAGAAGTTTGCATAGCATGTTAAACGAAGATAAACATAAAATAGAATTTTATTTTCAAATTGAAACTCGCAAACATTCTAATGCAGAGTAAAAGTGAAAGCCTACGCTATCAGATGGACAGTTAAACTTAGTTACAATAAAGCTAGGAGTTTCTTGCAGCTGAGCTAAGAATAGAAAACTTGAAAAAGAACCTTCCAGACAGGCTTCTTCAGCATTAATTATCTTCGGTTAAGTTTTATTGAAAACTCAGGCTAAATTTAGATTTTTCATCTCAGAGTACCACGAAATGATTTCTTTAAAACGGTTCAGTAGTGTATTGAATAAGTCGGAATATTACAGTAGCCCGTAACTACGTTTCCATCGATGCCTGTAGGCCGGGTACAAACAGTAACGATGCCAGTAGCATCATTACTAGCGTATCCTTCATTCGAAGATATTCTGGCAGTTCCTCATCGCTCCGGAATTTGATTTTGCTCTCTTATGTCCGTTTCTATCTCGAAATATTGAGGGTTCTGCAAAACCGAACAGAATACCAAATAACTATAGTAGTATCACTTGTTTAGAAATGTTTATATTACATGTTTCAAGATTGTTTAATTCTATTATTCTATTGAAAAAAGGTATTTCTTCAAGAAATATAGCAAAAGACAAAGTGGGAGAATCTATATAGTATGAGATCTTCATATGCAACTACTTTCTCTAAAAAAAAGAAGTTTCAAAGCAAACTCATTAAATCCTTTTCTTTTCGTCTCATTCTCTATCATTATCACAAAAACCAATATCATCTTCATTCATCCTAAGCATTTTTGTTATTGTTGTCACTATGATTCGTTCTTGATTATTATGTGCGGCTTGCAAGACAGCTGTACAGTTATTTTCTGTTCCATTTCAGTTGCAGTAACTCATCGGCTGCTTTTAGAGAATTTTTCAAAAATAATTCTAAAATTTTTTTTGAATGAATTATTACTATTTAAAAAAATTCTTCAGTTCTAACGATTCTGATTTCATCCTGGTTTATTTCAGGGTTCTGGTTCCGCTTCTAAGTATAATTTGGATCAGATATATGGATAAAAATTTTCTTTAGCCGTTCTCTTGTACTTCTCTCGAATAATTTTTCTCCGGAAAGAAATCTTTTCTCATTGTCTTAACAGCTTTTCACTGCTGGCACATTGATTCAGCTTTGTTTGTAGTAGAACTAAGCCAAGAAGACACACTAATACTGCACATTGAAAAGAAAAGATTCATAACTTGCTTTTGATTTCTTTTTTTTTATTTTAAATTGAACTTCACGATAGAGAGAAATCCATACTTTAACGAAAAACGTTATCCTTGAGAGTATATGAAAATATTCTTCCTCAAATAACATCTACTCAACTTACATTGAATTTATCTAGTCGTTCTGCCATCATACAATATTTTCATGCTTAATATTCTAATCAACGATGTGGTAAGCTCAAATGAAAGTGTCAGAATACAAGATATCGGCAGCTATTCGTATTTAGTCGACAATAAACTTTTACTTGCTGTTTCTAGAGATTATCATGCACATATAACAAGTTAAGCTGTTATGAAAAATAAATACTTATGCCTATTCATCATGAAAAGTTTCGTTGATTCGAGACAAATAATTGATCTTTTCCTTCATCAACATAATTTTCACGAACATGCGAAAAGTTTCATATGCATGACTCTTTTCTCGATTCACTTTATTCTGCATAAATTAGTAAAAAGAGTATTGAAAGATACAAAAAAAATTAGTTGATAGGTTCTAAATCAGCAGAGATTCTCTTAGTTATGAATCAATCTCTATATTGAGATACTATTTGATTACTAAACCGTTACAAGAAAAATGAGCTTCTTTAGGAGATAAAGATACGAATAAATACGTGTGTACGGATCCCTATCCAACTATGACAAGCGATGAGATTGGAAAATCACCAATTGCTGTGTTATCTGGCTTATTGAATGATGATATATTTACGGATCTGATAGTGGTCAATCAACATTATCAAACTATAGATATTCTATTTGGTGATGGAGAAGGGAACTATCCGTCTCCGATCTTATTTACGACGGGTACCAGTCCAGTTTCTGTGACAACGGGTGATATAGATCATGATGGCAATGTGGATCTAGTAGCATGTAATAGGGATGCTAATTCTATTACATTAATGCTTGGAAATGGGGATGGGACCTTTCAGTCTCAGACAGAGTATAGCGTTGGCAATAGACCTCTTTATGTAGTAGCCGCTGATTTCAACAACGATAGTTTCTTGGATTTGGCAGTGGCAGTCTCGGTTGACAATGCTGTTGTTCTACTGCTTAGTGGTGAAAATGGCATTCTAGAATATCAAACAAGTTACTCAGTTGGTAATGGACCATACTTCATCATGTCGAGTGATTTTAATAATGATTCAAAACCGGATTTAGCAGTGGCAAACTTCGGCTGGAAAACCATCAGTGTACTGCTTGGTGGTGGCTATGGAAATTTTTCAGATCAGATAGAGTATGAAGTTGGTCGCGCACCAACGTATATAGCCTCTAACGATATCAACAACGATGGACAACTAGATTTGATAGTAGTCAATAATGAGGATGGTTTCATTAGTGTGCTGCTCGGTAATGGCAACGGAAGTTTTCAACCTCAAATGAAACAATTTGTTGGCATAGACCTCTTCGCTGTAGTAGCACATGATTTCAATCGAGATAACCGATCTGATCTAGTAGTGTCTCTTATTGGTAATGCTTCTGTCGTCATGTTGTCCGGTAATGGGAATGGTACCTTTAGTAATCCTGTGATATATCCCGTTGGTATATCACCAAGTGAAATAGTAGCGGTTGATTTTAATAAGGATGGCAGTATGGATCTGGCAATAAGTAACGTCCATGATGATTCTTTTAGTGTGCTCATTAATTATGGAAATGGAACGTTCCAACGCCAAATGAAATATGTAACTGGAACTACTCCATGGGCTTTAGCTTCGAATGATTTTAATAATGATAATGTATCGGATCTGGTACTTGTCAATACAGGTGATAGCAACATGTTGTTAATTTTCGGCAATGAAGACGGAACTTTTCAAACTAGAGTATCATATAAGACGGGTCTAATGGCCAGTTCTATCGTAGCAGGTGATTTCAATAAGGACAAGAAACTGGATTTGGCTTTGACTAATGTAGACAATAGTTCTATGAGCGTGTTACTTGGCAATCCAGATGGAATCTTCGAATCTCAAATTATATTTGAATGTGGAACACGACCATCTTCTGTTATCTCAAATGACTTCAACCAAGATACAAATCTAGACTTGGTAGTAGTTAACCAAAATGACAACAATGTCGGTGTTTTTCTCGGTTATGGCAATGGAACCTTTGGAAACCAAGTGACATTTAAAACTGGTAAGTGGCCATCTTCTGCTTTTGCAACTGATTTCAACAACGATAGAAAATTGGATCTGGTAGTGACCAATTTCGCCGATAAAACTGTCAGTATACTATTCGGTAATGGCAACGGGACTTTTCAACCTCACGTGACATACATGACTGGAGCTAATCCAAGCTCTGTCATAGCAGTTGATTTAAACAACGATAATATTCTTGATTTGATTGTAGCCAATCTGGGTGAAAATAATATCAGTGTTTTGATTGGTAATAGAAATGGAACCTTTCAGAAGCAAATCAAATATAAGGTTGGTAAAACACCGACTGCTTTAGTAGCGGGTGATTTTAACCGAGATAACAACATTGATATAGCAGTAGTTAATCAAGGCTCAAGCAATATCCTTATACTCTTTGGAAGTGGCAATCAAACTATTTTGTTCGAACAATCATATACAACAGGTGATCAACCAAGCAGTATCACAGCGAGTGATTTAAACAGTGATGGAAAATTAGATCTAGTCGTGTCTAATCAAGGCTCGAACAGTTTATCTATTTTACTGAATTCATGTAAAAACTGATTGACCAATTTCTAATCTATCACTGTATTAAGTGGTGATTAATTATTTTTATCGAGACTAATTATTTTTATCGAGACTAATTATGAATTATAACCCCTCATATATCCATTCTCTCTTTATTTTCAATTATGATGTTTACAAACATTTCCATGCTAATATCAAATTGTGAATTAATTCAGTTTGTTTTTTGCTTTCACACATGTAACTTCTTTATTTTATATATATGTCCGTGTGTAACACATTTTTCAGACTCTTAAATCTACCACTGTCTTGTAACCAGCGAGTGCATTTTATAAAGAAAGCTTACTTATGCTTTTCAACTGTTTAACGTTCTTACTCTCAAAATGCCTGTAGTAGTTCGTTAAACAAGGATTAGCCCAACTATTTTCAAAGATATCGTTTCAAACCATGGCTGTCAGAGATTGAGTTGGTAAAACTCAATTTTGGTTTGTAAAATAGCCGAATCGAAGCACATGATGACGCGCTAAAATCGTTGAAAAGCTCATTTTCACGAAACCTGTTTTGTTTGTGTAACCTTTATACCCGATACACAAGTAGACAAAAAAGAAGAGAACAGCTAGCAAAAGTGTTCATACGTCGTTCTTGGTACTAAAACTTTGATTTCAAGATGTTTTACGATACTTTGAAGATGAATTTAGATCAGGGTGTGGGTATAGGTAGATGTGGTGTGAGTATGATATGGAAGAAAAGATATTGATCCAGACATTCACACCCACATATCCTTACTGCCCCAGCCACACATATTCTCTTTCTGCATCCATTATTCTATTTTCTAAAATTACCGACATCATCAACCCTTTCCTTCACACACATATCACTACCCATCACCTTGGACTCGAACTAATTACTTCACGAATGACACCATTCCTGTCGACCGTTTCTCTATTAACGGCTCAGGCCCTGTCGTTTTGAATTGTGTATCCCATCCAAATCAACAAATTTTTCACCAGCAAAAAAACCATCTTGTGATATTTTCTTTGATGCAATCTTTTACACATCCAATTTTCATATTTATTCCTCTTGTTTTTTGAAGATCGATAAATTTTGTTTACTTAATTTTTTGTATGAATAACAATGTAGATCTTTACGTAAGATTCTCTAAGCACTTCTTCTTGAAATATTAATTTCAGTAGCTAATCTTCTTGGTAAATCTCGCTTCGTCTGATCCACACGACGGTTAACCCTTGAGATATTGGCTTTTGTCCGAACTGCAGGCGTGACAATGGATCAAGAACAAACATCCAAACCCAACGAAAATCATCCAGCCCTGCATCAGGCACATCAACTCACACCGACACTCTTGGATTTATTTGCATTGAAAGGACAACCAAGGGATGATCCAGGTTGCTTGATACACTCGGCAGTTGCACGATTAATTCATCTGTGTTGCCAGTTCAAATAGTTTTCTTTCTAAGCGAATGAATCGTAGTGCCGAAATGGAATTGTTCGGGACTCTAATTGATATCCGTGGAACATGAATGACTTTGTTGGAACATGCTTCTGGATGTATTGCCCTAAAAAAGATCGAATCTGGACCTAAAGTAACCGACGTAAACAATACTATGAAGTTTACATCATTCCCTTCCTAGAATAGAAGTCCACTAGGCCGCTATTTTGTTGTCAAAAGTTTAAGGGTGTGGGTGTGGGTGTAGGTGTGATGTCAATATGTTCTTCACAACTCACAGTTTGACGAATAAAAAATCAATATTTTTTTCAAAAGCAACTGCAAATCCAAAGAAAAACAAAACAATAATGAAATATGTTTCCATCAAATGCATGACTCTTTATTTTCATCATGTTCTGTAACTATCTTCTTTCTCAAATTGCTCACATAATGTTTTACATTATAGATTAAGTATTTTGAAATGAGTTTACGGTGCAAATGTTCCTCATTCTTTTAACATTAATCTCAGCCCAAACGTTTTTAAATGTTTTTTTTTTCTTTCTTTAAATAACAAACATGAACATGAAGAGAAACTTCATAATCTAAATGATTAATGTCAATAAATACAAATTGATTCATAAAGTTGATCATCGTACAATGGAAATCATATTTTTAATGATTGGCTAATGACTAGACGTAAGCGGAAACAATGGCGTTTGGTTGCATCTCCAATGTGACTGGGATCGGGACCATGTTTTCCATAACTATTGATGACCAATTAGGAAGTTTAATTTAGCAAGTTTTTATCACGATAATACATGCTATAAAGAGATCTATTACAGCTCATAGCACTATGAATCAGTTCTTTTCAAGTAAATTAATTCTGTCGATAATAGTAGTCTAGAGATCATATTCAGTGCTTGTTCTTGTAATCATAACAAAAGAACTGGTCATAAATTTCAATACTCTGAAAGACGTTTGGTCTTCAACCGGAGCTCTTGTAAGAAGGAGAATGGTCGCCAAATGCAGATCTTTCAGAAAAAAAACTAGTCTCCCGAAGGATCTGTATATAACATATGTTATATTGAAAAAAACCCTAAATCAAAGTGCCTTGTTGGTCATCAGTACTGATTTGCATTTCAATTATCGACCAATATAGTTTGCTTCGGAGAGCCAGAACCTGTACCAAATGATATCCACTCTAATTTTACGTATTTTCAATCGATTTGTAAAAAAACCATTATTTCCAATGACATTGTTTTTTATTCATAACACGACCAATAGATTTAAATAAATCATTTTTATTGGATGCAATCATTCGACACAAACTTTAGCGCATCTGGTTATGATAGATATTTACTGACAAATTTTTGTATATAATATTCTTTTCAAGCAAACATTTAATGAATACAATTGTTGATATGTAACATATGTATATTGTCTTAGTGTTGATATTAGTTTGCTGCAAACAACTGGGGATTTATTACTGATTCGATGACTAGATGATTATTTCAATGATGAAAAAAAAACCTACAGTATTAAACCATAGTATTTTGTATCCTAATGTTAACATTTATGTAAGTGATCGTTCATTAACTTCTGTTGTTCATATCATAATAAAATAAATTTATAAATAGTTGGTTGAACTATAGAGATATGTTTAGTAGCTATTTATCAAACAGTATTTCTCATGGATTATGATATCTACTACTCTTTTTCCTTTGCCTGACTATGTTCAAGAGTAAAATATTTGAGATGACGATACATCAAGTACTGGTAATGAACCAAGTATTGATAAGAGAAGCATGATTATTAATTTCTTTGTTTAGTCTGGTTAATATTCTATTCTTGTTGGATGACTGGTTTCGACGTAACAATAGCTAACCTGTTAGTTAATTTATTGTTTACAGATTATTTTTTTTTCTTAAACTCTTACATGGAAGAAATCAGATAGGCACAAATATGCTAATAATATATAAACCGAACAATTCAACAAGCTGTTGAGAAAATATTATCACAAATTCTATTGATTTATCAGCATTAATATCGATTGGTTCGATCATTTTTATAAAAGTGTTAATCGTATATTCGAATTTAAAAATAATTTTATACAATTATCTACTGATAGAATTGATCCATATATATATGTATATCATATGATAGTATTTCTATAATCATTTTATAATTCTACTTAGGTTGATTTTTATATCATCATGTGTGTAATGAATCATTCCAAAATTGATCGATACCAATATAATGATGAAAAATGTACAAGTACGATCTAAACCAGATCAACAAAAAGTTAAACTTGCATCAATTATACAATTGATTAATAACAGAATTACTATTTTATATTGCTCTGTAAGCCATCGGACAATATATCAGTTGCATTTGAAAATATTCTAGTTTTTTCAATTATACACCAAGAAAACTTTTCAGATATCATATCCCTTTTCAATCGACACGTTGTTGATTCGATAAGTTTTACCAAACGACAGAAAAGACTGTGGTCCTTATCAGATTATCCGGAAAATTGACTTGCAAGTTTCCACTTTAAATTTCGTTCATCCAAAGTTTGAAGCCGAAATTTAAAAGTCGATTTTTCCAGTCATCACAGCTTGTTGTTGAGTTATCGAATAAAGTTTCAATATCTCAAGAATAAACAGCCGGAAACTCAAACGATTCTATTACTCATCAAGTGAATATTGCTTCGATCAAAAAGCGATTTCACACTTAGAGATGTTCCCTTCCTCATATAGCTTCTTGTTACTGAGTATATTACTTTTTGAATAGAATTAAAAATGAGATTATTCTCTATGAACATTTTCAAAGAGAAAGCATTCAGGAATGGCTAAGCTCACTTTGCAATTTTGTTTTGCATAAAAATTTAAAAATTGACCACTGAAATACTCATTGTTCATAAATGAATTGTAACAAAATCATTATTGATATACAATTTTATGAATCTGTCATTATTCAGAAGGTTCCTTTATGAAGGTGTATTTTATAAAAATCATTTTTTTTTAATAACCTGTTCGTATATCATTAGAAGTACATTGGCTTTGAATCCTTTCATTTGAGATTTTACAATAATTCTAAAAACTTTTATCTTGAAAATGGTCATTCAATGAATAGATTGACTTTACAGGTTGCTCTGTGCTCTGTCGAATAAAATAGAGAATGTGGATGTACGTTTTACATACGAGTATAGACAAGACACAACCACACCCATATCGGATTGTTATTAAAATGGAAGTGAAATTAATATCCAATATGTATATATGGAAACTCTTTCATAGCAATATTCATTTTGAATATAATCGCGTTTTCAGATAATAGATTATCTATTGTATTTGAATAAAATTTGCATGTATCGATTGAATTTGAATGATAATCTCGTGAAACGAAAGAACAATTTGCATTTCAATTTTTTTCGTGTATGTCAAATGAAACCTTATTGTGCAAATCATTGATCGTAGCTTGCCAAACCATGAAATGTTTTATAGAACATCATTTTTTTTTCCTGAGAAGCAGAAGACCAAATCTCTTCTTCAGTCGTTGGTTAAACCAACTAATAACCATACGTTGATATTATCTGTTGCTTTCTCTTGCATAGATACGCGACAATGTTCGCAAAAATACTGGCCGGGCAAAAATGAGAAAAATATTTTTTTTATTGTTCTATCATTCTGAAGGTGTTTTCTGTATTATCATTAGTACGATAAATCTTTACTCTTGCCTTCTGGTAACGAGACAAAAAAAGTAGCGCATTTTTCTTTCTTCTTTTTCGTTCCATTGCTACTTGCTTCATTTTTCTTGCGCTACACTATACAAACGTTTACATTATACATATCGATTACTGATACATACAATCATGGCCGAGCCACCACCACCGACAATTACATTGGAGCAGACCGCCCAGTAAGCATGTTTGGTTTTGATTCTATATATACATTTCTTAACGTAAATAACATCTGCATCAGTGCAGAACAACGGTCAGTTTGACATGAGAATCTATTGTTTCCTATATTTTGCTTCATTTAATCATATATCGATATTATTTTAGGTTACACAAGATACCCTTATGCGGTGCACTGACGGCAACCCGTGATCTCAGTGATAGTGACCGTGATTTGTTCAAATCAGTGGGTGATATAGACAGCATTTCAGACTGATCGTTCTTCTTATTCTTTTTTAAGTTTCGGTCGATCATTGACGCTAAAATACGTGAATTATTTCCTCATCAATCGAATGCTAGCAACTTACAAATCGAACCGATCAACGTAGCTACTCAAGTGGTTTCAGGCACTCGTTATGTATTTCAGGTAAGTTATTCTATAACATGATTAATCCTTGAGAACAAATAGCTATTTCAATTCAGATCAAAGTCTCAAATGGTAAAAAAGTTCGTGTCTCAATTATTCAACCACTCCGTCCTTCTCATTCGGTTGCAGAAGAGGAACGACGAAAGCTGGTGTCTGTTGATCTTATTGAATAAAATTGATTACTCACGAACTCATAAATGTAGAGTCACTTAGCTAATTGCATGCATAACTAACATTGATTGATTCAATTTCATCTATTTAACATAAATAATTTTTTTTCTTGCAAGAAATACGACATTTCAATTTATTCACGATCGATACACAGAAGAGTTTTTCGAATAGATTGACATCACATTAAAGATATTCATTGGTGAATCATTCTGTCTGAAACATGTACAATGTCGTTTACTTGATGACAGATCAGAGATAAGCACAAGACAAGATAGATAACACATTTGTTTACGATTATTCTTATCTATTCATATGCAAGATTTATAATTTTTTTCTCATCAAGAACAAATAGATGAAGTTTATAGTCCCTAAACTTGCTGAAAAAATGTATCAGTTTGAAACAGACAAGAAATCGTGCATTCTATCAATAAAAAAATCATGATAAATTGTACCAGGTCGATGATTGAATCAAAATTTCATATTGAAAGCTGATGAGTCTCAGAGATTATACGCAGTCTAAAGTGTGAAGAAGTCAAATAGGAAAAGGCAAATCTTAATCATTTATTTTTGTTATTTCATCTCTTTGAGTATAAGTGCAATTGGTGAAATACATAGCATTCTCAATAACTCGGTAGTCGACTGGCGTTTTTAATATTGCCATGTCTTTGAAAAAGGGTGTGGGTATGCCTTCGATTCAAACTGAACCCATACTAAATTCATCATATTCTTTCTCTATTCTTTGTCATCTTTCAATAATTTGAGCCGTCTGTTATTAATTTGTTTCTCTTCTTTTGCTGATTCATCATTTTCCATCCTACTAAACTTCTTCGGATCTTGCAAAATTTAATTGACTTCATCTATATAATCACTTTTGTCCATGCATACCACTTCATTTTCAGTTCTATTAGTGTGATGTGTTCTTCATCATTTAAATTCGCAATGTGTTTTTTTTTTCTTACTGTTTGGATTAATTCATTGGCAACTTTTTTTAATTTGATAACATCATGATTCACAAGAGACGTTTTCCTTATCTGTCTCATCTTTGATTTTATTAACCTGTACTTAATGTCTGTTTGTATAACGAAAGATTCAATGACATTCTCTTCTATGCAAAGTTTCTTGCCTCTGCTGAGTAATATCAATTGTGAAATACTAAGCAATTTTGACAATCAATTATAAACGAGTTTGCCCTGGAGGAGGAAAGGAGCTCGCGTATGATCACCTACAACACCAAGTAACATAGAAATTTTTGCCTCACCGTGGGACATACGTTGTTCCACCTATTTTCCAATAGAAAAAAAAATGTTTATCTTTCCTTAAAGTATTATAACCTGCAAGGTAAACGATCGTCCCATCTATCATCTCATATATATACTTTCTCTCTTTCGTCCTATCCTGTAACGTGTTCTTATATGCTCTTCTTTTTTTTCTGCTGCAATACACTGACTTCCTGGCATCAACCTCACTTTCCTTGATTTATTATCATCAGGTTTTATACAACCATTCTGAGCCAAATACAATAAACTGATTGAAGAACCAATTTTGTATGGAACAAAATTTCGTTCTCGACAGGTTCCAATACGATTCAGTTCTTTTCTCAATTTAATCAGATTTCTTTGTTCTTTCAGGGGATTCAATAGAAAGTAGTTGTCACTGAAATTTCTTCACTTGAGGAGATGAAGCAAGATATTTATTTGCACACTTAAATCTAAGAAATGTAGCGGCTAATCCATAAACGAGACACATGCATAAAAATTTAATGTAGCACTAGGCTCTTGATAATTTCATTGTCAATCACTCATCATGTCTGAATCTTCTTAAAGTACATTCGCCATACTTTCTTCCTATACAGCTAATCAAGTTTGAGTTGGCAACAGAATTATTAATAAATTGAAAGATAAAAAAATTAGACATTTTTCATTTATTTATGTAGTAGCTTTCGACACTGCTTGTGTGATCATCAGTTTAAATAAAAAGATTTTACAATAGAAAATAAAGCCCAAAGCTAAATGAATCATTACAAATCAAATTTTCGCGTGTGCACGTACCAGTGTATATTTTATCATTGCAATAACACGAGATTCAAAGGTAAGGTGAAAAGCAGAAGAGGTAGAATACATGAAAAACGAAATACATGTGATGACGAGCACATGGATGAAAAAACCATTTACATGATACAAAATTCATGCTTCATTGATTCACATAAACATACGTTTGTGAAAAAAACCATGTAATATTGTCAATGATGAATATCGGTAGAAATCGACTGCGGGTGTGCGGATGTGGTAGTAGATGTGAATGAAAAGGTGAACTACAACCGCAATCATATCCACACCAACTCTTATGCCCAATCAACGATGTAAAGCTTTAATTAAAAGTCTTCAACTAGACTCAATAATAATAAATAAATAAATAAATAATATTACTAATAATAAATAAACCAATAAACAACAATATTAATAATAATAATACTGTATATATATATATATATATATATACTCATCTACTCATTATCTATCAATTCTTAACATAGTCAAAATATCACATTTATGCTGAAACCAACTCAATCCATACCCAATAAGTATTTATAAAACTTCATTTATTATAAACTACTCACTAATAAATTCATCAAGCTTACATCTCACTCAACGACTAAAGACTCATCTTACACAATTTATTCTGTCCTAATGTGACATATTTTGGTGACCAAGACAAGTTCTTCGAACTTCATAATAATTCGAATTATTATATTTTTTGTCTCATTGTAATTGTGTTATCTTTCATATTTAATTGTAAATTTGTATATACACCACATTGTGTTTTCCTCTAGTCATTTTCTAATCGTGACAATTGATAATTGTCGAAAACTCGAAATGTAAATATAATTTTCCTTGAAAATTAATAATGTTTTTTTTGTTGCAGTACTTTACAGATTACAAAAAAATTCAGATGTCGATAATTTTTGCACTTAGTTTTGATGCCACGATATAGATTGCCTAAGGGGCTGCAGATGTTATTAACCTTCTTTCGAAAGGCTATAACCAGATGTTACAGTCACATGTTATATTCCTTGATTCATTTCGTTCTTATCAATATTTGTTTATTCAACTCGCATTCCTTGATGCTTTATTTTGTCTCCATATACGGCTCTCTCTTCTCTCTCGCTTGAGTCAAGTTAATATTAATAAAAAACGAACATTAAGAAGGAAAAAGGAATCTTCTAATGTCTGATGTGTGCCCATGCATTATCTAATTTACTGACGTGTAAAACACATATTAGTTTTGGGCAGCATGACTTTTTCTCAAAGTCATGACTGATTGATTGATGTTTTTTCCTATTAAATAGGAAAAATAACACCTGATTTTATATTGAATCGATATCGATCTCACATCAATCGTAATGACGACATGAGCGGCTTGTTCCTACTTCCTATTGACTGACGATATATATACAGGTATCTTGCGTGTTTAGTGCATTCATTTATTCGATTGAATCTATTGATTAGAGAATGCGAAACAAGTAAGATACTGAATGTAGAACTAATGTGAAAGTACTGCAATTCGCATATTCTATAGTCCATCTACATCGAACATGGTTACTGTCATGTTAGAGTCGGAATTGGAGTTGGAGTCAAAGTCACCATCCGCTCCTATAGAAACGACAACTCAGCTATCCAACCAATTGTCCTGTGAAGCAAAATGCAAGTTTAACAATCGTACTAAAACCGTTTTTTCTTCTATTATACGAGCACTGTCATCCAGTGGTGTCAGTCCCTTAGACAAGTGAGTCTTCCACCTTTTCTAGTTAACCTATAGCGAATATTTGCTGGATAGTATGAACCAAAGATCGATGACTCGTCGTCAAACAGCTGAGATTCAACTTCAGGCGATACTTAATGACCCTCAAATCACTTGGCCTCTCCATTTGCATCGAACAAATGATTTTCATAACGGTGACAACATGCTTACCATTGAACAAGTATCTAAAATGCTCAACACACAACCTTACATCATCGAAAGACTCCTACAGACATTAAAAATCTCAGCTGGAGATGAAAGTGGTCCAACATTGAGTAATGCTGCTGTACAGAAAATTACACGTGTCCTGAATAGCACCATCGATGTTCGTGTTCTACTCCTTTTCTACATTATGGGTGAAAGTGATACTGATTATGTCAGTGCAGAAGGGCTAATACATTTCTTTACACAATATCTTATTAGGATTCCCACCTTTACCCAAGATCGATTGCAAGAAGTCTCTCCAGTCCTTTTGCAAAAGTTTCACTTGGACAAGGTAAAATATGTACAATGAGAAAGATGTTTTACCTAATTTCCACTTTTGTTTAGAAATCTCGTATTGATTTTGACGAATTCTATGAGATATTCTTGCAAGATCCAAATCTATGGGAATCGTTATCACAATTCACCGTCGATCCCAATTGGTTTGTCAATCGACCAGCGAAACCACTAGAATCGAATTCTGTTCTATCATGTTGCAGTAAATTTCGTTGCCTCAAGAAATCTTGCAAGGATGGCAAGAAAAAACTAAACAAAGACTATATCTGCGATAATTTATCACGCATCATTATTTGTATACTGTACATTCTTGTCAATGTGGCTCTGACAATCTACGTCTGTATCTATCGTGCGAAAATTCAGAAGGCCAATGTTTGTTTAGTCATTGCTCGGATCACCGGGATGTTATTGAATTTCAACTGTGCATTGATCATCATTCTCATGCTGAAACAGACTATTTTGATCGTTCGCAGCATTGGAATCATACGAAAATATATACCAATAGATGATCATATCGATTTTCACAAAGGAATAGGACGTTTCATCGCTGTCTTGGCTATTGTGCATACTGTTGGGCACGTTGGTGACTTTGCACTTTTGGCCAGAAGCGAAGTAGAACCAAGTAAGAAAGATTCTTATTTAATTTTGCCAGTGATCAGTGGCTTCGTATTCCATTTCAACATAATGTATGAACGCAATTCTGAGTTCGCCCCTTTTTTTTCTTTAGAATATACGTTGTGGGAATATGTGGTAAGATTAGATGAATGCTTAAATAAAATATTGTGGAACTCACATATATTTTCGAACAAAATAATGAGTGTGAGTTTTAATTCGATTTTTTTGCGGCTTCTCTCTTCCTTTCGATTACAGACTTGAACTATCGAGAACAATAGACATCAGACTTTCTAGACTTTGTTGGCAAAATTAATCAATCTACAATTTTGAAAAATAATAAATATCATTGTTCATAAGTTGATTATGATATGTAACAGTACTTTGAGATCTGCTGTAGATGTCATGTATATGTAAAACAAACTTATTCGTCATTTAATTCTATGATAATAGTAATAATGTTAAATTAAGAAAAATGAATTTAAAAAAAAACGAAAAAAAAACGGACAAATATGACAACAATGCAAAAAATTGGGCGCCTGTAAGAAAACTAAAAAAAAGTCTGTTTGAAATGCAGAAATTAGAGAGATCTTTACTTTTGTGATCGATTATCATGCAAAACAACTAGTCTAGGAGCGACTTTTCACTTTACATATTTTTTTGTTAGTTCGATGAGGCTAGAAAACATATGTGAGTTTCACATTTCAGCCATAAAGGTGTTGCATTAACAAGCTTTTTAACAAATTCACTTCAGTTTACCATGCGACCTGGTATCGGTTGGGTTGGATATTTTGCCTCGTTAAGTGGTGTCATTCTTTGTGCAATCCTTGCTGTAATGATCATAGGCTCTATGCAATGGATTCGACGAGGTGGTCACTTCCAAGTAAGACTCTTTGATCTTCATCTTTTTCACTTGACATCTATATTTTTACGCACAGATCTTCTATTGGACTCATTTACTGTATTGGTCATTCTTCGTCTTTCTTATCGTTCACGCGGAAAACACTTGGGTAAGTCGATGATTTAATTTAATATTCTTCTATTAAAGTCTATGTTGCAAATCGATCATTGTAGAAATTTATCATTGGTCCATTATCGATTTTTGTACTCGAAAAGCTCTATTCCATTCTAACACGTTATTCGTCTTATTCAGGTCGAACCTACATAGAGTCAGCCACTATCGAGCCATCTGATGTGATCAGTTTAAAAATACACCGACCGAGAACTTTCAGGTAGGTCCATCGTTCTTCTCCATATAAACATTTTTCTGCTTTCGATCGATATTAACTAATTTCAATTAAAGATTTCGACCAGGTGACTATATCAGCATTAACTTGCCTCATATAGCTCTTTATGAGTTTCACCCATTTACGATCAGTAGTAACCCAGAAGAGACAAACTACATCACAGTACATATTAAAGCAACTGGTAACTGGACGAAACGCGTTTATCAACACTTCAAGCAGATGTCCGAAAGTGATCAGAGCGAAAGTCATATTAAAGTCTACCGTGCCGATCTTGATCCTGCTCGAGCTATGACTGAAAATATGCGTGACAGAGAGACTCAATTTACAGATGCCAATAGTGACACAGAAAATGAGAACGGTCTGAGAAGTATCTCAACGCCACGGCCAATCCAACGAGAACCGGTGGTAATCAATGGTCCTTATTCCTCATGTGCTCGATATGTCTTTGATTGCAAACACGCAATATTGATTGGCGGTGGTATTGGGATCACACCCTATGCTTCGATACTCTCGAGTCTAATGGCTCAATTTCGTGCCTCGCGTACCATCTGCAAACAATGCCAATGTGTCAATTACAATCATAAAAGTCTAGTGGAGAATCGTCGCTTGAACAAAGTTGATTTCATCTGGATCAATCGAGATGAGAAGAGCTTTGAATGGTTTCTTAATCTTCTTCGTCAGTTTGAAGCAGAACAAAATGCCTATTTAGACTCTAATCCCAATGAACATCGCTTTCTCGATATTCATCTCTTCTTTACTGATATCAAACATGATGAGAATATTGGCAATGTTCCGTTGGATATCGTCACGAAAATTTGGACTCAAGCAGTGGGAAGAGATATTTTCACCAGTCTTAAAACGAAGACTCATATCGGTAGACCAAATTGGCAAGACTTGTTCAATAGGCTCACCTTGGGCGAAAATGTTTCGACTGGTAATGATGTGAATGTGTTTTTCTGTGGCCCACCGACAATGGCCGTCAGTGTTCGCGAATATTGTGACAAATTTGGATTCCGTTTTTTCAAAGAAGAGTTTTGATTTCCATCTTTCTGGGCCAAGCAGTATTTATAGGTTTAATGAACAATTTATTAGAATGAAAATCATTTTTCAACCATTATTCTTCAGATCCCTGTTTTTGTTCAAAAAATCAAACAGAAAAATCTGAACTTCATGACAGAAGAAAAACAACATTGTTAGATGGTGATATATATCCTTCGCTCCACTATCTTTGTTGTTCTTTTTTTCCTATATTTATATATTATTATAACATTTCGATTATTTCATTCCCTCTCTTCGTTGAAATTTTAGTTTTTTTTCTCTTTTTTATGTGTTCAGGATGATCCATAAGTTACCCGACACTGTTTTTATTGTGAATAAACTTTGATAGGAGCCAGATAAAGAGCTGAAGTTTTCATTGTACAAAAAAGGTTGTATCACTGAATAGTTTCACAAATTGTTTAACATGTCCATTGGTCATAAAATAATCATTCAGTAAGCTTCGGTAAAACAATGATAATTCTGTGAAAATGATATAGGATAGGGTGAATCAAAATTCACGGAACAGTCTTTACTTGCAAATAACTATTGCTCATTTTCTCTTGATAAATGTTTTTCGTATTTTTTTTTTGTTCTGGTGGTCATCGGTCACGTGTCTCTAGTCGAAGCGTCGTCGCTTCTTATTCGTGTACTCCTTTAGCATGTGCGGTCCTTTTTGTTTTTCATCATTTTTCTCTGTGCCTGTCTCCTATGTCGATACATTCCTCTCGATGAATATGAAACCTTGACAAATGGAAAGATATGAAAGAGAGAGGAATGCTGAGAAGAGGAAATGGGATAGGCATATTTTTGTTGTTACTTTGTTTTTTTTTGTTCTTTTCTACACGAGTGTGTGTTGGTTGTATTTGCTGAAGCGAATAAAGCTAATACTCTTATTTTGTTTTTTTCTCTTTTCCGGTTCACATTTTACGTGTCATCTTCAGTTATGTCTAGTAATGATGGAAAGTGCTGGACAGAGGTTCACTACAGAATAACGAGTATTTGTGGTAACAAATTTTTATTAAACAAACAACAAGAATGAGATGTATCGTCGTTTTGATGAACAATTCACTCGTCAAATCAGACGTGAAACTGTTGCAGATATTGTTGATCAGTTTGAAGAAAATGGTACAGTTAATGATAAGAAGCGACCAGGGTGACTAAATATGGTTAGAACAGCAGCAAACCAAGCTGGTGTTGAGTCTGCTTTTACAAACGATCCCAAAACATCAACAGGATGTGTTGCATCTGAGCTCGGCATTTCAAAAACATCGAGTCTTCGTATGTTATCTGAACTGCGAATACGCCCATGCCTTTCTCGCTTAGTGTTACTTTACTTCAATAATACTATTTTGAAGATTTATTTCAGAGATTACAACAAATAAGTACTAGCATTTGTTGTCCTCTCATTAAATTTAAAGAAAAAACTATTGAAAACAAAATTGTACGACCAATCTCTTCGTATTCAGTCAAAACATACTGTTGATCGGGAAGTTGTCAAAAATCTCTAGACATGAATATTATCGAATGATGAAATCGATTGTCTTGCTAATGGTCTCGACTATGGCTTAATGCCAAAACGTTTTAATCAGATAAGTGCTGTAGGAAACGTTGAACACTTTTTCCATCGCGTCATTGATATATTTTAACATCATAAAAAGTTTTTCGAAGACTTGAAAGGTAAGGATAAAGTCATATTGAATGATATTCGTATTCTCAACACCAAAGAGATAACTTTGACCAGCAATCTTAGTAATTTAACTAACACTTTCCAACATCAAGTTAATCAACACGGGCAAAAACAATATCTGATCCGTGGTGAACAAAGGCAATATTATCAACTGCTGAAATCAGTAAAATATGACAAATCGATTATTGTTACTCGTCCTGATAAAGGTCGATGAATTGTTTTAATGAACAAAAGTGATTATTTTTCAAAAATGCATGTGATCCTTAATGATTGAACCAACTTTAGTTGCCTCTTTATTGATCTTAACATCAAAACATAGCGTAGTTTGACAAATTTTTTCAACAGATCAAAGACAAATGATCATATTTTGGAAGAATTTTGAAATATGGTCAAATCGACTGGATCGAACCCTGAGCGACTCTATGAATTGTGCATTATACACGAGAACAGAATGCCTCTTCGGCGTGTTCTTTCATCTATCGGCACGTACAATTATAGTCTTACTAAAGCTCGTAAACAAATACTGTCAAGCATTATACAAAACGAGGTGGTCATTAAGGATACGTTTGCTTTTATTAATGCATTAAGATCATCACCAAAATCTGCTTCAAAATACAAGATGGTATCATCTGATACTTCAAGTCTTCATATAAATATACCTCTTAAAGAAATAATAGGAATTATTTTGAACCATTTATATCACAATGAAGCACTTCCACCATCAATGAACAGAGTAGACATGAAGAAACTGTTAGAATTTGCAACACAAAATTCTCATTTTCACTTCAATGGTAAAGTTTATGATCAAGCAGATGGAGTTTCTATGGGATCGTCTTTGGTTTTCCCTCTTGCTGAGATTTTTCTCTAAGACTTTGAAAAGAAACATCTACCATTATGTGACGTTATGGGCATCGGTTATTGAAAACGTTATGTGAATGATACTATTGCGTTACTTGATCGAACGGTCTCTCCAGATGATATTTGTGCCCCATTATCACAATGTCATCCATCTTTAAAATTTACCGTTGAAAAAGGAAACCCCAAAACAAATTCTATTGCATTTTTTGATGTTCTTATTTGACGATAGCTGGCATCGGATTTTAAATTCAAGTTCATCGAAAAGACATTTTTTTCTGGTCTGATAACAACCCAGGTGATTCGATCCGACTGTCGGATTACGTCGGATTATATCGGATTATATCGGAAAAATTACCGGATTTTAACGGATCCGACGGGAACTCGTCGGAAGTTGTCGGCGTCCTAGCCACAGGATTCCGACAGGAGGTTCCGGATGTCGGAATAATCAGGATCCTGCGAAATCCCTGAAACTCCGACACTTTCCGACATCCAGAACCACTTGTCGGAATCCTGTGGTTAGGATTCCGACAAATTCCGGCGAATTTCTATCGGATTCGACAGGGTGAATTCGACCTGGGAAAGTGGGACACCTTTGCACTCAAATCTTACAAATTTAATGCAATGTCATCCATGGTTTATAGAGCAATGAAAATTTGTTCAACTTATGAAGCTCTCCATGATGAATATGAATTTATTCGTGAGGTATCATTAAAGAACGGATATCCGATTGCCTTTGGTGAATCTGTGATTCGAAAGCAACTTAATTTAGTATATGCACCCCATGCAATTATATCAACAACACCAGGAACGGATATCATAGTGTTGCAAGTACCATATTATGGGAAAGCAAGTCAAATATCTGGTAACCGTCTTACGGCGGTAGTCGCTAAACAATACTCATCAGAACAGGTACGAGTTGTTTATGATGTAACAGCCTGAATCGGTCAACATTTTACTATCAAAGATGCAATATCAACTGAATTAAAATCAGGTGTTGTTTACAAGGCAGCTTGTTCTTTATGCAATGAAAAATATATAATGAAGACCTACCGCCATTTAAAAACACGAATAAATGAACATTTATCAGATCAGAAAAAAGTCATGTCTCTACTGATCCAACCACCAGAAACTTTATTAAATAAAAATTAGCCACCACATAAAACAACTAATGGTCATATTTCTCATATGAAAACCCGAACACAAACACAAATGTCTCAACAGTTATCAAATCAAAGAAAATTGTTACCTAAACCTTCGATATTATCATCAAATAATAAGAAACAAAAAAATCTATCTAATAGAAATAAAACACAAAAGAAGGTTTGTATAAACAGGTTAGAAACTAAAAGAAATTAAAACAACTAAACAAAAACTTGAAGTAGATGATATCGATGATATTTTATCAAATACGATTCCAGTAGATGTCAAGAAACCCGATTCAGGTCCTCTATCAGTCTTATCAAAACATTATGTATATATTAATCATGTGCTTACTGATAAATACTATTAACAGATCATCATCAATATCGGCTTTTGATTAAAAAAAGTTTACTGATAACACAGAGAAGTGCAAAACTAAATGGAACCGATCAGTCATTGCCATTATATATTTACATTGATGGTCTGGAAAAACTAAGATGGCAATATCGAATACAAGCAATCACACTTCCAATAACAGTATAATCACACGCATGAATAATCCACACTCAAATATAGCAAAGCTAAATTCTCGTATTTTAGATGTTCTCCAAAACCATAATCCAACAACACCCAATACGTAATACATGAAGATTCAATAACCAAATCATGCAAAGTTCATTAGAATCTCATCCATCTAATAAACATACCATTCACTCTTGAAATTTAGACCCAACAACAGCGCAGAAAAAACTGTTCGTCCCTCTGTCATCTTTTTAGACATGTACCATTTTCCATAACACATGCTCAATCATATACACACTCCATCCAAAGTGAATAGACAAATGGAAACTTCTAACGTACTAAAAACGAAGCAAGGTTTTCGCGTGAGAAGTAAGATAAATCCTTCAAAAAACTTTTTCACTTTCTGTGACAGAAATAACAATCAATTTAGAATTACATATTTAAATTGAAAGTCTTCCTTAGAGATTTCTACTAGTTGACCACGACACAATGAAAATATTAATTACCTTTTCCTACAAGCAGCCCGCTCTTGAATTACATATGGCATAATTATGTTTTGTTATGCAATGCCATCCATGTATGCTTACGACAACATTCATTAGATAACTATTATTATTTTTAGTTCATGCGTGATAAAAAAATACTATATGTTGCTCCAAACATATGATATGTCCATTCAAGACACCTCTGATTTATCACATTATTTGTTAAGCTATTATTATTTATATATTAAATCAAACATATTTTATTAATTATTAAACAGATTGATAATGATTGTTTAAGATGAAAAATTCCCATACATTTGTTAAAACAGAAAAAATACATCATTAAAAACTACACTACCTAAAATTTGTATTCCTTACTTGACAACAAGAAAAGAGATTTTAAGGGCACTTTGTAGCATAAAATGTTGCTAAGAAGTTACTGTATGAAGATAACAAAGTCGAGGGCATGGGTGTGAATGAAGACAACAATTCCAAGGACACTCACATCCACAAACTTATCAGAAATGATTTTCGAAACATGTTATTTGTGGAACAAAAATAAAATACAATGAACAAGTGTCGAGTTAATTTCAGGCCCATGAACGACTTACCGAAGAAGTGTAAGTGTTGGTGCTCATCATCACATGGTCAACACCTATCTATATAGGTTTAAAGAGCAGGTATTGCAGTACAAAATCGGCAGTCAAAAAAACAATTTAATATGAGTTCAATGAAACAGCAGGTAAATCTTTTACTGAAATCGAAAAAAATGATTTTGGTTCTGTGCGTATCTCACAGTCTGTGGGTTTGCTATTTCTGAGAAATACTTCAAAGTTCACTGGTAAACATGCTTGAAACAAAAAAGACGAGTCTACGATAAAGTTTGCGTAGAAGTATGTAGTTTTTATTCGGCAGACACTCGTGCTTCAATTGGAAAATTTATTCATTTGAGCAATACTAGTTTCTATTCTTGACAGCAGCAGAAATGATGTCAGCCAGTCTCAAAACAACAATTGGTGATCCCAAGGTTGCCGACTGATCTTTTTTCATCATCCATAATGCGAAATTATCAGCTAAAATCTCTTCAGGATGTATGATATAAGTTGTATTGTATCCGATTTGATGAAAAAAATTACTAGCTTCTGCGTATGATAGATATTGTAATGGTTCTAATGGTTCGTATGTGTTTTCGTCTAAGATTAAAGTTGTTGCCACTAGATAATCAAAGAAATTGGTGGAAAATTGGGGATCAAAAGCTTGAGACGCATGTAAAATTGGTGTACATTTGTATATTTTCCTGTTTTGATCTCCAACCTTTTCCAGTTGAATATAATATTTCAGAACAAAAGGTGCATCTGGATTAGTCATTTTTATCTTTTGTAAACTGACTGGAAATTCGATTGACTTCTCGACCGGTATTTTATTGTATCCAATACTTGCATATAATTCATCACGTATCGTTAAATTGATATGCCATTTACTCCATATATGAAATAATTCGTGAACAAATATTTTACATATATCTCTACCAAGAACAATTCTTAGTGGCATTACAATAACATTTTCATTACGACAATATGCGGCATTATTTTCATCTTTTCCATTTGTTAACACAACATAAATTTGTGGTGGATAGGTTAATAAATTTAGTTGTTCTACGCAAGTTGTATTGATAAATTCAATGCATGATGCCATTGCCTGGCTTGATTCTTCGTCCCAAGCTAAGATTTGTTCTGCAATAAAGTTGAAATAATCTTGCATTGTTGGTGAAGACATATTTACACGGGACTCTAAATCAAACTGACTAAAATTAGCAATGTAATCATCGGTTTTTTGTAATTCGTCGATAGCTTGTTGACCTGATATTAATTCAATGATGGATGAGTTTGCATTTTTCAATACAAATTTTTTGTTGGCAGAACTGTATGATGCTGATGAAACACTACTAGCACTCATGTTAAAAGTGCAAAAAAATTATCTAAAATCAAACTAGATAACTTAGTTCAAGTATCTAAATAAAATGAAAATACTGGAGTCAATTCTTGCAGGAATAATGCTAACAGTCTATGTTGAATGAAATTAGTGCTATTGATGCCAATCAAAAACATGGCTCATTCACGATGCTTCTATCATTCTCAGTTTTTCAACAACAAGATTTGCGCATTTTATATTTCTCTTGCTGTCATCAAAAAGTTGTAACATGGAGCACTAAAGGTCATAGTCTGCAACTTACAGAACAAGGAGATTCTTCACACTAATATCAATTTCAGAGTTCAATGATCATAGGCAGTTTTTGAATAATCTTAAAACAGAAAGAGAGAAGTAACTTGAATTTTTCAGATTATCTACAAGTGACATTGCTCTATCCTTTGACGAACTCGATGAAGAATTTCAGTCGCTTTTCTTCATAGATATGTCATTAGTTGTGAAGATGAGCTTAATTCACTGTAGAAACAACAGGTTTTTTCATCTATAATATAATGAGCAAATAGCCTACGGTGTACGGGAGGGTATGAGTGGACTTTCTCTTCATTCACTCACACCCTATGTTGTTTCGAAAGCTGATAAAGCTCATCTTCAAAACTTATGACATATCCGTGAAGAAAAGGTACTGAAATTTTTCATTGTGTTTGTCAAGAGATAGAGTAATGTTACTAATAGATAGTACGAAACACGCAAGTTACTTCTTTCTTTCTGTTTTAAGGTTATTCGAAAACTGCCTACGGTCATTTAACTCTGAAATGGACATAAATAAGAGTAAACCAATGAGATAGTTTAGATAAAGAGAAAATAGAAAAGAACGGAAAAAATGTTCCAGTAAGATTCCGGATATAAGTACATATATTGATAATTGGAGATAGAAAGGTGATGATAAAAATAGAAATTGTGTCTAGATAAAAAATTACTTCGTATAAAATCTTCGATTATTCGTTCATTAATTGTATATACCTGGTTCTTAAATTATCACTTTGAAGAAATTGTCAAATAGAACTTGAGAATAACATAACAACAAGAACCTACAGTTAGACTGAAACGTTGATCTAAGAGCTAGCAATGCATTTCTTTGTGTAAAATTACAAGTCAATATAAATATGTATGTCAGTTGATCATTTTACATATATGCGGGTGAAGTAGTCGGCATATACACACATAACTGCACTTCATGTATATCACTGGCCTTTCTTTCGAAGTAATATAAGTGTTAAAGGAAAAACTAGAATGATGAAATATATTAAACATGTTCAATGATAGACTCTATACGTTTAAATGCTTATTCAACTTCATTCAAATTAGAAGTCTAATTTTATTTACATGATTTTAAAATGTGATTGGAATTATGATTTAACTCTAATATAGAGAAAATTTAGCTTCTAGTGTGTGCTTTAGAATATCTCTCGCTGTTCACGAGTTAGAATAAAACAGTACTGACCAAGTTACCTATGATGCGCTGCACATTTGATGGACAAAAAGTGAAGTACAATGCCTTTAGAAAAAGACTGGTATTTTTAAATACACGCTCTCAATTTTTAAGGAAATACTTTAAACTATCGGGCGTTCCAAAAGTTCCAATGCATTGAACCTCATCGATTTATTTTCTTTTTTTGCATAATAAGCAAATACACCAAGTTTTTATTCCTACAAACAACCTTCAAAAACACTACTGAAAGCTATAAGATTTTTAACTGAAATACAAAAAATTTACTCTGTCTTCTCTTTTCAGAAAAAGCATTGCGTTGCATTTCTTTTTTAACTACTTCGAGGTGTTGAATGATTCAAATCTTCAAATTGTCCAATACTTAAATGTTCTTTTAAGAAAATTTTATTTCGGTATATCTTTATAAAAACCGAAATAAATTGTTTTAAATCAAAATCTAATCAATTAAAACGCACATCACCTACAAGTTTCACTGCAGAGAGACAACATGCTAAATATTTTGAATTTTGTTTAAATGCCTTAGCTTTCAACAATGCTTTTGAAGTTCTAGTGTAAATTTTCAACGATACCCTTGACTGCGGTGTAAAATATGAACGCTCCATAAACAAAGACTGCAGTAAATCATGTAATTTTTAGAAACTATAAACGTATTTAAATCAACTTAAAACTCTAGAAAATAGTCTCGGTGCTCATCAAATGATCAAAATGATTCATGTACGAATCGAAATGCATCCTATTACTCATTGTACCATTTTTCAACAAACATATTGTATTTTAATAGTCGAAATCGTTTAGTTACGGAAAATAAATGCATTTTAATGGCTAATCATTCATAATTCATTTGCTTGGACAGAGTTGTGATTAGCTAATTATGAGAGCATGAAAGCATTTTTCAATAGTTTATTTGGAATTTGATAAGAGTATATTGAAATTATCATGATCATCGACCTAAAATGCTTACCAATGCTACACATAAAAATAAGATCTCAGAAAAAACCGATATTCACTTGTACTTGATTGTTCATACCAAGCTGCTATAAATGCTGTGTGTTGCATTGTCAATAAATAGGTATAATGAAAGAATGACTGATAGTTTTGCCGATGAAAATAGTCATTTCGATTCTGTGGTGCAATAAGCCTTCCTTTCTTTTATATACGTTACCTTATTTCTTTTTTTTTTTGTTGTTATGTAAAGGCTTCGCCACATACCTCAAAAAAAACTGTAATACAGAGAACGAAAGAAAAAAAACATAAACCTCAAAAGCATGCAGCAGTATACAGAAAGGGTATGAGTATGATTTTTAGACCCTTTTCTCTTTATTTCTATTTCACAAAAACAGCAAGAAAAGCAAAAAAATCTTATGTGTATGTGCATGTATGTATGACCCTCTTTTCATTCCCATATCTTTCCTTATAGCACAACGGAGAAATATCATAAGAGAAAGACGAAGAATGTTGATAAAGATGATGTCATTGTGCTATAAAAGAAGAGAGAATTGTTCTCATGGTAGGAGTGATCTCCCATGACACAGTTGTGATACTGTTTTATGAATAGGCACTCCAGAATATATCCACACATTCTCCTTTAACCCCTTTTTGGAATAAGCTAATCGAATAAAATCAAAGAAATTTATCCATGCATACTTTATAGGAATTATTGTCTCTTTTTGAACATGATCTCTGATTGCTTTTGAATCATAGAAAGAAGAAGCTTAAATCTTTTCAAAAAAAAAGACATGATAGTGACTAGACGTTCTGGTATTTAATAAGTAATCCGTACGAACTCAGCTGTTGTAACTGTACCAACAGAATAGTTAGTATTATTTTCTCTTCTGTAAATCTAATTATACATGAGATTTCCACACTCATCAATCTCTCTGCTCTTGATATCTGTATGAACCTGCGCCATTTATTAGGCTTATTGTTAATATAAGGGTATTAAAAATTCGTGGATGGGAGAAATGAGAATAACAACATCCACACCTACACCCATCCGTCTCATAAGAACGACAAATAAGTCGAAAATTTTCAGCTGTAATATTACGATTTTCTGGAGTTTGAAGTCGACCGTTTTTGTATTCCTGAATTTTTTTATGATATGCTAAACATATCTGATAATCGTTAGCAATATTGTTTACTTGAAGTATGTCATATGGTGATGACGCTACCTCTACCATACCTTTATATTCATTTTTGCAAAATGTTCCACGCAAGATGGAAAAGTGTCACTTATAAAAAAAAAAATGAAATAGTCTGACGAAAACTTGTCTTACTTTGCATTATTTAACTTGTCTTTTTTTTCTGTTTCTATTACTTCCTGGGAATAATTTCATTGATTAGTCACAATGTGAATTTCTATGGGAAAGCTACTTCAACATTGTAAGTATTTTTCGACCGGCTTCAAAACATGACAACTTGCACAAGTTTTTGTGCCAGTTATTGCTATATGGATGAGGCATGGATGTGAATGAGCGTGATGGTGGGGTGTAGATCTGCGTGTAGATGTAGCTGTTGTGTTTGTACGAAAAGGATGTGGGTGTTGGAGTTGGTAACTAGAACAGGACATTCACATCCAGACTCACAGCTCGTATTCACACCCATATCGTCACGTGCACAAGCATCTACACACCCACATACACGCCTGTCACTCTGGTACTAACTGCTATAGATAAAAAAAAACAAAAAGACAATAAAAGCAGACAAAAACTTGTTTATACCTCCGAACAAATCAGATCATTACATAGTCACAAGAAAATATATCTGGCATATTTGTATTTGTCGCTTGAACATAGTCGACAGGCAGTGCCGATTAATCAGAATTAAGATAGGCTTTCACAATATGACTAGCAACATTAATGCAAGAGAAAGATTTGCTTCAAAAGATCATTTTCGGCTGAACTAAATAAATGTTTGCAGAAACTTACAAATTGTCGTGAAAAACGCGCTTTTTTACAAATCTGAAACACACAAATGAGAGAGAACTTTTGAAGCTCTCGCATATGAATAGTTCAATTTATCCAAATCTGTCCGCATTTCGCATAGTTCGACATGAGAATTCATAAATGTAAGAGAATTGCTCGTTGTCTCGAAAAACTGCGAATGTTGTATGTTAACATTATTATTTAAATGATTTTGTTTTTCACTTTCACTCTTATCACTCCCATTTGAATAAGATTTTGACATAGATTGATTACTGAATTTTTTGCAAGAAAAAACTTTGTTCGAAACTATGAAAAGAGTGAAAAAGCCATCGAGAGAATATTGCTATCGCCATTTATTTTGGACCAATCGTTAGTAAGAACATATTTCATAACTCAAAACTCTGCATGCGATCCATATTGATAACATTACTTTGAATTCCTGCTATTCGAAGAGTTGAGTCTCCATCAAAAAGAGTACTCAAATCACCCAGGGTACTAAGACGAAGTTTTCCCCACTCTTCAATTACAAATCTACTGATCAGCACCTCTTGCCCTTGTTTTGCACGCATCACCTGTTCAGAAAGATGGGAATACACCTGAATATCTTGGTCAGCAAGCTCTTTAAGTCGATTGATTCGCACACGAGTAATCGACTCAACATAGCGAAGTGCTATGTCTCTTTGCTTAGGATCACCTTCCTCAGACGAAAACGTTGGGACGATCACTCTGTTTACATCCCGGTGCTGCATCTTAAGCAAATCGTCCATTTCTGAATCGCCTGTTGGCAAAATACCTAGAGTCACATGTGTCTTATAATCCACATTGGCTGTGTATCCGATGATAAGAGTCCATCCTTTGCCCTGGACTATTGCACCTGTAGGGTTTATGCTCATATTTCCACCCAACTGACGCTTACTAAGCTCTTCAGATAATCCCGACATCCATGCATAACCCATTTCATTTACTTTGTGCTTGAGATTGAGAACAAATTCATCAAGTTGTCGACAGTCGACCCGAATGGCCAAGTGTGATGGCATGTCTTTGCCAATAACTAGCCACTCGTTGGTTGCCTGAACAGTTTTCTCATCAATATGTTGTGTGACCTCTTTAAACTGATCTTGACATTGTTCTACAATATATTCTTGAAAGACTTTTAGAAGGTTGGGTGGAAGAGTGTTTGGGTCGTAATCCTTATTAAACATAATAAATACTTGAAAGATAGTCACATGCATAATGTTATTTCGTGTTCGGAGCAGCAATTTATCTGCTAGCTTGTCGCGCAAATGATGTACGATCTGATCTTGCTCGATCAAAGCAATCATACCGAATCCGGGCCTTGTCAGCTGTATAGTTGTGTTGTCGAATGATCGAGATATACCATGCCAGTCTAGCTTATCTATACTTGCTTTCGAAGATACAAACTGAATATCCTTCTGCATACTAAAACTCACAAACGCAGAACACCGATGCTTAAGTGATTCGTAGATAGTTCTTTGTGTCTGTTGTCGTAGCGAAATAATGCTATAAAAAGAAGAAAGTATATATAAGATGGGTCATCAATAGCACTACGATAAAAAATAAGAAAACAACTCCGAATCGACTCAGTCAAATGGGCTGGTTTTTTATTAGTAGTAGAAGCTTAGTTAGTTTTTTCTTTTATATCAATAGGTAAGCAAATACGACTGTCAAGTATTATTGTTGACATGATGATAACAATATTACCTGTTATCAAGTGAAAAAAATGCATGTATAGTGTTTCATAGATAATTTTTAGTCGTTACATACGATAAGAATACGAACAAGTCAAAGCGAGCTTTATAAATGATGCATACGTAGAAAATATTCGAAACCATTTGGTTTAAATGACAATGATTCCAAATTTCAATTTTTCAAACATGAAACATTGGTTTGTGCAAGATAAGTGGCATTTTTATAGCCAAAGAGATGCAATTGTGTGCTTTATGTGTTGAACATGAATTTCAGCGTTTAAGCTGACTATTTTGAAAACTTGTTCTTTATAAAGCAATGTGGAATCATTTAATAAGCCCACTTTGACTTGTTCTTATTATATTCTTAAATGACAACTGAAAATTGTCTTTGAAACACTATACATGTACTTTTTTTCACTTGATCACAGGTAATACTGCTATCATCATGCCGACGAGGATAGGTGGGTGTGACAGTGTGGGTAACACGAGCGTTGCTTCCCCAGACAGATGCTTGCGCGATGGTGTTCCCCGAAGATTTGCCACTGAGACACGGGTATGGATGTATGTGTGTGAGTGTGAGTTGTGGAAAATGAGAATAAAAATGCCCACACCCCTTTCTTACTAGTGCTCATTTGACTGGAAGACTTCCTTGTTTTCGTTTCACTTTTTGAATCTCCTAATTTTTTTTCGAAAATAATTGGCTATCAAGCAAAACTGTAGTAAAATACTCATCAGTTTCAGTCATAGAGTCATGAGCGCACACACTTCCAAAGATTTGTTAGCCTCATCAAGATCTACTGGAAATACTACTAAGAACTCGTAGATTTTCAAAATAGTCGTGTAATTATTCGTTTTAAGATCAAAGCATTGAACAACAGTTCTATCGTTACTTGAAAACATTTTAGACCACACAGTTTCTAGCAAGATTTCTCATTGTCATTATTCTAGAGCGTCATTCTCGATTTCGGTATGGAAAGCAGAGATGTCCATGGCGGCAGCATTATTTTTTGAGGACATTTTAAAACTGTGTGAATTTATAGAATTTCTATGTTTTTCAAACGAAATAGCTTGCGACTGAATGAATCCAATGGATACGTATCAACATTTCTGGTTAAATACAGCCGCAGCAGTGAAATTCAACAGTGTTTTGAAAATCATCGTGACATGATTATTTTATAGTTCATCGTGGCTCGGCAACTATTTTTAATAATGCGCCGCGGTAGCTTTTCTTCATTTTAAGGCGGCAGCGACAGATTTTCAACTGCGATGGACATCTCTGATGGAAAGTGTGAAAAAGATGAGAGTGATTCCCGGTTATTCACCTCTCAACAGACAATCTATTATTATCAACCTTGGACGAGGCCTTCGTACAATGATATCACTGATTGTTGGCCAGATTATGGCGGTGAATGTTTAGACTCCCGCCAAAGTAAATGTCAGAATTTACCAAAACTTCCAACTCTACGCAGTAACGAGGGAAAATCAGCAGCTTCAAATTTAACTCTGATTTCCGACACTACTACAAAATATTATAAATTACTGAAATTTCCATAAAGTTTATTTCTTGAACATATTTATCTATTTGTATTATTAAATGACCCTACACCTAGGAGTCTAAAGAATTTTGGAAATTACTAGAAAGTAATCGAAATTTCTTACGATTCTAGGGTAGGGTCTTCTTTGTACAATATAGTTGGAGTAGAATAGGCTCAAACAAGGAAAGAGAATAGACTTAAGTAGGTTCAAAATAGGACAAATCAAGGCTTGTTTAGGGTCGATGAAATATAAAAATTTTCTGTCATTATTTACTTTCCATATTCTTCCAAAATAAAACGTAGTTTTTGAAGGTCAGTCCATATCTTCGTTACTGCTAACTCGTGCTGGATGAGATATTTATTGGGTTCCGTTGGCATTTATGCTGATATCGATATGTTAGTTCTCAATATAAGACAGTTGAATTGTTCTTTGCAATCTTCTAGCTAAAATACTTTTTGAATCTTAAATAATTGAATAATATTATTCCTTTTGTATACTGATAGCAGTTGAACAAGGTCAGTATATCTTTCTTTCAAAATAAAAAAGTTCAACAAGAAAACATCTTGTAGTGCTAAATAGTTTGCTTTTTGCTTAGACTATTTTTCTCTTGCTTTTTTTTAAATAGCCTTTTTACAGTTACTTTATTAGGTCCTATTGTGCCGGAAAACAACGTCGCACTAGATATCTAGTTATCATGGTTAGCAAGAACTAAAATCTAGGAAAAAAACCTATAACACCCACCATTATAAAAAAAACAATGAACAAATACACTTTTCAACTCGTTCCCATTCATGTACAAAACCATAAGAGTCGAAATCAGATTGAAACAGATTCAACATGTATTATAATTATGAGATTTCAATACATTTTTAATCATTTTTTAAACGGTTTTAATCAAAATTGATCGAAAAAAAACCAAATTCCATAGACCGTAGAATTAACTCCTATCATAAATCATTAAAACTTTAAAAAAAAACTAGAATTCAAACGATGCTAGCCGATGACAACTGGACAAAGACCTTTTCATTTATTGCAAAGAAAAATCAATTAAAATCGTATAATTATAATCAGTTTTAATCTGAATTCAACTCTTTTTTTTTGTATGGCCAGATATGGCTTGGCTAAAAACTACTCATTTGAACTCGATCGATAAGTTAGCATGACAATGATCATAAAGTTTTCCTGGCACTGAACGCGAGAAAAATTTTTTTTTCTCGTTAGAGCAGCACAACTAAAATAGAACTGGTACAACAGTTGAATGAACTGATGAAGACCAACAAACTTATGAGATTGATTCTTGATTCTATTGAAGAAGTTCAGGTTGTATCGTATTGGAATAGTCATGATGATGAGATCAAATTGAATTACGCAATTTTTCTCCAGACTGTTCAAAAACTAACAAGTTTTCGTTAACCATACGAGTGTGGGTGTAAGCATGGAGGAAGCAAAAACAGGCAGATCAAATCTGATCAACTCCACTTAACTCATCAATTGAGAAAAAAGAATAGTGTATTTTATCGTCTTCTGAATATTTCATAAACCCTAAAATTTAAGCATCATGAATAAAGATCAAAATGATTGTTTGATACATTGTATGACGTTTCTTTTAACAAAAGATTCAAAATATGTTGAAGACGAATCAGCTTTCGAACAGCAAGTGAGTGATAATTCATTTATTTTCTAAATAATACCCCAAATATTCAAGTACATATGCTTGATTACAAAAATATAACAGAAAAATATTAGATGTTTAAATATTCAAAGCTTGACACTGTTATGACTAAAAACCAAAGTTCGTATGCGTTATCAGTTCGTGTATCTGATATTTCTAACCAACAATTGGATCTTGAATGCATGTAGCTTCAGGTGGCAGTATATTCAAAACAACATTACTAACGCCACAATGATATCCTGGACAACAGTTTTGGGGCGTTTGATAGCAAAGTGTTCCTGAATTAAGACATTTAACACAGGTCGCTAATGTTTCATTTATTACTTGTAAGATATATCCTTTACAACAGGTAATCTTTTCACTTGTAATACAGTTGACTGATCCAGAAGATTGAGTTTCAGCAGTATCTGTCAGTAGGATTATACTTATCAATAATAGCATGAAGAGAGTCGTAGAGTGCATCCTACAACTGATAATCGATTTCAAAATTTTCTTTGAGGCGTACGTATGGGACACTATGCAGTGCTTACATGAAGATGTAATCTCACCTTAATGAAGTTGCACCTTGATTGATTAAATATAGAATGAAAAAAAAAACAAATATACATTATATTTTTTTTATCCTGTTCTAGTTAAATTTAAATGATTGGATAAAAACTAATCGGAAGGAAGAATAAAATATTACAGTGCATTAATGCGTACATAAATATATATATATATATTTTTTTTTTTTTTGACGCAGTTGTCAACTGAATGTAACGCAAAAATCAATCAAACGCAACAATCAAGTCACATGAATGCAACGTTGGAAGAGAAGCTCGATGAGCAACATTTAGTCGTCGTTCCTACATCATCTCATGTGTTAATTAACTTAGTAGATAATTTTCTTCACAAAATGGATCAAATAAATATTCAGATACTAGACTTTGAACACTTTTCAATATCTCTAGTAAGTGATGGTGAAAATCGTACATCTTTCCAAGAATCATTCAAAATATAAATAAACAATTCTGATCCACTAGAAAACGAAACAGAATTCACAAGGGCATCAACAAAAAAGATTTATCAACCAAAATTTGCTTCGATTTATTTAAGTGATTGATTGATTGATAAAAGTCACTAATTTGAATGATTGTTGGATATGTTTTGTCTGACTTTGATATTATAATTGTTAACATTCGGAATTACTCATAGTGTATATGCTTCTCTTTTGGTACACTATTTCAAAAAAAGAGCGATTCGAGGTCCATAAAATTGAGGAGACAAATGATAATGAATAAATTTCGACTTAAAGTTGTTTTTTTTTTTCTTGATAAATCTTTCGATGAATACTCAGAGAACACCCATAAACTTTCAATTAAGAAATGATCGATTTTTCACTGTCGTCTTGATTAAATAAGTGAAGAACTCACATTCTATCGTTAATGCATACAACAATTCAGTTACATAGTAGATTTTGACTACAAGAATAAAATAAAAAAGGAATCGAAGAAAAGAAATATTCATAATGTATTCTATGACAAAGTCATGAGATTCAAACTGTTTCTGTAGATTGAATAAATAAGAAAAGCAAAAAATAAATATCTTTCTATCATAGAATAAATGCTAAATGAACATCAGAAAAGAAGTATGATGGACTTTCCAATATTCAGAAACTATATAAGATGAGATTGAATACTCTTCATCCACTGTTTTTTTTAATACTATCAAAATAATTTAAATAAGTTTTCAAATTTCGAGCAATAAAATATACTCAGACTAGTGACCTTGTCAGCATTATTCAATGAATCATTAATTACTTACTTTCGATAGATCTATCAGAAAATAACACATGTTTCTCATGGTTCTTTGAGATGGCCTATCGTAAATGTGCACTGCTCAGTAGTTATCAAAACGAAATATTTTGTGCATATATGACCCAGATCAAATACGTGATAGAATATGTTCAGGAAAATGCTCCGTGAATTAGATTAATTCTATGACCACAAGAGAGGTATCAAAAGATTAATGGAAAGTACAACTATATCGAGTGTCACCATTGCACTAAACCACGATATATGACAAAGACTTGTACATGGCTGTTGTGATTTGGTTATACAATTGTTCCAAAGTATCGTTCACGCAGAAGAGTAAACAGATTTTTCACAATACGTATAAAGAAAGCTAAAATTCATAGAAAATTGATTAAATATTAGACTAAATACATTTCGATGTTTCGTTTATTCATTCATGAACTTGAATAGTTTAGTATATATTGATATAATATTCAATAAGAGCTTCGATCAATACAAGAGTGTGAATGTGAGTGTCACATAAGATAGATTCACGTCGAAACCTTCCAGAGTTTTCTGATCGAGTTTCTTATTCGAACATTTTTTATTATTTTTTTTCTTATATATAACAATATTTCATTCGTCATTGCCGACGACTGCTATAAGAAAAAACAAATCCACTTATGATGTTGAATAATTCTATTAAAAAGAGTTGTAGAATAATTAATCAAAATAAATTCAAATACTATGAATAGGCACATAATAATCAAACGAAAACAACCATTCAATGATATATTTTCAGAAACTTTTCAATTTAAAATTTTGCAAAAGTGAATCAGCATCAACTTTACAATTTGAAATATTCTATTGAAAATTAAAACGTGAACGTGTTTATTTGTCATAAAATTTTCCATCTGCAGCTAAAATAATCCCTTTTTTTAAACAAAAAATGTTAATTTATATGATAACAATTATTTCAATATCGAAACAATACGTTTACGTTCATCAATAAAATATCAACGTTATTTAGTTGTCAATTTTGATAGTTTTAACATGACAATCATTTCTCGAAAGTTTACAATGAAAAAATATAATTCGATTAAAAATCATCAAAATACAGGATGCCTCAAAAGTTCGTGCAGAAAGTTTGTGTATACAATTTAATTGACAACAAATGTTCAAAATTTCTATCATCAATTGAAGTGCATAAAATCGTGATTTTATTAATCTAAAAACATACTGTAAAGAGTTTATTTTCGAATCAATTTGTTGTCTTTAACGGTTCTTATTTTGCATTCAACTAAAGCTTTACATACATTTTATACACTGGCATTTGTATTATATATTTATCGATATTTTTTTATCATTGACATCATTTCAGCTCTCTCTTCTCAATTTTCTTCATAAGGCTGTTCGAAGAATGACACTTCGTATGCTTTTATGCAAAAATATTCAGTCCTACTTCGATGCATTCTTGTTCCTATGATATAACAGGTGACTGCAACAGTTCCAATATTGAATTGCCGTTCATTCTTGCAAACCTTATGAACTTCATAGTTTTACTCAATGTATTTTTGCCAAACGAGAAAAGCAGTTTCCTTTTCATAAATATAAACGACTGAGATTTCTTTATTACTAAAACTATTTTCATTGTAATATTTGCCAATACAGAAACTCATCTAAGAAAATATAGAACAAATTTTTGGGAATACACGATAATATTATGAAAAATTTATACAAATAGTCTGATCTATTGAAAATTTATTCAGTTAAACTTTCCGTACGGACTTTTGAGACATCCCGTACTAAATATCGATTAGATACTATTGAAATTCTTTTAAATATGGGCAATATTACAAAAGAAAATATAATTTCAAATTATTCTGATACAATTGATAATCACACAAATCATAGATATTTTTTGCTTGTCCAGAAGGACTTTATGTTTTACATGATCAAAAACTTTTATATCAAGGACTGACTTGACCAACTAGTTATTTATTTTGCATTATTTATGATGATTTGTATTCGAACTGGTTTAAAAGCAAAGATACAAAACTGAACATTTTTCAAAAAATAAAGAAAAAGAAAATTTTCTTATTTATTCATAGGGAAAGTTTTGCCAACGAACATTTGTATCAGAAACACAATAGAATTTTACTTCTCTTATATTTCTATTCTTTGGCTATATTTATACACATAATTGATAATCATTACAGACACCTAACTATTACAAACCAGTACTACTAAGATTATATGATGGATATATATACTGGCCTCCGATTACAAATTTTCGAAATTATAGGAATTCCTATATAGGATTTCGTTTTCTGAATTATACGATTATTTTCACTAAAAAAAAAGTAAAAAATTAACCAAAATTTAGGTATTGTACGTCGAATCGCACCTCAAAGGTATGTGCTTTACTTGCAAGAAACAGCTATTCACATTACCTGGTGTTTTCGTAAAAAGTGATCATCGCGGGGGGGGGGGGGGGAGTGCCGCGAAGATCTCCCTACTTCCCCTTAGGGCAAAGTCAAATCTCGTAAAATTTTTCTACTTTTTTTGACAAAATATAGGATTTTTCAAAAAAATAGGAATTATAGGACGAATCGGAGCCCAGTGTTTTGTCTATTAGAAAATATTTTTTTCATGTCTTGTAATTTCTTTCGAGATTGGTATACTAGTATGAAAAATATTAGTAGAGAAAGTCGCCTATAAACAGCTGAAAAAATAAAAATTTATTCGATTAAAATTTCATTTATACTGTATATTTCACCTTGTCAAAGTATTGGCTTAATTCACAAGGGGTTTCTTGATTTAAAATGATTTTGTTTTTATCTTCAACCTAATCTATGATTACTCAATATAAATAAAATTCGGTTATCATACATTATTTCTTGACTAAAACTAGATAAGAATTCTATTACATTATAATTGGTACAAACCATCTGTCATGAATTCAAATGCAGCTACTGTGAAAAAAAAAAAAAGAGATGCTAGTCAAATGTAGCTTTCGAATTTCTAGCTACCACAACAACTACAATAATAGCCACAAATGTATAAACAAAAAGTACTACCACAAAAACTACTAGAATAACAGCTGCAACACCACTGACAACAGCTGCTACTAATACGACTGTTACAACAACAATAGCAGCTATAACAACAAGGGCCATCACAAAAGCTATCATAATAGCAGTTAAAGAAACAACAGCTATTACCACTAGAAGCACATCAACAACAACTATCACCACCGCAACAGCTCGTACTACAAGCATGATAACAACAATAACAGCTCCAACCACAAGCATAATAACGACAACAGCTCCTACTACAAGCATGATAACAACAACTGCAATGAGAACAACAATTACTACAGGCATATTCACAACAAATACCACTAGAAAAATTACAACTAGAACTACTACTACTGCTAGAAAAACTAAAACTACGACCGTGAGGATAATACTGACAAGTAGGTCAAATCTGGTAATAATTTATCGTCGAATGAAATATTGATTCTTATATTTGTAGCTAGTCTATGTTTATCTTCATGCAATTCAAAACAGACATGCATCAGAAGTTTTGTTTAGATGTAGGATATCTTTTATGCGTTTTGACATGATCTTGACCATAGTTGAGATATCTTTGGTAGTTAGAACGCCAACTGACAAGACAACTTACGATATAAATTCAGTCGATAGTTCATTTTCTGATGGAGGCATATTCGAAAGCTACAGTAATGGCTACCAAGAAGTGGATTCCGTTTATAGGCCAATTAATGGTTCTTCACCACCAACAGGCATTTATTACGTATGCTGTGAAATGCATACAACTAGTTCAATTATTAACAGTAGAAATCCACTCACAGTGACTGCTCTCATTATGTGTCTCTCTAGAACTTCTTTGACCTTTACACGAACATTCACTAATCCAAGAAACAAAACATTTGTTTGTTCGGAAAATTCAAGCAATCTGATTGGTTCATTCACTTATTCATAACAACTATTTACGAAAATCTATTATCACTACTCATAAACAGTTCATCATTTTATTCTAGAAATAAAACAGAAAATCATTACAAATGTTTTTTTTTCTACATGTTCAATATTTATACTGTATTATTTTAGGAAATAATACATATTTTCTTGAGCATTGGAATTTGTCAAATACTATATAACGATATATCACGATTTGACGAACAAAAATAGTTGCATGTGTATTTGAGTATGTTCATCCTTATGTCACACATTTAATTTTGTCTGTTGGAGTATGAATCATTTTCTCCTTTTTCTATCTTACATTGAAGTTTCCTTTTCGCATTCTTCTTTGGAAAAATAATCCCACCTTGAAAAGGTTGGATGTGAATCTTTTTTTTATCCAAATCTGCATTCTGCTAAGGATTCAATTCAGATCACAATATTACCACGTGATGGAAGCTAATGTCGTTCTATTCCAATAAATATTTCTATCTGAATCGACAGCACTCATCATAATCTGCCATATCATGTACCTTGCAAACTGAAAAAGTTTGAACCTTTCAAAAACTTCTAAGAATACTGTTTTGATGAGATAAAGTTATGTTTTATGGTCGAGTATTCATAAAATTAGGGTGGATGTGAGTAGTTGTGTGGGTGTTGATCTTTCCTTCATTCATACTCACATCAACACCTACACCCACACCAATCCACATGTATCTACACCAGTCCACACCCACACCCTTCTCAAAAAGTATGTTCTTTTTCTTAGCTAAGTTTCTCTTTCTTTTGCTTGTTCTCTCTTCCATTCTTCATCCAGATATTCGATAATAAGAAGAAAAAAAAACTATGACAATGTGCACTACATAATCATTATAACATTGTAAAAACAAGTCTTGTTTCTGTTTTGATCGCAAATTTTATTTTTTATTGATTGAATATTTTAAATATTTAGTGCCTATATATATTTTTTTCTATGTTTTGATTTCACAGTATTATAATACTGATATAATAGTTATTTGAATACGATAATGAAGTCAAGTTAATGGATTAGTGCCACTTGAATTGTTGTTCAAATATATTACTTCTGATTGTTGTAACTCTACTGATTATTAGTTTATTATCCTTCTTATTCATTGTTATGTCATGGTTTAGAAGTAGTTTCCTTTAGGAATCACCATTTCTTTCTTTTTTACATTCATTTGAAAATTTTTTCCATGTTTGACACTGCGACAAATACGCCGCTTTTATACAGATTATTAAATTATTTTCTTTGATTCGGGAGAAAGTATCAATCTATTGATATTTTCTCACTTTGTTATACTTATCTGCATACATTAAAATAAAATAGAAATAACGAATTTTAATTAATCATAAAATTCTTATAATGATTATTCGAATAAAATCCTGACATAATGTTTTGACAATCGAAGTTTTCTTCTTCGATGCTGTATACAAATTAATAGATTTTTCTATTTACTTACGTGTTTTTCTTTCTTTTGTCCACCATATCATAGCGAGTCTGTGAAAAACAAGAATTTGATCAAACAGCATCGGATGACGTCAGATAATCGTCAACGATGAAATTAGTCATAAAATAAATTCAAAATAAATGAATTTGAACTGTATAATTATTCGCACTTCTTCATTAAATCATTCGTTTCATTTATAGAGCTTTTACTGCAGTACATGAAGACTGAATTACATTTTACTAAAAATGCTACAGAACAAGATATTGAATGCTCATATACATACAGTATTTAATTCTATTTCATTCAATTGAAATAATCTATGTAACACAATATATGAATTTCACAATTATATATTATAAATTATTAATACACAAACAACTTTTTGGATATTTAATGAACTATTTCAAACATATGAGATAAATAAACTAATCTTTACTATTACATGTCATGTATACAAGATGTAAAATCTAAACATTTATTGTAGAAAAAAAAATTCAGAGTTAACAAGCATTGGTAATGAATAAGTCTTGGACAATACGATTTGATTGCAAAAAAAAATACCATTAATATGCTTTCATTATATGAATTTAGTGAAGAACAAACGCAGAATTCCAACGGAAGAAAATAATTATTGAAATGTTTTGAAAGTTTTATTTTTGTGAATAATGAATTGAGTCTAACTCATGAATATCAACAGATTTAGGGGCGATGTTTTAACCATAATCTGGTTCAGCCAAGACTGGCATTGTCTGAAATTTTGGTTGAAATCGGATGAAAACTAAAATAGTTTATTCCTAAGGAGAGCTTCCTTAATATCTCGTGACTGAATCCAGTCGCGAGATATTCTGCCTTACATTTGGCCAAAAAACAAAAAAACCGTGCAGAACTCAGGTATCAATCTGATAGAAACTTTATTTTTACCTCTTAAGTATGCTTTTAAATGCTCTTTAAAATGACTATTTATTTGTTATAATTTCTTAAACGGCTGCAAAAATATATCTATTACAAAAGTTTTGTGAACTTTTTTCATACCTTAGTTCGATTATTAATAGTAATATACAATTTTAATTCTTCAAGATATAATATACGACAAAAAGAGGTCGAATTTGAGCATCATATGTATCACTTAAACAATAAAATATTAGCAAAGAGAAACATTTCAGATTAGGTAGATCATGCCAGAAAAATATAAATCAAAATATTATGATTGATAAAAAAATAAGAAAAAATTTCAGATGAAGAATTCAAGATTGAAAAACAAGCTCTATTTCTATTTAATGCATTTTTTAAATATTTTTTCTACTTTATCATAGAAATACTTTCCTCTAAAATGATGATAGACAATAATTCTATTATATTTCTAAACCTCTAGACTATAAGAAATAATAAATGCTGAAAGAACTCGAAAAGTTTTTCGTCAAGTTTATTATTATATCTATAGTACAAAAATTGTTATTTGTATATGAAACAAGTCATATCATCAGATATCATATAATTATTTTCATTACATAAAATCATCAGAATTAAATCAAGCAAATGTTATTTACATTCAAATCTTCCTTGAACAACTCATTAGTTCATAACAAATAAGTGTGGGTGGGGGTATGAAGAACATCAATACCCATAGCTACACCTACACCCTTACCTTATCATTCTCATGCAACGGCAGATATATTTCTAAAACGAATTTTAAATATTGAATCTCTATAACTTTAAGAAATGAAAAGCTCGACTTCTTCGTAGAGTAGATGTGGACATCTGAGAGTACATATTTCATAACTATTAACTTTTACTCTACTAAAGACATTTATAAGGAAAATCAATTATCTGACGTGATCACATTTTAATAGACATAATGTTTATGTTTGTACAACTATTACAGTTCTAATATCAATTAAACCTACTGAATTCTCATATGAACTAAAGATATCTCAATGATATTTATCAGTCACTTCACATCTACAGAATTTGGCAACTACCTAAACAATACACATTTATATTGGAGAGAGAACAAAGGCAGAGATATCAACGGATAATAGACTGACGGACATTAGATATGCAAGGCAAAGATCAGTCAATAAGATATGAAGTCAATATCGACCGGCAACTGTGAACAAAGAACTTTCTAATTATAAAAATGGATTATCATGTCGCACACTAGCATATCTATACCCAAAAAGAGTTCTATTTCTTCCTTTCTTTTATCATTAATTTTTTGGCAAGTTAAAATATCAATTTCTTTCATCATGGGAGTAATAAAAGTAAGTATTTTCTATGCTAATTTTTTTTCCTTGCTTTTTGAATGTTACCAAATATTTTTCTTCGACCAACTAACCCTAAAAAAAAGGTTATAGATCTATTTGGATGCTAATATATCCATTCATCGGATTCTATGAATCCTTGATATGGTAATGTATGAATTTAGTTTACTTTCTATAGGAGTTACAAGATTCCCATGGCATACGGTACTAGATTTCTCAAACTCTGTTCAGACGGTTATTAGAGTGTTGTTAATTGAAATAGAAAGACCTTATCCTTTGACATTTAATTGACATATATAGGACTGCAGATTTGCTATTCATATTGGAAAGGTTCATGATCATGAATATTATGTGTTTTTGACTTTCTAAAATTTGTATGTATGATTTTTCCACTCTGCCGTAGTCTTTGTTAAAACTCAGCTGTAAAATTCAGCGATAGTCTTCAGTTTTATACTAATGTAAATATTTAATTTATAGTCTCCTAATGTAGATTCAGTCTAAGTCCAAAAATATACTATGTAAAGGATTTGGTATATTTGTTATTAAAGATTCTACAGAAATAATAGTCTGGTCTCAATCGCTATCACTACATCTGTTCTTAGTGTCTAATATCTATGCTTTATACTCCTTATAATTCTATAAAAGCATCCTACAACGTTGCTCATAATTATCAAATCCTAATTCGTGAAGGTTTTTGTTTTCAGAACCAAACAATCGTTAAAGACAGGTCATAATAGTTTTGTGCACTGGGATTCGTGTCGATATTCATTACTTTTACTTATTCTTTAATCTTCACTTTTCTTCAGATATTAATTATTGTTGTTTCTGTTCATATAAATCTTTATTAGTCTTCTACCATTATTCATGATTTATTGAACTTTGATATATTGTTTGATGCCGAAAATCTTAAATTCATTCTTTACTCACGAGTAATAACATTCTTGTCATAAAATTGTTAATTGGCATCGAAAAATTCAATTCTGTACTGGCAATTACAGTACATGAAATTTTCTTTAACATGCTACATAACTGTAAAAAGTGCTAGAAGACAGAAGTTCTTTGCATTACTATCGTTTGATTCCACCTTAGCTTTAAAAGTATTGATCTTTCGTTTTTCTTTGTAAATTACTACGTATTTGTAGATCCTTGTTTTAGTTTGCTAGGAATATGAAAATCACGGTATGAGAATTCATATTTACAATAACAATATAAATTTTTTCATTAAAAAAAATCTAGATCAAAGTTTCAGAAAACATCTTGAATTCTATTCACTATTTCCAAAAAAATCTGTTAAGTATTATATTAAAAAAAACAATCGAATGATTTGTCGAATATCAGTGTGAATTATTTGCATTTTTCATCTTGGTCACTTTTTCATACATCTGTATTTGTAGATTTTACTGATATTTATTCGATCTGTATGATCAGTTATAGTAAATCATTGTTTAACTATCAAAAACTTAAAAGGCATCAAATAGTAAAAGTTTTATTCTTAACAGAGACGTGTCTATATTTCTAATGTCGAGCTTATATAAGAATATTTAAGTTTTATTTAGTTCAATATAGCAATAGTAAATTTAGTATCGAATTTTGTTCTTTTGTTCGCCGCATCGATTATCATTTTATATTGATTAAATAACTTTATGACTTTTCTCTCATATACGACTCAAAGAAAACTTTTAAAGACGTCAAAATTCCTATTAAAACACAAGATGTGTATTGCTTATTGACTGTCATCTAATAATGTTAGCAAACACATTTATGTAACAAAATCTATATGCTACTTTAAGGAATTCGGTAACTTTTTACAGAAACTAAAAGAGGTTCTTCTTCTCGACAACGACTGCTTGATTTAGCTTCTTTTCTAAAAATTCATATAACTTTCGAAAAAATCTTAAATATGTTCAACTTAAGTTAAATTATTAACAGCGATGATATAGCTCAGTCATATAATTAAGCTTATATATAACAATTTTTTCATATTCTATTTACTTCTTTTTAGAAAATGCCACAATGCATTATTCTTCAGCAGCAATTAATGGAACAGATTGCACAACAACAGCAACAGATTATACAGGAACAACAAGAGATTACAGAACAACAACAAGTCACACAAAAACAAAAAGAACAACAAATCACACAACAACAGAAGGAACTGATTGCACTGAAACAGCAGCAAATTATACAGCAACAGGAACGTATTACACAACAACAACAACGAATTTCACAACAACAGAAACAAATTAGACAACAGCAACAAAAACTTGTACGTCAACAACAGCAAATTGCACAGTACCAACAACAACTTGTGCAGCAACAAATTACAGAGGAAAATCAGCATATTGTACAGCAACAACAACAAATTGCACAACGACAAGAACAACTTGCTAAGCAGCAACAAGAGATGGCACAAAAGCAACAAAAATTATCAGAACAACAACGAGAATGTGCACAAAGACAACAACGCATTGTACAAATGCAACAACAACAAATGACCCAAATACTCGATATTGCTAGTTATATGCTTAAAAGAATAAACGATCAAGTACCAAAAACAATTTAAACTGTATATGTTTGAATCTGAATGTATGTCTTTTTTTTCACTTACACTATCATATCTTTGTATTTTGGAATCGATTTTGGTTTGTTGAGTGTAAATATAAATAGAAAAAATACGAAAAATGAACTGAAAATAAGTTTCTAAATTTTTTATCAGAAGCCGAATGGTTTGGTCATCTAGATGAAAGAGTTGATGGATGGTAATGATCATTCAGCTGTGTAATGATGTGATTGTTTCTAATCCAAATTCTTGTTAACATCCATTAACTGAAACATATAACAATTATTTCATTTCAGCATTGAATAAGAAGTAGTTTTCAGAGAACTTATGTTTCAGATAAGTTTATATAAGGTCTTCAAAAGTCTTTTTGTTGATATACTGCGAATCAATATATTTATAATTATCGTCAAAATGATTTTCGAATAAGAATCAGATATGTTAAAGCTTATTATGGTCTCTGAGAAACATATTCTCAAGTAGTTATGAGTTTTGAAAAGCATTTCATAACAAAATAGCATATGCAAAAACGTATCAGACCAATGTTTTATTTTATTGCAGTGTTCATTTTACTATACATTCAAGTTCTCTTTTATTCTATTTAGAACATCTGTCGAACATTATTTGATAATATCACGGGATAACTAGAAAAACTCTGTAATTCATAATAAAAAGTATTCGTTTATATGTCAACTACTAAAATCCGGAATAATTTGTTCCCTAAAAAGAATATGAAAATGCTGAAAATATTCAAAAAAGCTTATTGAAAATAATGAAAAACTAAATATTATTTCATATCTAACAATCTCATAACTTTGACTAATTCTTTTGTCAACTCTGGTAAGATTTTAGAATTTTGTGACTACATACATTATTGAAAAAGCTATCAGCTAACTCATTTAGTAAGAATATCACTGAATTGAAAATATTTTCCACGCTGTAAAACGAATTAATCAATCATATTTCGAACGGTCATTATCAATTCAACAATAAAGATGGTTAAAGAAATTCATAAGAATATTCACATCAATATGGATTTATTTCACAATGATTGACATGTCTGATACTTGAACTGAATATCCAAATAATTTTGATGCACAAGTATTTTCATATATTCTTTATGGATTCTCTTTTTTGTAGTATATTCGTTTACTTTTGGTTGTAATAATTCTGAACATGATGAAGAAGGATATTTCATTGACGATTTTCTCTTATTGAATTTAGATGATGTTAATCTCTCATGTTCGATAAGATACTTGATAGTCAAGTTCTAGATCTTTATTCGCAAAAAAAGTTCAAAAGAAATTGATCGATCATTACTATTGTCAGGTTTGTTTGATTTCGTGAACTTTGCCGACTTGTTTCATCAATATTGATATTCATGAAAACGTTAAATCTCTAAAGAAAATATCATGTGAGTTTGAATGTTTGCAGATATTATTTCTAGTATTAGGGCTATACATTCATATTCAAATTTGTATTAGTCTAATTAATTCCATACTTATCGTTTTATTTCTATTTTGACGCTCATGCATTATATTTAGTTGATTGGAACTTTTCGGTCGATATCTGATGCCATGGTTGTATTTTTCAAGGGTTCTATAAATACTATATAAAACGTCTTTGAAATCTATTGTATAAATTTCTGTCTGTGAAATAACTTTATTAACAGCCTTCTATAATTCAAAATGATTCAAAATAAACATGTTTTTCTGAAAAACAAAGTGAAAATCCCGCCACTATTGAAAAACAGTCATATTTAACATTATTGTAGACGTTCGATAAGCAAGGAGTGCCAAATCTCAAATTATTACCAATTTTGAAATCTGCATGTCAATATTTCGAAATTTCAAAATTCTTTAATTTTCAAATTTTCAATTTTTGAAAGTATGGCTAATTGTGAAAAAGACTGGAATATGACATATGAGATATTTACTCACATCATACATTTTTGAAATCGTCAGACAAGCAGATATCAGATATTTACTCACACTATAAATTTCTGAGCAACTACCAGAAGAGCAGATATTAGATATTTGGGTGTGTGAATGTGGGTGTGGGCGGTGTGTGTTAACAGAAGAAGTGCACCCACATCCACACCCACACTCCACACTCCACACTCACACCCTCGCAGCTGCTGTGGGTGCCGCGAAAGGACTGGCCACAAAAGGAGTGGCCTCGAATGGGCTTGTCATACTACGACACACATCACATTGTAGCTGCTGTGGGTACCGCGAAGGGACTCATCGCGGAATGTATAGTGTAAGTAAATATCTGATATCTGCTTTTCTGAAGATTTGAAAAATGTATTGTGTGAGTAAATATCTGATATCTGCTTTTCTGGTAATTTTAAAACTGTACGGCATGAGTAAATATCTGATATCTGCTCTCCTGGTAGTCGCTTAGAAATGTATGGTGTAAGTAAATATCTGATATCTGCTTTGCTGAAGATTTCAAAAATCTATGGTATGAGTAAATATCTGATATCTGCTTTTCTGGTAGTTTTAAAACTGTACGGTGTGAATAAATATCTGATATCTGCTTTCTGCTTTCTGCTTTCTGCTGACGATTCTGTATTCTGTATAGGAGTAAATATCTGATATCTTGACCAAAATCAGATATCAGCAATCAGAGATTTAGTGAAAATTGGTAATAATTTGAGATTTGGCACGACCTCGGTGTGAGTGTGGAGTATGGGTGGGTGTGGGTGTGGGTGGGTGTGAGTGTGGCTGTGGCTGTGGGTGGGTGTGAGTGTGACTGTGGCTGTGGGTATGAGTGTGGGTGTCGATGACAAGATAATTCACACCCACACCCGCACCCACACCCAGACCCACACCCACCGCACACTCACACCCACACCCACACCCACGCCCACACCCACACCCACGCCCACACCCACACCCACTCCCACACCCACACCCACCCACACCCACACCCACACCCACACCCACACCCACCCACACCCACACCCTTTCAGTACCTCAGATATATTGACGTATTACCGTCAGTAGCTGTTAAACTTTTCGGTTCGAGCTTTAAACGGTTACAAAGATCCTTTCTATGAGAGTCCAAATTTTTTGACAAAAAAAAAGAACACTTATCTATCGATCAAGAAACATATTTTGCAATATATTTTTTTCATTATATTTTTTGCAACCACCTTTTTAATTAAAAACTTATCTCGGTATTGAATCCGCTTATAGTCCTTTTATTAGTACAGACAGCTTAGAGACATCAACAATATATAGTGTCAATGGAATTGAACCAATTCTGACAATTTTAATAGATTTCAAAAACGCTGAACCCTTCTCACACAAGACATTATGATATTCTACTCTCGAAAAAAAGATATACCATCAGATATTATAGTGCGCACTACATTGATCAGTTAATTGATAGTATTGTCTAGTTCGAATCACATGAGAACAATATGTCGAAAATAAGACTTCCATTTAAGTGTTTAGACTATTTATCATTGTTTGATTTGACATGTTTGACTTTGAACATTGATCACCTCCCACTTGCAAAGTATTTTGAAGAGATGCTCTTAAATGTGATTCAGATACTAGTTAATGATTAACATCTCAGAGTGAACAATTTCAATAAGTCTTATCAATAGCTCTAGTTTATAAATAAATTAGTATCAAGTTGAAGACTTCCTGCTCATAAATCAGTTTTATAGGCTACAATATTTGTAAGAAAAAGATTGTTTTATGCATTTGTGTTATACGATCGTTCAACGAAATATATATTTCAGTTTCAAAAAATGCGTCTATCATTCATGATAACCGCAAAGACGATTTCGTAATTTGTATACCAGTCGAACGAAAATTGGAACAACAAAACGAAGTCCAAGTAAAAGTCCATTGATAACAGTCAAGAAAATTGTGACTGCATAAAGAACATCCAAACGTTTTTCATACAAATAAGTACAATGTGTTGGTGCACATGCATTATAATATCGTTCATAAGATATTTCACTTGACCAATAATCAATAAACAACCGGTAGACCAGTGTTTCGATTGTGTCATTGATTCTAAAGTTCGAAGTTGATGAGGAGAATTGTAGTGGTGAAATATGGATTATTTCAGGTAGCCATTCGGAACTTGGAATTCCAAGACCCGTTGCTGCCATGAGATCAATCATACATGAAATTGAAAAAAAGCAAGAGAGTGATGAATGAAGAATTGATTCAATTAAAAAACATCCAATGAAAATATTTTCAATAGTGTAAACTGTGTGATGAGTGTAATTGTAGAAACTTGCCAATTCTGCACAAGTACTTGAAGTTGCACATGAACAAGTTTCATTATTGTAAGTTTTTGGTATAACAAATAAAGGAGCATTGGCAGTAATTTTATCTACCTTAAACTCCACACTAGTTCCCAAACTCGATATTAAACCGTTCCCTCGAGTAGCGTCACGAAACATTTGCAGTTGACGAGAAAATAATATCAAAGTTGACTTTTGAAATAAATTGATTGTTGCATCCACCTGTGTTTTAAATAGAACCGCAGACATGACTTCAGATGACACAAATGATACTAAATTAAACTGTTCAATGGCATTATTTACGGTTGAGTTTGCTAGTTCACAATATTTTTCCAGAAAATTAAAGAAGAGGATAGACCAATTGCGAAAATCATCTTCTAGAAGCCACCATGCGAGAGCAGTTTGATATCTATAAAAATATGTAAACCATTTATTTAGGAAATTATTACTGAAGCAAATTGGATGGTATGTTGCACTGAGAAACATAATAAATTCATTGTTAGTTATAGACATATGGGCACAAGGACAATGTAATGTGTCAGAATAATGTTCTTGAAGATTTATATAAGTTGGCATTGAAGGAGTTGAAACAATGTTGCTAATAGTTCGCTCGACTAATCCAGTATAGAGAAAGAGGACAATTGTGAAATTGATCGCCAAAACAAGATAGAGACGTGTTGACACAATTTCTTGTCGTTGAGTATCATTTGTACTAGACTCATTTTGAAAAAGATTGAGTGTAGATACATATTCTCGGATTTTAATTATGTACGAAGTCTTCGAAACTAAAATAAAATGGATCATTGTGAAAGAAGAAAACTATGGATGTGTCAAGATCAAGACCAAACCGAGACTCTCTGTCCGTCTCACAAAAACTTGTGGCTTTGTTTAGTCTTGCGAGCGAGACTGACCGAAGCTTTGCCTTTTGTTTTTTATGATTGATCTATTTGGTTATGTATCTAGTAATTGTCGGTGCTAGAATTAATATTTTTGTAGTACAAACTCCTTCGTTACATTGACATATGAAAGTGAAGTTTCGAAAATATTAATATAATAGTGTCAGATAAATTCAAGTCTAAGAATGAATCCCACCATTATACTTGTCCTTGTGGATTACCCCTCAACCTAGGTACTTTTTCGCGTGATATTAGGTGAATTAGTTGAAATCAGGGATTTCATGAAAAGCCTTATAGCTCTTAAATCGAACAAGCAAGTAATATGAACCTTGCATAGATCAAAAGGGAACAAGTTTTTTTTATCGATTAGTTATATCACACTTTTGAATCGAAAGAGAAATGGCTTCAGAATATCGCTTTCAAAAAACTCCATCAAGAATTAATTTGCTTGGTTAGTGGTTGACTAATCGAATTTCAAGATAATATGATGGTAGAGGATGCTCTCTCTAGAATGGTGAAAATCACAGGTCGCTAGCTGCTACCATTGTGGAGTTATTTAGCTTACACTAACATATACTCAGTTCTGGTGGCCACAATAGATGAATGCAATGTAAGCGATTCGCAGTAAAAATTGCGTTGGGTCTCGAACGGAAATGTAACATGATTGAAGATTCGATAATAAACATGAGGATTTCTCTCTTGCAAGAATTCAAGAGATTCTACAAGATTTTAACTAAGAGTCGCGTTGATTTATTTCATTTAGTCATGGATACAGCCAGATAGACCGATCATGAAAGTAAAATGTTGAGTCTCGGCCAATTTCATTCAAGAAGTTGAATAAAACTTTAATTTTGTCCGACACTGATCGAGATTCGGCCATTTACTTTCGTGATTGGTCTGTCCGATTATGCATACATGGATAGATGAAATCAAACAAAACAGTTCTCAATAAAAATCTTGCAGAATCTCGGGATACTGGACACGGAAATATTTTCGTCTCTCTCAGTGAATTGTCTCTTATGCTTTTTGTAGAAAAAGTGAAGATCTTCGACAGACATTCTTGTGTCTTGTTACATGCCTACTCATTGATATGAAGGTCAATATTAATGGAGACGACCGAGACCGCGAGTCTCAATCTCGATTATCTTCAAGTGAGATAGCTGATAACAGAGATCGAAATGAACAAGAAAATCTCGATTCAGCTCAAGCTTATGTCAGAAAGAGCAAAGATTTATTTTACCGTCATGATCAAAATGTATGCATATCTCGCCTCGAACATTTCCTCAGTTTTCGTGTCTTGTTGTCAAATCTACGAATTGATACAAACTCGAAGCATCAAAAAAGGGCTGCAGAACATGTTAGGCGTTTGATTTTATAAAAATAACTGTTTCCCTAAACTGAAGGGATAGGGTCTAGAAACGGAAATTCACCTATATCTGTCTGTCTGTAACATAGTGACACAAACGACCATTTCTGTAACACAAATAACTGTTTCTATGGTCCATATGACCATATCTATGGTCAAAATGGTCGTTTCTAAAGTAGCGATGACCACGACTATGGAACAAATAACTACTTTATTTTATAAAAATAAACTGCTTTTGCCAAAGACTTCTTCGTTAGATATTAACGTATCTCTTACATTTTCTAGAACTCTTCTCAAAACAGATTTTTGCCTCTATTTGTTTATATGGATAGCTCGATGTCATCAGTCTAGGGTTAGGTGCATCGATTCACGATTTACTTTACTTGTCTTCTCATTGATTGCAAAAAGGAATAGTTTCTCGTTTGCCATGATTGACACTGTTTTATAGGTATCATCTACTTAAAGGAAAACACGAATATTAAGACACCGAGTATGCTAACATAGAATTAAAACTGAATTCGATCTCTATTTTCAGATCTGAACAATAGTTTAGCAAACGCTAAAACTTGGTTGAATCTATCATACAACCTTTGGGTTAGAAAATTAAGACATTTTGCTTATCAGTTAAGTTTTTCAAAGTCAGTTTTAAGCTAAATTAATAAAACAAGGTGCGTAGTTGTATAATAGGTCATCCGATAAAAAGCTGCTTATAATTGTATTGCCGACCATGGAATTGAAAAGTTAATACACAATACTAATGATAGAACTAAACCTATACGTCAATAAAATGATGCAAAACATCGGAAACTTTAAATACTAAATAATGTTATAACACTTTACTAGGTATGTAGAAAAAGAAAGAGTCATGGAAGTAGTTACAGATGAATATTCTTCATGTTAGACTATCAATCCTTAAAAAAGTACAAGCGATAATTGAACTAGTAGTTCTCTCACACGAAGGGATTGACATCTATTAAAAAAAAAGGCATGGTACGAAGAAGATGAACTTTGCACTGAAGTGAGGTTTATTGCTCGAATTTGAGATTGATTGAAGAGATTACTTCGTAGTCGAATAAACAGAGCTACATCCTTAAAAAAATCACAAGTCAATTTGATTCTACAGCATCTACATTCAGATTGGGTTCCATTTTCATTTCGATCTCTGATAGAAAAAAACAAATCTTTTTCATATACTATACACTTCTATGAAACTTTTCATGTCAATATCATTGAGTTGAACGGATTGACAAGGTCTTACACACCAATATGTTTCATGAGTGTATTTGCAACACAATATGCTTTATTATCATAAATTCATATACATATATATATATTGTAAAACGTTATATACTGATTTACATGTGAATTTTCTATATGAAGATGTTTGGTGCTGAAAAAAGTGCAGCAGATAAGAAGGCAATAAAATAATTAATAATGAAAATAAATTTATCTTAGATAGGGTGTTTGAGAAACGTCTTGGCCATTTTCCTCAACTGCCGCTGAACTGAATCAAACCAGAATCAGATTTACACAATATGTGATTATCATTAAATGTTAAAAGAAATATTTTCCAACTTTATTTGTTTCACTTTAATTCTCTTTTGCAAAAAATGACAAAATCTTTTTTTTAGTCTTTGAAACTGGTTTGAGAAAGTGATTGTCGAAATCAGGTAAACATTGATTGATGTTTTTAGTTTTTTGCAAATTGTCTTAATATAATACCTGTGTTGTTAAACAATCGAGTTCTATACAAGTACGTCTCACAGAAAACTTCAAGAATGCACTAAAGAGTTTGATTGTAAACCAACGACTTAGAAAAACAAAATACTTACTATCTATGAAATCAACATCTGAAAATTTTAAAATTTAGTTACCATTATGAGGAGTGTTTTGTATTTAAAGAGCATCGCAGAAAGAAAGCATAGAATGATTTTCTGACACATTTCGAGCAAAGATTTTCTGATGAAGTTAATTACTTTTTTCAACTATTAACTCCAAATGTTTAGAAAATACTTATCATTAAATATATTATTTTAACTAGTGATGACATATTTTTTCAAATGTTCTTTCAATTTCATATATTCTGCAATTCCTCACAATCCAAAAGGTCAATTGAAAAGCAGAAGATCAGTCAGTAGAAGTCTTTCGATGATCGTGTTACATAATAGACCAAAATCGGTTATCATACATGGCCAAAAGACTTTATTCTTTAGAATACAATAAATAAATTTAGTTAGCTTAACTTACCATTATATTGCGTCATTTCAACAACTGATGTCGATTGATTAGTAGGAAGATTCTGATTTCGAATTCGTTTCCAAATGATTAAAATTAATTGAACAATAAATGGTAAACTTAACTGAAAAATTTTGTTTAAAACACCATAGACAGCCAAAATACTAGTAATCAGAAAAATGAAATCGAAAGATTGCTCAATAGTATAAATACAGGACAAGGGAGCACAGTTAGCATAATATTGATCATAGGATATGTTGATAGAGAAATTTTCGAGTAAAAGTGCATTTGTCAATACTTCCATTGTATTGTTTATAGCAAATATACTTGGAAGATTTGCATCAAGAGGAGCAATATCAATGATATCGGTAACGCCATTCCTGATATAATCCGTACGTATGAGTTCCAAGCAAGAATGATTATACCAACATTCTAATGTTGAGGACAGTATCGATTCAGTCAAGATACATTTAATCAATAGACTCTCAATGTTAAGCCTGTTGTATCTGCTCGTAGGACTGTAAACATATCCATAGATGTAACAGTTATCCTTTGGCAACAAACAAGAGCAAAAAAGTGATCCAAATCCCCAAGTATGAATGGCTATTATGCCTGGTTTTAATAATATTTGATAGTTATTATCTATCGAGAACATACCATCTACTGCTATTCGACTAGTAAATGCATTGGATTGTGAGGTCACTCGAGCAAGTAAGAGAGCACGATAGAATTCAGAAAATGTCGATTTGTTGAATGTATCAACCAGAATACTGACTTCATTATGAAAGATAGTTTGAGGCAATATGCGATTAGTAATGAAAGTTTTGGCAGAAAAGACTCGATAGGAATTAATCACAGTTTGCTCTGCCATTGAACAGAATGCGGCGAGACCTTTAAAAAAATGCGCTCCAAGTGTTCCTGCGAATTGAAGACTATTTTCACTAAATTCGACCGCACCATACATATTAAACCATTCCGGAGAAATAAACATACTCGAACATAGTTGATGAAATCTAGGTATAATTTCAATAAAATTAGAATATGGAATGACAATCTGGGAACACGGACAATAAACAGTATCTGAATGCATTTTCCAAAGTTGCTCATATTCATCTCGAGATGGATTAGTTATAATGATTGTTTTCGTTTGAGTTGAGATGCTTATATAAAAGCTGTATATAATGATACTTATTATGATAAGCACGAGAAAAAGACGAGTTGTAAGACGTTGCCTTTGTATAATACTTGGATCTTGAGATGATGTTTTAAATAAATTGAGATTTTGAAAGAAGTTTTTAATAGTCAACAGAAGATTAAATCGTTTCGTGGTGATGAAACGTACTAAAAGAAGAGAGTAAATCGTTTATTTAAAAAATACGATAATTGAACAGTATGTTAACTATGTTTCAACTAAATTTAATAAATCTGACTCTGTCAAATAAATTAAAAGATAGAAAAGAAGTAATATTTCAAGGAAACAATTTTACATGTTGATGAAATATATGAATGATTTAAAATCTTTTAGAGTATATCAGAAAAATATTAATTGAATGTAAGAACTCTTTTTTCGAACATTGATGTTTACGATTTAATCACAGATGTTTAAATTAGATTATAGGCAGTACAAGTCTTTGGAATAATGTAAAACACTCATATATCGTATTAACAATTTCTAAATCGATCAAATTTGGTTTTGGTTGAAAGAGCCAGTTTGGGGATAGAAATTCTGTAGCAGATATATTTCTACCAAACAAATACGAGAGAGAGAGAAATTTTAAGCCTAATCATCTCCTAAAAAGCGTTCTTGCAACTTTCCTATTGAACAGCATAATTTCTTATTTTCTGTTAGTTTTTGTAGTATTACGACAGAAATCAGAAAGCCCATTTCATAGTAGTTTTTCTAGCACAAATGATACTTTTATAAAGGATGTATGTTTAGTTAAATTTATTCTTAGTTTTTTATATCAATAAACAAGCCTTACTGGAAGAGACTAATTAGTTTTATCACTGTCAGTACTTGACCATCGTCCAAAAATAATCTTTTGTCTTCGAATTCTTATTTTTCGCTCAAATTTTATGCTTGAATATAACTCGACCGATGAATTGAAAAGAATTCAGTTCATGTAGGATTTCTTGAAACGGTGAATGATAGCTGTTTATTTAATGACCCTAGAAAAGGCTTAACTTTGCAAAAATTTCAAGTTTCAAATCTTTTCTGATTAAAGTGTCAAGAATGAATCCAATAGAGTTGACAAACTTTTTAGTTCATTATATTTGAGTGTATGTTTGTAGAACTCTTATATAAATCCTTCGACAAAAGTTTTTGACGCCAAACAATGAAAAAGGAGATGTAAGAGTCCGAGGAAGGGGCAAGATTTTTCCCAGGCATGTACTGTATTTACGAAGAAAAGAGGTGAATACAACCTTTAAATCGAACCTCTTCCAGCTTCGCTATCCCACCCCTTGACATCACAGACTATAGGAACGGAGAGTTCCATTACAAGACACCTGTCAATAGAGCTCATTGAGCCCAATAATTTCGGATTCAGATAAGGTCGAATCTGATTTTGATCTTCTTAAGAAATATTTTTTTTTGAAGCTTCGCATAATAGATCATTCCAGTTCTTCTATTAATTCCAAACATGCAAAGTTTCTAGAGTGATCTTCAATAGTATTGATTGGTTTTCATAATTTTTTCTTTACAAGTCTTTTCAGAGAACTGAAACCATTTTAAGGATTTAAGATTGTATCTTTCTAGCTGTATAAGTCGAGAAATAGCATTTATTTTAATCTTTTAAGATTTTCAATTCGAAATCCTTGAGCATTAGATAACTTTTGACATAAAAACTGTATTTAAATATTAGATGCTCGAAAACGTTATTGATATAAGACACCATCTATTACATTTACTTCATTGTTCCTCTAAACGTTTTCTGGGTAGTTCTATAAGAAGTCAAGCAAAAGCAACACAAAGTATTCAGAAATTTTTTTCCTATCAAATTTTGTAGAGCTCTTTCTTTCTGGTCACCTCGAGAAAAATCTTTTTTGAATTTTACGAAGTAATGATGATGTTATAGTCAAAAATACTGAACATTTAAAGTAGCTTCAAATGCGATTTTGTGATATTAAGCATAGAAAGTGGGTTCACATATTTCAACATTGCTTTATTCTAGAAAAATGTGGTGTAGAAGGCTTTTGTAGAAAAAGTTTGCTCTATAAAACCTGTAGTCTGTTTCTCTGATGCATTCAAATAGTATGAGTAATACTCGATAGAACATTGCATCCGTTATTCATCCGAAAAACACATGATATCTCTTATTTTTAAGATAAATATTGAATGCTCTATTGAGATTTATTCATAGTATTCAGTTGCATCTTAGAAATCGATTGTAGAATTTTCTGAAGCATCAGTTCCTCCACAAAACCTTCTGTGTCATATATCTATAGAATATAGCCATTCTCAGATATGTGAATCCACGATTCATGCTTATTTATGAAAAAAAAATTGCAATTTAAGCTATTTTAAAGTATTTAGTATTTTGACTATGACACTCATTACTCCATGAAATTCAAAGAGCTCTTTTATTGAAATGATCCGAAAAACGTATTACAAAATTTAATATGAAAGACAAGTTTCTAAATACTTTGTGTTTCTAATTGACTTCTCATAAAACTACCTTTATATTATGAAGGATCTTCTAATATAAAGAACCCTCTATTGAGAAGAACAGTTCAGTCGAAGTTGGATAAGTATTCCGAAGATATTATGCTCTTTCTCCTGGTTCTTTGCTTTATATAACTAGCAAAAAATACATATTTCTCATGCGATCACGAACGACCGGATTCAGGGACAACCTGATAGGCTCTATGAACCAGTCATGACATATGTTCATACTGTCGTACATAGTCATTCATCCTGAAATTCGGAAACAAACGACGTATCAAATATTAATAAAATCTACCTCGTTTTAGAACATGTCAAGGAAGGTACCTGTGCAGTACTAGAATCATTTTCCAGTGCATGTATTGCAAGACAAAATACGAGATGATAGAAAATTTCGTACTCTATCAAAGCGTACTATTTCTTTTTGTTAAAATGTATTCCTACGCGGATGGTACTTTGAAGAAATAACTAAAAACTTAGGGAAAATTTTTTCGATTTTTCATCTTTGCCAAATAAGAGTTCACTTAATTTAATGCACTTTTTTCTTTTACAGTCAAAAAGAACAAGACAAATGATATGTTTATAGGAGGATGGAGAAATCCAAGCGTTTTCAGAATATACAATTATTGTTTTAAAGGTGTGATTCAATTGTGGCAATATATTTAAAAATTAGACTAAATCTATTTTTTCCAGGGGTATATATGATTCAAATAAATGTCGTCAAACGAAACAATATGTAAATTCGAGTTTTGTTGAAAAAAGCAGAATCTGGAGTAGTAAAATCGAGTAAGTGTCTCTTATACCAACACATGGACAAACAACTGCAACATTTAATTAGAAACTTTCATATATGCACGCACAAGAGTATTCTAAGAAGCCAGTAGCTTTATTTAAATTTTATTTTTTCTCAATAAGGTTTAGGAAAACCATAATTATTTATACGTTGACAATATATTGAAGCTGAAAAGTCTGAAGTTCAACTGTCGCTATACATAGAAAAGGCCGAAACAAAAAGCGTCGAAATGGAAAAGTTCGAAAAAAAAAGCCGAAAAAAAATCCGCCGAAAGATGAGAATATCGAACGTATAAAACGTCGAAAAGTTGAAAGATGTCATAGATAAATAATTTACTATTGAATTCTTTTCTATTGGTATCTAACGTTACCTCATGATATTCTTAGCAATTGTTCATTGCATGACGCGATGATCACAGTATGGGTAACGATAAGCCTCAATAAATAAAAGAATTATTAGTGCAATAGGTTTTTTGTTATATACATAAGTTTGTTTTTCTTATGAATTTAATGATAACTTATTAAGTGTCAATCACTAATGGTAATCCACATTTTCTTGTCTCAAATAAAGGGGAGCCTTTACTAGTTGTTATGGTATTCAGCTTGTTCGTAGGTAACGCACTCACCTTTTTTGACCTTCTGATTCTCATAACTTCGGAGTCGTACATATTAAAGAGCTGTAACTTGTAGTGTCGAGAGATAATTGAAGGATCTACCCATGTAGAAATTTTGACTTCATTTGATAATACTATCACGGTTTTAGAGACTCAGGAAACCATGATAACGCACTCATTAAAAAGGCCCCTTGTGGTCACACCCACCAAAAAAGTTTATTTTCCTACGAATTTTGATGCGTTAAAAAAACTTTTCATTTGAACTTTCAGCTAAGATGATGGGTTTAATAACCACACTGAAAAAAAATGGTACCATACCGAACCAAAAAAGGTACTTTGAACGAAAAAAGGGTTTCGTACATCGTACGGAACCTAAAAAGGTTTCGAATTCGTTGCAATTCTCTGAACCATTTTAGGTTCGGTACAGATCACTTCGAAAAACTTGAAAAAGTGTCCTGAGTTAATGACAATCAATTTTAGTCACCGAAAGTTTTGTACGAAACCTTTCGAGGGTTTCGTATTGTCTTCCTAAATGGTTCCGTAATCATACAAATTTTTTTGCAGCGTACCGAACCATTTAGGAAGATAATACGAAACCCTCGAAAGCCCTGTCAAGTGAATAATGAAAAAATGATCATTTTAATGACCATTTTTCCATTACTCAATCATTTTGACCATTATCAAGTATGGTTTCTAGTGAATAATGAAAACATAGTCATTAAAATGCATTTTTGATATATAAAACAAATATTACGACCATTTATTATGAACTGACTCTATTTGTTTAATTTTTAAACTAATGCAGAAACTCTTGAATTTTTAGAAATTATATGATAATACGAATGCCTAATTTTGGATGTTTATTTTCTATCATAATATTAGCTTAAGAACATTCTTTCAAATTGGGATATTGATAAAAGATAAAAGTATTTAATAATGATCGATCTTCTTTGAATATTGGTCGAAAAGCAACTTTTTTTGAAATTTGATATGGTTGAATAATAACTGTAAAATCAGATATGACACTGCCTTGTAAAATATTTTTGCACATAAAATTTCTTCTACCGATGCCGAGTGCTAGTTGTTGAAGTAATTTTAACTTAGTTTAGAACTAGGCAGATTTCATCTCTATCAATTTAGTTTTTTTAGTTATCAATTTCTTCATTTTACGATTCCATTTAAAATAATCACTATCGAATGAGATATATGTCTGTCAAGGATAAACAGTCATCTATTTCAATAATTTCTTTTTCTTTTAGAAGCGGAAAGCACATTATTTTTATTTTGCAACCAATTCATGCTGAAAAAATAGTAACCTTTAAATCACAGAATTACATTTGCACCAATAAAAGTTTTTACTAGATATTATAAAGATTCAAGTTACTTTTCTCTTATGAAATCACTTCCATTGTCATCAGTACCCTGTATATTCGATATTTTATAATTCGTTCATTCCCATTGGTTGCCTTTAGTCTTTGTCTTGAGAGAAAGAATTGATCAAATATATGAGAATGCATGATATCGAATTCATTGATTTTACTCAATATGTTAGAAGGATGTTATTTCTCCTTTTCATAATTGAAACAACTAAATAAGCTTTCTATTAAGTTTGACATCACTAACATAAAATTTAATGTATAATATTTTCGTGTATAAGTGCTTCTATAATTTTCAAATGACTTGACTTGAACTTTTATCTTAACTATGATTCAGACAGGCATTAACCTATCATTTTTTTATCAGTATTCTTTTGAATTTTTGGAGACTTTCTTGTGAGTTCTCTTATCCATATATCTATTGCTGTCTCTTACATGTAAAGAGAATTGCTTCACTTAATATCGTTTTCTTACTCAAGATTAAATAAAATACGACTAGCTCAAATGAAAAATAATTAAATTGCTACATATTTCGATTTTTCTAGAATCCAACTGATTCAGTTTTCTCTCACACAAAACTTTGATATCATATAGTTCACTAGTTGAGCATAAGGAATGTCTTCTGCTTGTCAGTAAATTCTTCTCACCCCAAGTATTTTTTTGGAAAGTTTCGTGTTCACTTTATGCGCCAGTTCAAAAATTTTTTAGAGATAGGAGGATATCCTGCCTTACACTGGCCAAATGAGAAGATCAATAGATTATGAGTATATTTTGCATGGACAGCTTTAATTTCAGTTTTTCTATTTCGTTTTTCAGAGTAACTAAATGTTTGTGTGCTTGAATTATATTTTATATATTACTGTTTTATCCATATTATATGTAAGGGGACAAGAGATATAATGAAGGATAGAAAACGATTAATTGTATTCTAACATGGTTAAGTCGCGTATTATTCATCGAAGAAGGTGCAATTATTGAAATATAAGTAATTTCAGTACTAAGAAAAAATTATTTTTCACCTGAGCTAGTTGCGATTTCCTTTTGAACTGATTAAAACTTCGCTAACATAACTTATATATCATAAACGATTTTTCTTCATCGTTTCACATCATTATTATATTTTTTATGCCATAATAACTGTTCAGTTTATGGGTAAAAGTGAACATGTAGAAAGGAGTCGATAAATGAGTTTTTCCGAGTTTACGTCAAAAAAACATTTTAATCTAGCCTTGCTGACGTTTTGTATAATTACCTTTTGAGCAGATCCTCACGACCGATTTTTGGTTAATATAGTTCAACTCTGCCTTTTTCTCACATAGAAAAATAAAAAAGAATTCTCTTATGTCGTGCAACTAAATATGCTTTTGTAGACGAAAAAGTTGTTCCAATCAAATGTTATAAAGACTAGTTTGTCAGATGAACAGAGCAGCTGATTTGGTAATCTAGAATCTTTATGACATTTTATAAGAGCAATTTTGTACCTTCTTTCGTCTAGAAGAAAATGTTTAGTTGTAAGACGCGACAGAATCTTTTTTAATTTCTTATTTTTTCATGTGAAAAAGGTCAAAGTTGAACTCTATTAGCCAACATTTGGTCTTAAAGAAATGCCTAAAAAAGTAATTACATAAAACGCCAACAGGGCTAGATTAAAATGATTTTTTGTGACATAAAACGAAGAACTATTACGGCAGTAAAAAATAATAATTATTATGTTAAACAACGACAAGTAAATGGTTTATGTGATAAGGATTAAAATGTTACTGGTGAAATCATTTTAATGGATCCCAGAACATGCATTTTTTGGCATTATTTGTGACTTTTTGACACCATTATTTTTTGTACAATTCGACTGCATTTTAATGCCATTTTTTCATTTTTATCCCTGCCTGGGAGGTTTCGTACAAAACTTTCGGTGGCTAAAATTGATTGTCATTGACTCAGGACACTTTTTCAAGTTTTTCGAAGTGGTCTGTACCGAACCTAAAATGGTTCAGAGAATTGCAACGAATTCGAAACCTTTTTAGGTTCCGTACGATGTACGAAACCCTTTTTTTCGTTCAAAGTACCTTTTTTGGTTCGGTATGGTACCATTTTTTTTTCAGTGCACAAGATCTGCTACTTGAAAACTTATCTGCAGAAGGAGCTATTATTAAAACTCTTCGGTAACGCACTCAGCAGGGTGTTTTAGTGATTGTTTTTAGCTTTAAAGTTAATGCAACAAGCTTTGGTTTAAACAATTTTCAAGCAACTCAGTACGAGTACTGGATGGCCCAAAACTCACTTTAATGAGAAGAAAATTGAATATCTTCGTTACGACCCAAGCAAACTGGGTGATTCTTTTATCAACAATAGAGGCAACGTTCACACTTTAAGTCTATAAGGATAAGCTTAGAAAGATCATTTCTTAAGTGCCACTATAGATCTCAACAAAAAAATTTTTAGTTCTTCGTAGATAGCGAAAAAACAATGTATTTTGAAGAAGAGCCAGTTTATCAAGAAAAAGTGTGATCAATCAAATGAAATTGTGCCCAGCGTGTCTCATTTAATGAAAACCGGGAATGACCAGTAGTGCGCTACTGTTCATTTTCTTGAAGAATGAAATTTTAAAAAATTCTAAAAAGTACACATGATAGCCCATCCAAAGCTATCTACATATGAATACTTCCCTTTGAAAATTTCTCATTTACTAAAGCGATAAATGTAAAAAATCCTCTAAATGGTAAAGCACTCATCCTTCTTTTGGTGAAGTTCTGTGAGACTATTTTTTAAAGTAAGAAAGATGATGACATTGTATCAAATAGCCTAAAATATAGCGTCTTTATTAATGGTTCTTTTCATACCAAATGTCTTTCAAACAACGTTTTAGAATGTCTTTTGAGAACCTTTTTCTTTGCATTATGGCAAAGCACACTGGTAAAATTAATTCGTACCTAACTTTTTGGATCCTCGTTTTTCTACCAACTAGAACAAATGAAAAAAACAGAGTCATATCCTTATACAGTTGAATGTGCTCATCAAACTAATAATTTTTAGTTTTGAAAAATCTGAACTTCAACTTTGGCCATGCAGGGTCGCTGTTAGCTGGACAAGCTGTATTGTCTTTAAAAAAATAAAGAAACTGAACAAAAAAGTGTTGGGTTTGTCAAGCTGTTGGATGTGGTGTTTACGTACACACCACATTCAAGATATTGTATTGAAGGTCACTTCCAATCACAATCATTTGCAACATCCATAAAATATGACATTAAACAGTTTTCATACTAAAGTAAAACAACGTGCTATGAAAGAAACAACTCCAACCATAAAGATTTATACAGAGAAGGCTGTAGCATCTCAGATGCCACCATAAACATTAGCAACTATGCCATTAGCACATGAATATCACTAAGTCTGAATTTTAAAAAAGTTTCTCTTTTCAATAATTGAATAAAGTTGTTTACTAGTGAATAATTAAAACTATGTTGTTCTAAAATTTTCGACATTTTTCATTTCAACCTTTTTTTTGGCATTTTCAGCATTCAACGGTTTTTTTAAGACCTGTTTCATTTCGACGTTTTTGATTTCGGCTTTTTTTTACCATTCCGCCTGTCAATGTACTTTTATAGAAGTGTTTAAGAACTTTATATTTGTGAATAAACAGTTAGTGATGTCTAGAGATGGAACGGTGAAGACAGTTCATCGATTCACCTGTTGCTCAGTTCATCGTAGCATCGATACACTGCCACCGGAATAGAGCGCATTGTACGCGTCAGAAACTGAAACAAACCGATTTTTACTGATTTGAGTTCGATTCGGTTCGTTTTCTGTCTCTGATTTCAACCATGATACCAAACAATGAATCACAGTAAATTCATTGTTATCATCTAATTTTTGGGCTAGGAAGCCAATACCCATTGTCTTTCAGAATGCTGTTTTCATATGTTTGCTCTGACTTGGAATAACTTCAGAATTTTCATTAATATTTTTATTATATTTTAATGCATTTCGAAGTATGATCTGATGATGAAATGGAAATAGATTGCAGTGATGAAATTTCAATTGACAAATGGCAAATCAAAGAATCAATTGACAACATATTTAAAGAACAAATAAGATTGAATAACGTATTAGAATATTAATATATGACGACTACGAGATATGAGTGAAGAGAAAATGGCAATAGGATAATTACTTTAAGAATGATATCGTGTTTTTAATTAGACAAGTATGTTTCTTGCTTTAAGAAAAAACAATTGTGAAGCAAAAAATTGAATTAAATTACACGGCTCATGCGGCTGATTGTCATAAACACAATTAATGTAACTGTGTTAAGAGAAAGTCCAACTTTATATGAAAATAAAGTGTATTAGAAAAAAAAAACGATCACTCATTGTCTGATGATTGCACATAACAGCACAATCAGAAAAATAATAGTTCAATCAATCGCTTTTATGTTTGTATAAAGTCATTATTTTTCTAAAATTAGTTCTCGCTCGACACAGCTGAAAACCACTTATCAAGAAATGTATCGAGTTCGGCTTTCTGCGACTTTGTTTTTTTTCTAAATCGGTTCGGATTAGGTTTGATTCAGTTCATTTTCGGTCTCCAGTAAGCACTTTCCATGACGTACTATGACTGAAGTTAATTCAGTTACATTGCTTCCAATTACAACTTATCTGCAAAGGTCCATAATCAAAAAGTATACATTGAGTACGTGGACATGTTGTTACTATGATGTTTGATCAAATTTTTGAAACAATGTAACTTGTTCCTATGCAACAGCTACTTGACTATTAAGATAATAAGCGCATGCATATAACAGCCAGCACGGGTACTCTCAGGCAGCTGACACTTGCTAGCGTAACAATATCAAAATGTAAAACATGCTTATACAAATAACGTAGAAATACGGTCTCAACCAACACTAGTAAGGTCAATAGAGCTGATTTGAACATGGAGTCTATCGTAGTGACCAGTTTCAATTATTATTCAAACACCTCAAGTCTCAAGACACTAGATTTTCATTCTCTCAGCGACCGTATCCCTAGCATCGCTTACTTAGTTATATGGTTTCACTCTCACAGTTTAGAAACCAATAATGTCGATTGGAACACGGACAACTTATGATGATGACCGGTTAGTACTATTATGTGGACGGCTTAGAGCTGGCAGCATCAACTGATTTTTATACACCAGTCATCACCGTCGATTTCTAGAGTTTCGCTGACTGAATTTTCGGTGATGTCACAAACCTGCTGCGAACATTTGAGGAAATCGTTGTAATTTTAAATAGACTACTACTGAATGGAAAAATGAATGCACAAGTTTCAAGTATGCGTTACGTACTACTGAAATAGGGACTCGCTAAAATTTAGTCTGTGTACCGATGCCACTTGTTCTCCATACAACCTGTACACTATTTACTAGTCTCACCAATTTCATTGGTCCATTGGTTCGCCGTTACTGTTGTATCCATATAGGTGTCCTCTATCACAAGAATAAAGAGTGGCTCATTCAATATAACTATAATAGAAAAATATAATTTTCTTTTGTGTAGTTCATTTCTGGGACATTCTGTTGATAATAATAAGCAGTATTTGTTATCGATTAGGCCCATATGTCTAATCGTTGTCATATATTTCTCATTAGTCTTTCAGATTGACTTCTTTAATTTATGGAAATACTACAAAAGGTACTTTCATAAAGTGATACAATATCTCAGTCAGACTTTTTAATACATGTTTCAGCTATATTTAAATCTTCATATAGTTGATCAGCCTACAAAAAATCTCTTTCTAAAACCACTATGCAAAAAGTTCTAGAAGCTTTTCTTACTTAAACATCAACTCATGAAGCAAGAAACAATATAGTTCTTGGAAAAATTATAACTCACGTCACTCGTAGTCTTATATATTTTTTAAAGTCACTATGATCTATCTTCTCATCATTGAAGCGTGTTGATCGATCATTCCTTCGTTATTTGAAGAACATATCCTATCATTAGATGATATCTAATCATCAGAGACCGCTTAAAAAATTGTAGTACTTCTATATTGACTGATGAAAATCTGTTTGAAAAAAGAACAGGCTTATTCTTGTGAAATGGTGTCACAACCCACACATCAGTAGACGCAGAGAATCGATTGTATATTAGTTATCCTAATGCGACATGTGAGAGATCTGCCAATGTCTTAATTATTTAAAGAAAACAAAGTTTCATAGTGAATGTAGGCATTTCGTGTTTCCATATGGAATTAATTTCTGCTACATATGTAAAACCTTAAATTTGAATCCTTCTGATACATTCAAAGAATTTTGGAGAAAGTCAGAAGAATTTACCTAGATTCATGGATTGATTTGTATTATTAACACCCAGAGAATTATTTCTATTTTTCAATGCATGCATCCAAAATGCTAGTTGGATCAGTAGTGGAGCGATGAATTTTAGTACAGTTAAAATACCACCAAATGCGCTTGTCGTAAATGTGATGATAAAAAGTACGTCGAATTTATGAGTGTATGAATAAGTGCAATATTGAGGATTACAGATGGAATAGTAAGATGCAAATACAATTTCCATCGTGAATTGTTCAATCATAAGTTCGTCTAAAAGTGTCTTTAAAGTGGTACTATGCTCGAAACGACTTTGACTATGAAGTGGTTGTACTTTCATATTACTCTTCGACACATTTTGAATCAATGATAAACACCATGCATCATAAAAGCATTCAAATGATGAAGCAAGTGCAGCATCTAATGGTAAACAATCGAACATCATGCCTGGTATATTTTCGAAATTGGACGTTTCATTAGATTGAAAGATAACAGCCGAACGTGGACATCCATTAAGATTCTCACAAGAACAACCATCTGGAAAATATGTAGCATTTATTCCAATGGAAAATGGTGGAACAACTGATAATGTTACAGAATTAATATAAAAAAAATAATTGGTACCTAAACGTGATATCGCTCCATTGACCAAAAGTGTGTCATGTATAATGAGTAGATTGTTTTTAAGATTTATCATTGATGAATTAAGTGCAAAATTGAGAGTCGTATTGATTTTTGCTTCTATTACTTGTTGGGGTTGTGCGACAAGACTCACTAAATTGTTTGAATTGAATTCATTGGATGCATCAATAAGAGAGGCATTTGTTAAATTACAGAATGAGCGTACCAATAGCCAAAAGTGACTTAATATAGTTCGCACATCATTTGGTGGAATAAATGAAACATTAGTGCCATAGATTTCATCAATCCATTCCTGTGAGACGAACTCACTATTGCAAACTTCATGAACAGTAAATTGAACATAAGAGAAATCACTATATTGCGCACTCACACGAGAACAAGGACATGTTAAAGTATCAGAATATTTATCATAGATCTCTTTGAATTTGTTTTCAGAAGGATTATGAACCGTAACATTGATAGTACGTGATTGAAGTGCTGCATAGATAGTTATGCCAATCATGAATATAAATAGTAGATAAATAAAGAGATGAGTAGATAATCGTTCTTTACGTATTGTATGAATATCATTCGAATTTGACTTGTAGAAATTAAGAGTTTGAAGATAATCAAATAGATATCTTGACCAACTCTTTTTCAATTCTACTAATTGAATATTTTGATTATTGCTTGAATGTTCCATTTTCTTGCCAAGTTAGTATTAAAATTGAAAATATCCGAAAACAAAGAAAATCAAATCACAAACATTATCGTCATAGCTACCAGCGGTGTGTGAGACAAAGAATTTTCATGCCTAGCAGGCCCTAGCCATTGACCACAGCTTCTGTCTCGTTCGCTCTATATGAAGCGGCTTGATAGACAACCCCATCCTCTCCCATGAATTTTTTTGTCATCTCGTCTAGCACGACTTCATTTCAATGGTTGCCTTAACCTGATCCACCCGCCCTCCTCGTCCGTTGTAACTCGTGAAAGTTTATTAATCATGAAACTTAATTTTATTCCTTCGACTGTAGGGAAGGTCATACGAAATAAATTGAGTTTGTGTGCATATTTTATGGCAATGTTAAAGGAACATCAGATGTGAAGTTTATTAAGGCGAAACTTCCAAAGTTTCATCGAAAGCAATTGAGGTCGTGAAATCCGACCTTTGATTCTGATTTTACATGCAGCCTTCTCATTGTCTAGGAAGGTGATCATTAAGAAATGACATTTTCTAATTTTAACCATTTTCCCCTTTTAATGAAACTAGTAAAGGTAAGCGAGTGGTGGCAGGATTTACCATCTCTGGTCGGATTTTACATATTGAAAAGGTTGACGAAAGTAACTCGGGGTCGGGGAATTCGAATCTTAAGTAGGTTCTTGAAAATTTTGAGTTTGATGTTTTCGAAAAAGTGTTGAGGTTGTGGCAAAGCTAATGAACCTAAATCGACGTGAGGACATACTAATTTTTAGAACATTGGTGGAAGTTTGAAGGTGTAACTTTATAATCAGTATAAGGTTTTTCAGGAGAACAATGAGTTTTCGGCGTATTGAACATTGAGTGATATGAAAGAAAATGAGGTTGTGATCAAGCAAATATTGAGACAGTAACGTATTCATATGTCTTAGAAATATGGCAGAGTTGGCAATCTCACTAATGTGAACTATATCTAAGGTTTTTCCACGATGTGAGTATGGAGTGTGGGGATGAGACAGAACAAGATCAACCCACTCAAGCACATACTAAACACCGATACCGACCTCACATCAAAAAGTATCCTTGACACCCAAATTCAAGTGTTCGTCTATTCGACATGATCGATATCTAAGCCTGCTCGCATTCGTTTTTCAACAGAAGTTCTGACTCGTAGAATTTCTCATGACTATGACATGAAGAACTTAATATAAACAAATACATAAAAATCATGTCACATGTTTTTATGGTTAGAAAACAAAAAGTAGCTATTGCTTAGATGCGTTCAAATAATCGAACGACCACTCGCTCACATTGCAGGTTCACTGCTGGTTTGCTCCAAAAATGATCTATATAGATGCTAGATTTTTTTGGAGAATACTACACTAAGATTGTCTTAATGAGAACTTGAAATAAACCTTTGATAAGCTAGCTAGGCAGTAAAATTAAAGACATAAGCAACTATTCACAACCAAGTTTGAGCTTCCGAATTTTCCGTCAAGAATTCTTGTGTTATAATTCTAATCCCTTTTGAAACCAAGCGAAGCCTTCCCCTGAAGAAATGCTTCAAGTTGTTGCAGAACGTGAGAATAATGTCTATGGACTAGATCTGACAGGTCTACTAGGAATCAGAACTAGCGAAAATGACTAACTAGTGTTTTCGAATGAAATATGAGAACAGTTGAGCTGCCCGTGCACAGAATTTGATTAGAAAATTCGATAAAAAAAAGTTACGCGACGATTTCAGTTCGGTCAATTCAAAGTAGATTCGAATATAATAAAATAAACTTTTCTATTATTATTTATCTGTTTCTGTCTACATTTACTCGTCTAAACATAATTTTGTATAGCGACCACTAGCAAATGATATTGTCAGTTGGTGTACTGGCAACTATAGGGGTTTTTATTAGTTTTCAATAAGTATCATGCATTTTCATGCTAGTGTCGCTGATGTGCCTTCTATGTTGATTGTCTCTCTGTGTATTAAATGTAATCTCTTCTCTCGGGACAGGTTGATACTGTTGTCTTAGTGTTATTCATTTAGACTTCCGTGAAATATGATTGTGTGTGTCTCAGTTTGGTTGAATGACTTTATAAAAAAAAGTAATCACTTAAACACGTATGTCATCGTACACAAAGCCATTGATGCGAACGTCAAAATTCATATCCTCACGCATCCTTGTCAAACGTTCGATATTAGCTATGTTGAGGACTGCGAAGCCGTATGCAATACTGAAGCAGCTAAATATTCAGTCGAAGGTCAAGTGAATCACACAGACGAGCATTACTGTAGTCTACTGTTCGT
>CAJNOP010000258.1:7371-49698 GCA_905250075.1 Rotaria sp. Silwood1
CTACGAAAAACATGAAAATAAACAGCACATACGAGAAAATCAATGCTTTCAACAGCCAATAAATCGTATCCTAGGAAGTTATTCAGCATGAACTGAAATATTTCGAAAACTTCAAAATACGAGCAACTCAGTTACAATCGTTCGAAACTATCAATCTTGAGACAAATGAGCCATAAACTTGACACATTTTTTTCTTTTCTCTTTCATGTTATTATATTGCATGTTGTTATATATTGTTAAAGTATCCGTAACGTTCAAATATAGCTTTACGTACAGATCATAATGAAGAGGAATATCGAATAGGAGTAGACGAATCAACTAACCATCGGAGAAATGCAGTTATTGATGCGATATTTGCCGTGTTCCAAGTGATAGCTGCATTGATTTTATCTAGTGAAAGTTGAAATTGACGATATACAGTACCTTAAAAAACAGAATAAATAGTTGATTCTATATTGGAAATAGTTAAAAGAAAATCGATTAAATTTGTACCTTTATCAATGATTAAATCAGCAAAGGTTTTAAATTCATTTTGTTGTCGGACAGTTACAAATCGATTAGTTACATCGTCGATAATACTTTCTAAACCAGAATAACTCTTTCCCCATCTTGCAAATAATTTAGACCAATTTTCTTGAATCCATACCCAAGCAATTTGATAACCATCTCGTGAACGAGCTACATTACCAATAGAATGTGTCATATCTTGTTCACGAATTATAGATTCATTTATCAAATGTTGATTAAGAAACCAAACGATTTGTGATCGATCTCTTGTACAAGCAACTCCATCGAGTAGAGCCCTTGTTTCACTCGGTGTTAGTTCATGCTCTAGACGTTTCCATAAAAATTGAAATTCTTCATGAGAACCTTGGTGAACCGCAATACAATAGACAATCGAGCGTAAACTAACCGGTATTTCATTTTGCGAAGGATTTAAATACCATCGACGAAACAGGCTTCTTGCTATATCTATACAATCACGATAACCATAAGAACAAGCAGCTGAAAGAACTTCTGGTTGAATTAATGCTCGACGCCAATCTGTTGTTTGATTGATTGTTGCCCAACCTGTACTATTGTATAATGGCAAAATCAAATTAAGAAAATAACGTTGTACTTCAGAAAAAATTTCATTATCACCCAATAAATATTCTTGTTGTTTCATAGCCGAAAATGCTGCTGTCCATGGAACGAAATCATTTTCATTTTTAAGATAACCAATTAATCTATACGCATCGGTTGCATTAATTAAAAATGTGCGTGATATAGCAAATGTATCATCAATAAGAGCACCTCGATTAATATTTGGAATACGTGTATGTTCTGTTTGAAGTTGAGCTAAAATTAGATTGAAATTCTTTGGATCATATTTAACTCGATAGAGGCCAAAATAATCAGGATTTGCTATGATCCAATCTGAGTCGGAAGTTGTGATTGATAAACGTATCGATGTACTGTTAAGCCATTCAATTGGATTTTCTTTTGAAAGCTAAGAAAAGAAAAATAAAATTGGGCACAACGTTTCAACAATCAAATACCTCGAGTGATGTTCGATCTAAATATTTGAACGGAATCCACCATATCTTCGGTGTTGGTGTTGATGGAAAAAGATTAAATGACTGTTGAGTAACAATTAATTCACTAGAGACTCTTTGTTGTTGTAAATTTTGATCAATTTTTTTATATATTCGATTAATTTCAACAATAGGATAGCCTGCTTGATGTGTCCATCCATCAATAATAAGTTCGACATCGATTGTATTATTTATAGCTGCACTTAAATATCGCCAAAGATCCTGTTGTGTTGCTGAACTATAGCTGAAATCTTTCAGATAATTTCTAATACCTCGTTGAAAAGTTTCAGCACCTAAAAACATCTTCATCATTCTAATGAGTGATGATCCTTTATCATAAGTTATTCGATCATACATGAGAAATATATCAGCTAGATTATTTATTTCAATACTAATCGGTCGCGATGTTGGCAATGAATCAGCTTTCATGGACGAAAAAACTTTTTCAATAACAAATAGTTCGTCTTGTTTCCATGAAGGTTCAATAAAATCAGTCGCTAGTGATTCCATATAATTAGCAAAACCTTCTTTCAGCCACCTATATATCTAATAGGTATGCATAATGGCTAATAATCGAAGAATTATTGCAAAGCACATGACTTACAGCTCTCCCCACCATGCAGGTGACACCAAATTACCAAACCATTGATGTGCTACTTCATGGGCTATAAGTAGAGTTACATATTGTTGTTGCGAAGTGGATCCTGTTTTCTCATCGAAAAACAAACCAATCTCCCTGTAGATCAACAAACCTGAAATTAAATAATAATAAATACTTAGCTATATTTAATTCACGTTTCTGTAGTATTTTATATGAAATAAAAATATTTACCATAGTTTTCCATAGCAACACCTTCGAAATCAGGTACGGCAAAATGATCAATTTTAGGTAGCGCATAATCTATATCGAAATATTGATTGAAAAAATTTACTGCCTTGAGCGCTACATTGTCAGCATATGCCATTTGTGGCAAAATTGGTATACGTCCACATATTCTCGAAGTAATATTCTTCGAACTACTAATAACGCGATCGGGTCGACAAGCAAAATCTATTTTAGGTGCTACAATCAAAGCCAACAGAAATGTTGACATGTTTAACGTGGGAGCAAAATAAGCACTAATTCGGCCATCACTCAATGTATCCAAACGTTCTAATTCTGTATTCGTCCATACAACATACGAAGGGTCATGGTTAACAATGATACGGAATATAGCCTTACGAGCAGGTTCATCAATGCATGGAAGCGCACTTCGGGCATAGGTTGGCTCCATTTGAGAGGTTATAAATGTTCGACTGATACCGTTAACATCAACATAGTCACTTAAATAGATACCTTCAAGATCACGATCAATACTAGCCGAATAAACAATATGAAATGTGTAGATCATTGTTGGTTGAAAATTGGACAAAAAATTGATTTTCATGAATTGATTATGATCATCATAGTACCATGAATCAAAGATGGGTATCGAACTCGCTGATGAATTGACAATAGCTATAGTTGAATTATCTATATTCAAGTCGACCATATGAAGAGTTAATTCTTTTGTTGATTCCAGACACGTAAATGTGTAGAATAGATCGCCTAAAATTGTAAATGAAAGAAGGCAAATAATGAGGGAGTCTATCACTCGATTCGCAAAAAACACACGCATCCATGACTCGACGTTGAAAAAATAATCAATAGTTTCTATTTCGTTACGAAAATTATTGTCAATGTATGTTTTCTCTTTTTCACCTGAAATGACTTTTCACGAAAAAAATATTTACCTACGAACTTTTCTTGAATCAAATTGGGAGTAATAGTCCACTGATACAATTCTGGTTTCAAATTCATTGGTATTCGCTTTACAGGTCGACTAGGACGTATTGTAGTTGTTGTTTTAATTGATGTTGTTGTTTCATTTGAATTACGAGTGCTTGTAGATAATGACGTGGTTTCATAGTACACAATAGTCGTTTTCTGTGAACGAACACCAAAATAAATAGTCAATACAAGTAAAACAACGAGACCAATTATGATCAAGGATAAAATAAACCAAAATAGCTTTTTAGATATTTGATACGCATTTGGCTTAACATTTTTCTCATTCTGATCAAACGAGTCCATCGATATTCTATTCGATTTTTTAATACAATCTAAAATACCACTTGTAATGTAAAAAAAGTTGTTAACGTAAGGATCTATTTATTCATCATTTTTTACTTAATCCCTTAGAACTACAGTAGAGCAGCAGTTTATATGTACTTGAGATTCTAGATATATCAAATCGTAAATCGTCTATTAATAGGTCTGCTATGGTCTCTGATGGATAGTGAGTTTCTCTATCACGATTTGTGAAGGAGAAGATACAAATTTCTACCTTATATACTTTAACACTCCTTTCAGATCGTGTTTCACAATATACTGAATTAAATATGTATGAAATAAAGAAATGACTACAGATTCGATATCGCCGAGAATTTCGTAGTTATATTGTTTTCTCTTATCTTTTTGGTTGATAAGAATTGCTATCTGAAACAGGAAAAACAAAATAGAATCGACGTATAAAGTATAGTATCACCGTTGCTTTCTTTTTTTCTTGTTAGTTAGAAACACTTTTCTAGAAAAAAAAAGACGCATGATTACAGTGACATAGTATAGTACGAGTTTTTGGACAAAATTTAAACGATAAAAAACATGCTATTGTCACTACTACTCGTCGATGACTTCCTTTCTCTAAAGACTTTTCTATCCTTCAATATTTTCGTCATAGCATGCAATGACAACGATGTATTCACTAACAAAACTTTCAACAAATAGAACACAAAAATAAAAACAATTACATTTATTGGATACTTTGTCTGTTTGTCCTTAGAAACCTAGAAAGACATTCATGTCACTCTGACATTAAAATGGCGTTCTATAGTACCTATTTATGCTCCAAGACGACAACTTTTTTTTAACAAGAACTCGAACTATAACTAATAACTATTTGAGGCTGGTTAAAATCTATCGAGTATTTATTGTAATCTAATTTTAAATCTTTTACTCGTGATTCTACAAATAGTTGCCAAAACTTGAAATCCTTCTGAAATATTTTTTTCCACTTGCCTCAGAAGAAAATGGCTGAGGATAAGTCAATACGACTTCTGATGGGTTCCTATACATGTTTTCTAATCATAATCATTCTCTTTTTTCTAAACCAAATAGAGTGTGGATGCGAATCCAAATAACTATGAATGAAAGAGGGAAACAATACTGTCATACTAAGAATAATTGATTGAATGACGATCCATCAAGCGAAGATGGAAAAAAATACAAATGAAGAGAAATAGAATGCAAAAATCTACATTTCAACATATGAATAAGCGATCTAGTCATTCAAATAATGTGTTACGTAGTTGGCATATATTCTAAAGATGTCAATGTGACAATGTAAAAACGATTCAGAAGCAAGATATTCGATAGAATACGTGCTTCTAAAGAGATGAAGACTCATATAACCTTGAAATTACAATCTCGACTGATATGGGACAAAGAATAATAATAAAAAAGTGTCATTTTCTTATTTCAAGACTCCCATCATTAAATTTTTATGGTTTTTTTTGTTCCTTAAAGGAAGAAATTGTATCTAGAATGTTTTATTTAACTCTGTGGCGATAAATTGTCAAAAAACAAGGTGTACAAAGTGAAATATTCTCAAACTTGATTCATGAGCTTTTTATTTATCTTGTCTGTCTACAATCAGTGGACGCAAAGAGAAACATAAAGGTTGCTCTACCATCAAGATAAATGTAAAACTGTTTAATATTATCAAATAGGGCATACCAATCTTTGTATTTCAATCAATTCTATTCATGCAGTATAGTTTTTTTGGTTTACGATATGATGAAAATACCTCATTCATTTTCCGTTGAGTGGCTGGAGACTTGTTTTTTTCTTTAAGCGATACTGACCTTTCATAAATCAAATCCAATATTATTATTATTGCCCTTTTGTGATAATAGAATCTTTAATATGCTGACTGTGAGCAACATAGTTTTAATACGATAAAAGTATTAATGATGCAACAAACATGATGGTGTAGGTATGAACTATGTATTTGAGTGTAGATAGCAAGTTGCTTTGTGTTCTACCAATACCCATAGGTAGTCACCTTTTGTAATCTAATAAATGTCATAAATTGTTAGCTGAGCCGAATCAAAGCTTAATCTAAAATAAATGTTCATTATAAATATTAGATCAAGTCTAATGCAGTTAAGCAATCTCCAGCACCCGAAATGAACTAAAAGGCATACAGAATCGCATAATCTGATTTGATTTTATAATGAGTCACTAGTAAGAAAATACATGCCAGTTTTGAATTAAGTGACTAGAGAGTATAACTAGACCTTATACTAAAATCAAATGCTTAATTAACAATGCAGTTGATGTCAATACAACTATATTGGTGTACATAAAGTAAAAACTATATTTAATTTTTGTTCTAAGCTTTATCCGATGTGTTTTGAACGTCTCTACGTAAATGCAACAATCGTCAAAACTTTAAGATAGTTATTTTTGTTTACATTCGATGTTACCATTATGAAGTTTTCTTTGTTTTGAATATTTATACGATGAATATTTTGAAATGATATGCAGAAAAGGTGTGATGAGTAGAAATTGAAAAGAAAACGAAAAATTGTATTCTAAAAATCAATAAGAAGAAAGGAAACTGGAAAGTTTGCAATATGAAAACCACTAGTTGATGTTGAATTTGCCAGATATGAAATCGATTGAAAATGTAACTAACGACCATTTAATATATATTATCGATGTTCCTTAAATGCTTCTTCATCAATAATAAAAGTGATTTTATTCTTTTAAAGAATAATGTCTCGCTTAATAGAAATCACGCATTATTGAATTATTCCACCATTTTTCTTTCTTTTTATCTATTTAGTAAAATGCGTTGATCAATTTAAATTCTCTTCTTTTTACCCTAAAATACACTTTTATGATTGAATAGTTAATAAATTGTTGTGTATTTAATCAACATTTCAATGGATGAAAATTGTTTATATTCATTAATCGAAGCGTATTTCATCTAAACTGCACGAGTCTTTATTTTTTTGAACATAAGTCATGAGTAAATTCATTTTTTTTATAGTGAAAAATATCAGAACATGTTGAATTTGTAAGAACGAGAAGTGAAATTTTCCTTTTTTAATTATTTGAAGTTTAGGCATGTTTAATAGAAAAATCTTATTTGAAAGATCCTATGAAAATCACAAAATCATATAAGATATTTAACAGTCGAACACATCGGTACCATTGCTTTCTTACAAGGCGAATTGTTGATTATTTTACTGATAACTTCGCAATCACATATTACTTTAAAGTAAAAGAGCGTGAGTGTGGATCTAAATGTAGGTGCAAAAAGAGACAAGAGACAATCCCGCACGTACACCCTCAATTTGCAAAGGTACAAATATTTGAAAGCAAGAGTCGAAACAATAAAGTTGAGTATTGTCCAATAGATGTCTTATTCTTTTAAAAGCGCGAAAAATTTTTGGTTCCATTTTAAAATTCATGTAAGCAGAAGAATTCTACATGACTCTTTGACTTATCCAGACTCTATCTTTTAACACTTTCAAGGCGATGAAGCCCACCAGTAGGTCTCACTAAAGGGTGGCCCAAAAGCTCATTTATTGCAGACAAAATTGAACATCTCTGCCATACTTTGACCAAAGAGATTGATTCTTGTATCGCTAATAAAGGAATATTCATAGCTCATGTTGATAAAAAAGATGTTGATAAAAGTTGTTTTAAAGTACTACAGTTAGTACGAATAAAGAGATGAAACCTTTGACAAATTATGAAAAAGCAATACTCATGTCACCATGAATAGGTCAATATAATAGAACTGATCTGATTTACAGTTTTCGAACGTATAGAAGAATCATTTCGGATAAAATTTTACAAAATTGTTAAAGCAAGGATAAATTTTGGTATCCTGCAATTAGTGGAACTATCGAACATGGCGTATGATTTCGACATAACAAATATGAGTTTTTTTTTAAGAACCATCTTTGATTCAACTAATTCATTTAGGGATTCTATTTAAAACCTTGTTTTTCAGTATCACACGCACCATTACTCGTTCTGTTTAGTCGATTTCGATGTAAGCGACTCTACCTGTTCAAATCTTTCATGAAACATCGACAAGAATTAACATGTTTAAAATAAAATTAAAAAACCAGTATTAATCGTTGTCTTTTGAGATATTACGACATTTAACACAAAAAGACATATGTTGCAATTTTGATACATGTACTGTCTTATGTTTATGAGTAAATACAATTATTTTTCAAATTAAACAGCTATAAAAACTAAACCTCCATCTGTTTCAGCAAGCGATATTAGAACACAGAAGTTGATATAAGATGGACAAATAACTGAAGCAAAGAAGTTTATTTGCTACACTTTCGATCCAATCCACAATATCCAAGCAGTCAGAAACGAGAAGTTAACGTGTTTCAACAATCCTTCATTTTTTTTCTCTTCTTCATTGCGTTTCAAACAATAGTTTAAACGCTAATGATCATTGCGGCTTTACCGAAGTACATAGATAAACATATTAAAACTAATAGTTTTCAAATAATCTTGACTCCACACGGTGTGTCTAAATGTTGTCTATTGGATTCTTATAAACAAAATTAAAAAATTATTTTAGATCCATAAAAAAATTTTCCTCTATCGAAAATATGTTTCGATTCAATTTATGCAAATATGAAATACAAAAATGACTCTTTGACGATAAAGACAGTCTCTGTCGATAAATATCGTTTTTTACTAGATTCATATGTGGTAAAAGTGTTAGAAGGAAATCTATTGTCACAGTTGGATGTTTTTTTAATATATATGTTGTTAGATAATATAGATGGAAAACATCGTATTCCCAAGCAACGAATCACGATAATAATTTGTTCTATAGGATGTTCAAATTCTTCAAAAATAGATAAATAAAAGAAGTCTTCACTTGCGAAAATGTGTGACCAGGAAAGGTCAAAAAACGTTAACACTAATGGAAGGAACTCGTTGGTAGAGATGAAATATGGAGGAATCGACAGATCAAAAATCGAAGTCATTAGAGTGGTATGTGTACTTAGAATGCTTGCTTTTCGAACTGAAATTGATTTAAAATTTCATTCTCTTCCTAATTATATGTTCTTCTTTCAACATTCAAGCTCATGATCAACCCCGTAAAGTTGATAAAACTGCTGTTTTTTACTTCAATAAACATTGGAGACAAATAAGTTCCACGTTGCAATATATTGTTCTTAAAAAAAATTGCCACATGAAAAAGTTATAACAAGTCAGTTCTTATATTTTCTGCTGTGAGTGCATATACTTGTTCATATAGGTTAAGTTTTCTCTTAAAATGAGTTCATTTCTGAGATTTATCTATTCAATGCACGAGAGTGCGCCAGTAGCGAGAGGAACTCGTTTAAACTTGTTCTCTTCATTTTTCTGTCAACTGCATGAGTTCAGCGACATTGTTTTCTTCTTCTATTTTTTGCTTCAATGGATTGAAACTTCGTTCTTGCATTTTTCTGTCTACGTGAGAAGTGAATCGAATGAGCAAGTGAAATCATAATGTTGATTACAATGAATGTTCTATAGTTCTTTGATGATTACAGTGGCTTCGTTGAAAAAAGCATATTGATAGAAACTTTGTGTGACAATCTTGAATGGATAAGTACTCCATCTGAGTGTTGTGATTCGATTGAGAATCGCTGGAGTAGTTCTGTAATTCAAGAAACGACAAATAGATCATTGATCGCTGTTTTCGTTATATAGACTACATATGGCTCGTTCCATCTTGGTTACACTTGGAATACGTGCACAGAACAGACATCTAGACGCACAGAATATTGCCATCATTCCCAAAAGCACATTGTCATTAGCCAACATCAATGTATTTATTCTTTAGATATATTAATCTGCAATGATTGCAGATAAAACGTTCTGATATATAAAGAAAGGTAATGAAATCATTAATAAAACTAAGCTATTTAACATTTTTATTGATTTATTAAAATCAACCAGTGTGACGTTTCGTTCTAACTAAGAATATTATCAAACACAAATAAATAGAAAGAAAAAGAAGAAGATATATAACAACAAAGACACTATTTTGCTGTTATATATCTTCTTCTTTTTCTTTCTATTTATTTGTGTTTGATAATGTTCTTAGTTAGAACGAAACATCTCACTGGTTGATTTTAATAAATTAATAAACATGTTAAATAGCTTAGTTTCATTAATGATTTCATTATTTCATATGATGCTATCAAATGACGTACATAAAGAAAGGTAAGTGATCATGATGAGATTAAAAAAAAGAGTTGCCAGGGAACACTTTATTTTTGTCCTACTCTAATTAACGAAACATGACATCGGATGACATTTATAGAATCAATTATGTTTTCTGTCATCTATTTTTGATTTGACATGATGAATATTGCCTGAAAGTTTATTGAACATTTTCAAACGTCATTATGAGCTTCTTAACCTACTTTCTTGTCTTTCTCATTGTCGAGCAACAAAAAACAAGTCATGCACATGCGTCGTGATAACAACTGCGAGCAAATTAGGTCATCAATCATATGTCAGTAACACTAACTATAGAAAAGAACTGAGTCCAGATAATGAATACCATCAAAGCCCGACAAGTTTATTTGAGCATTCATAAATAAACTATCGACATCAAAGATTAACGTAAACTGTGATTGCACACAAATGGATAAAAATTTCGCACATGCTCATGGTACCGCTATGGTCATATCTTGTATGGTATTGACTTCTACCGGTATTTTACTCGCACGTTATGGACGTACGCTGCGTTTTGGAGCTCGTCGACAGTTACTCGGCAAGGCCATTTGGTTTCAATCGCATAGATTTATTCTCTCTCTGGCTTCCTTATTAATACTGCTTGGGTTCTTTTTTATTTTAAGGTACGCTGGTGGTCAATGGGTGAGCTCAAGTGTCCAGAACCCGCGCTTATTTGTTCATTCAGTGGTAGGTGGTATGGTTGTATGCTGTGTCTTATTACAAATATGGTTGGCACTATATCGTTGTCATCCTCAGAGTCGCTTTCGTTTCATTTTCAACTGGAGTCATCGTATTGTGGGTTTTCTTTTGTTTACACTCTCGGTTACGAATATATTTCTCATTACATTTGTACTACCTGCTACGTTACGAACGGCTCTTATCAGCATTATCTCACTGTGGGCTGCTTGGTTTGTGATGGCTATCATTCTGTTCGAAGTCATCGAGTATCAATATCGAGCAGCAGCATTATTAATGGGAATCAGTATCCGTGTAGGTGACATAAATCAGAATCAGAAGCGTACAAGTGCAAATGTACCAGCAGATATTGAAGCGGGAACAAATGTAAATGTCGACAATCGTTTTCTCAATAAGCTCAAAATCCTTTTACTCCTTACTCATGTTATTGTCAGTGTTACTCTTGCCTCTTCATTTATTGCTTATATTTTCAAATGGTAATTAAGTTATATAATTCAATAAAAATCTATTCGTAGTCTGGATTAAAAGTAGTTTATTATATTTGTGTAAAACATCTCTCTTTTAGCCACCTGGAAAATAACACGATTTTGCACATAAGTGATTGATTCTCACGAAAAAGTACCGAGGTTTCGAAGAGACTCAAAAGATGGCTTCATCGAAGAAGAACTTGAAGATCTTCGCTATGCTTGAACCGCATAGATTGTTTTTTTTATCATTGGTACAGAAATGTTCATATTTGATACGCATGAGAAAAATTGATTGACAAAACCAAATGAAGATTTACTATTTTGGTAACCGTTATCCGATTTTACATTTAGATCAAAGAAATATGTCTTATAAGATTCTATTTTTCTGTACATGGATGAATAATGCCTCGAAAGCAACCCGTTCTGTCCCTCGACAGGAACGTCATGGCACTTTGAACAATTCTAATATACTTCTTCAGCGCATAACACACATTGTAGTTTGATTTTCTTGATCGATCTTGTTCAATTGACTGAGTTCATTGAATAACGGTGTTCGATCAGCCGTAGATGAGTGTCATGAAATGATTCTGCTTATTCAGATCGTTGCTAATGCCATTTAGCGCTTGAAATACAAAGATATTCACGCACATACAAATCGTTCATTAACCATTTGGAATGTGTCCTCACTTCCCACAATAACCATTTGCATAATTTAGAATACTGCCAAACTGGATTCGATCTGCTTGAACTTCAGCGTTAAGATTTTTTCTAATGAAAAACATCTTTCAGTATAGATGCTTGTTCTTGACAGGTTGATGAAGCAATCTTGATAACGAGGACACATTTTTCAATATGTAGAACATCACGTTCATCCGTTTCTTTTTATATAGTCCACGTGGATAGTAAGCAAAGTATCATATTCTTTTATATCAATTTATAGTCAGCGTCAGCAACACTGGTACTGTGGAATTTTCAGGTAGATATATATATATATATTGCTCGTGAAGTCAAAAAATCAAAAAAAAATTAAGACTTTCGTGAATTTTATCGCAACAACACCAAAAAAAGCATTTTCTGATGATGAAACGGACAAAAATATTGATGTTTTTCAAATGTATCGATGAAAAGCGACATTCTAATTAAAGAAAAACAGTGAATTTCATTTTCAGTCAAAACCATGCAATGAATTTGATGAAAACGTCTATTTTAATCGATGATTTTGAAACATATCAGTTTTGTCCGTTTCATCATTTGAATGCTGTTTTTTTTTATTTTTTAGCTCTCTGAGTGGCCTCCGATTTTTCTCTCTTCGTTGCATTTATGATAATTATCTGTCTTGTCCAAATCATTCATTTTCTGGTTTTGACATTCTCTATTTTGAATCGACATATAGTCAACGACAAAAATTTAAGCGAATTAATTTTTTTCAATTTTGTTTCACATTATTAAAGGGTACGGACCTGATTGAAATAGTGGTATATACTGTATGAAACACCGGCTGCATGATGCCCTATAATAGGAGGAGACTCTATCTGTCTAGATATAGTTGTTTCATAATAAAAAAGATTTTTTCATGCCAAAATAGATTTAAATGCTTTTCAGAATTTCGAATTTTCTAACCAAGAGATTGGTGCTACAAATGAGAACAAAATGCGAACTAATCGATAAAGAATTTTACGGTCTATCTATTTTGAAAAAAATAAATTCGCTTAAATCTTTGTCGCTGACTATAATATTTTTCTTTTTTTTAACATGACAATGCTGAAGAAACATGGACATTCTAATCTTAATAGACAAGAGATGATAGTAAAAACGTGGTTACAATATTGTAGCAGCTGCTACTGGCGTTTAGTAATTCTAGTAGAGTGTGAGTGTGGGTGTGTAAATGTGAGTATACCCACATCCATATCCACACTCACAATTGATAATGACAAATTCATCAGGTCTCTCATTCAAGTTTGTTGGGATTATTCAAATAATACTTTTCTTAGATTTACTTATTCTTATTGTTTTAATATTTTTTATCGATAATAAAAATTTTAAAGCAAGGAAAAAAATTAATATATTATTGAAAAAGGCTATTAGTCATTATTTTTATTCTTATTATTATCATATATAAAAAGAAAATTATTGATGTGTTAAATTTAGACACTCTCAAATCTCTGATTCTCACCCTCAAGATAATCTGCACATGTATCGTTGATCCTCTCTTCGTACGTTAGCAAATATTAACAACCAGTGATTACATGTAAGATGAAAAACGAAAATCGTATGTATACATGCTCTCATATCTAATTACCTGCACATGTTTCATTAATGTAAAAGAACTGATAGATGTATTCTTATTTCTCTCTCAATATGCATCAAATAACGATTATCTTTCATGTGAAGAACGAGAAAAAAGCGTTGTCTATAGTTTATTTTATCTAATTGCTTGCTTTTTTTCAATAAGGTAATAGAGCAGTAATCGATGCATGAGTGATCAGTAGTATAAAGAGGATGGTAAACATATTTCTCTTCACATTTCTTTTAGTTTTTTGCATTCTCTCGTTACTTTTTTATTTGAATTATCTTTGGAAATTATATCAGGTAACTACGAATATACTATTTGTATTCAGTTTGTGCTATTTATATGAGATCTGTTCATGCCAAAAAACGTTGCCCTGATGAATAGCGTGATTTCGAATTCTGTTCTATTTTTATTCTTGCGAATAAGAAAGAAGGTCTACAGCTAACAAACAAGTTGAGAACATAGAAAGTGTCTCCTATTCTTTGGAACTTTTTTGCACAATCTAGTTTCGTGGATTTGAATATTGTGTTCTACTTTTTGTACATAAATATTATTTACAAACATGTTGGTCGATTCTTGCTTGAAGCTTTAGTTCGTGTAGCAGAATTGACTGTAACTTTACCTTAGATATTTTTTGTCGTTCACATCATGTTTTTTTCCATACATATGATGGAGTTAAAATAAAAAAATGCTTTCCTTCAATGTAATTCAAACAGAAGTAGATACAGCAGTTTCAAGTTGCTAAATACTCCAAAACAACATTCAATACATTTGTATTTGATGTACAAAAAACATTTTGCTGATCTTTCTACAGTAAATGTTCGAAATAGTTCCTATAATGTTCAGTACAAAGTCTCGTCTTTTCAATCACTTCTAGAATGTCTTTTGGTACTTTTGAATAGGTATTGAATTGACCTCTTTCATTATTGCTTTTCCATGTAAATATTTTTTGTATCAAAAGGCATCTGAATCGCGTTCTGTTTGCATCTAGACGCGTTCGAATCGATATTTGAAATTTTAAAAATATCTTACAATCCGTCTCAGGTTCGATCTGAGTTGCCATCGATATCGTCTAACGATTGCCTTAATCTAACTATAGGCTAACGGAAAGTCGAAATGTATGATGTATCTGAAACGATAAAAATGAGATTAGAACAAATGAGCTGATAATATGAATCAAGCATACATACCGCGAAGCCACATGTAGCCACAATTGTTATTGAAGGAAACAGAAGGTATATATGAATCGTGACTTAACATCTTATTTGCAAATGCATCTATCAGTGAAATGCTTTCAGCACATATAATATTTTAATTATTGTATTTATATAAATATATATACTTGTCCGAAAACCAAATTTCATAAAATAAACTGTCTACGTTATAAAGTACCCATATAGCAAGCGCGCAAAGGACGCATTAATGTATACAGTGTACCATAAAATATAAATAAAAATAAAACTATGAAAAAGAACTTGAAAATTTTTTGAGTACATAACATTTTCCGAATCAAATCAATTTTTATAGTTGATATTGGTGAAAAATTTTTTGATGGATATAGACTTGGACATGCAAATTTTTTGTATTGACACTTGACTTATTCGTGTTTCGTTTACTTCTGAATGATGGCAATCGAACGCACCTTGACTCAAAAAATGTTTTACTGGAGGCGCGGTTCTAAACCAAAAGGCACCCAGATGCGATTTATAACAAAATCGCGTTTGGTGTTTACATGGGTTAACTAGACTTGTGACATATCGATATGTACGAAGGGTACGTGTCAGACAATCAAATAACCAAAAAGCTAAAAGAGCAAAGAGAGATGTCCATGGTGAATGAACCAAAGCTTAAATTTTTTTCTCTTGAAAAGAATTAAGATTGAGAAAAATATTTTGCATATATGATGTTGCATTTTTATCATGCACATTTATGCTATGTTTTATTGATGATGGTTTCTTTTACGCAAAGTTTTGACTAATATCTTTCAATGTTCATCACATTAGTTTATGTAATAACTATCTCTAAGATGATAGTAATCTAACCAGTACTACAATGTGGATAATCATTCACGAGATCTTTAATAGCATCAACATTTTTGTTGAGTAATGACAGTGATTGAACGACCATTTTGAGGATCATGTTTCAACGACTCCGAATCTCTTGAGAATCGATGAATCCAATGATCAACTGTACTATATGAAACAACATTTTGTCTACAAGCAGCTATTATTTTACCATGAATTTGAAGGCTGTTAAACAAAATAACAAACGAGTTTTTATATATTAGCGTATTCACTGTTTTTTCATCTGAAAATAGAGGTGACTAAAAAAAATCTACTAAGAATTTTCCATAAAAGACGCTTGTGAAATTTGTATTGATCGTTTAACATAAAGCATGTGTCGCTATCAGAATAAATCAATATGAGAGACAAAAATAGTGAGAACGAAATTTCAGAGAACTGTTTGCAGAATTGTTTGACTATCCTACATAATACGATGCAGGCTAAACAAAAGTTTTGAATTCGCAGTGACTAATTACACTAAAATCTGAAAAATATAGAAGAGATTAGAGTCGAAGCCACCATTGCCGATACTATTTTGGCTAAAGCATGATAGAGGTGAAGCCAGTCTTGTTTGTTGAAGATCGGTATCAGTACTATTCTGCATATGTCAGACTTGACTGAACTGGTCAGTCTATCGGCAATCGAGCGGTCTACCAGCGACTAGTCGATCTGATATGTGAAATGACATCACTCCTGATCATGGTTGTCGGTATTGGTTTCCTTTCAGGGCAATGTTATTTGATATGGTTAGGTTTCAAAAAAACTTTATTACACATTTTCCATAAGTTATTACAAAAACCAATAGAAGTTATGAATAAACTTATATTATATAAGTATTGATGTAACTAAGACCGATCTATAGGTGTCCAGCTGATATAAAGATAACAACCAGTCCACTAACAGACCAGCGAGTATGAGATTCATATCGGTACCGATGCCATCTCTGAAACATGAGTACCACAGACAAAGACATCTCGTTTCTTCTTATGCATTTATATAGATAGAACAGTCTCTGTCCGATGTTTGATTAGCTTATTATTTCTTGCCTGATCAACCAGGCAAACGTGGAAACTTTACATTTCTCTTCAACTGCTCATACAACCAAGTACTTCTCGAAAAGGTTGTGATTGTGGTAGGGAGATCACGAACAGAGCTCAATGAAAATTATTCATTCCGCTGTGAAAAAAGAAACACTTTCCAGAATTGGCATAGCATTCTTCTGCTTCCGACAGGTGTTCCATGACCGAAACATTCTTGCAAACAATGATAGATAGTATCAATGTCTAGAAGTATGACATGAAAAAACATTTCTCTTCAAAGCTCCACTAAATACTTAAGCTATTTTGAATTCGTTATTAAGATGATAGAAAGACAGTCTGTACTTCGATCCTTTCACTGGAGAAAAAAAAGTGAAACTCATATATTTACAATGGCTTAATAGGTTTCGAACAGAGAAAAAAAAACGTTTCTTTCTATTAGTCTTTGTTTGATTGGTAATGTAACGATTGCCATGTGTACAAAGAAAAGTAATCCGTTTGTCAGAAAGTTTCTGTACATTACGAAGAAGAAAAAGATTTCATGTGAATATCTAATCTTATTCTTCATACATTAATCAATAATGTAACAATAGTCGACGGTACGAAGTAGAATATATTAGTCTGAACATATCTTTGTTTTCAGACTGACAAATATTCCTATAGTGAAGGAAAGAAAGAGATAAAATGTACGCTTCTTTCGATCTAATTATGTTATAGCAACCATTCCAGAATCTCAGTATGCGATGAAATAATATAACAGATATTCTATAATGATTTTTTTCTGTCGTTTCGTTATCATGGTAAATATTTTCTAACATGTTACAAGTTAAAGATTTATAAGCTCTCAGAAATAGGATAATTACTTCAAAAAACATTATCTACGTTGCCTTGTAACATCCAATACAAAATTCAATTTATCCAGGTGAAAATACCACAAAACACGATTTGAAGTTGACTTTTTTTTTATTCCTTGTTTTATTACATTGAAAAATTATTGTCTCTTCGTTATACATTTCCTATCCGTTTGTTGCCCCAATTTATTCCCTATGAAGAAACCCAGTGAATTGAGAACTGGACTGTTCGAAGGGCAACAATCTTTCGTCCAAAAACCCAGAAAAGTTTTCCTCACATTATTGTTGCGTCATTTTATTTCTATGTGCTTGTGCGTTGTCTTGCTGAAAGATGAGAAGGTTGTCATACATTTTTCTCAGTCTTTCGTTGCTACAAATAAAATTTTATCTATGTATCGTTCACAATTAATAGTACTTTCCTATATGATTACGGGTCGTGTAACTTCTTCGTAATAAACCCCTAACTAAATTATGGTGCTATGGAGAAAAATATGTTTTTACGGTTAGTATCATCTTCATCATCCAATTTTTCATGTATAGAAGTGTAAATTCAATCATTGTATTCATTGAAAATAGTATCGATGCAGACGCACTTCTTATCAGAAAACAAGATCTATCGTTTTTAGAGCCATCCATTTTTTTTATAAGATTGCTAACTCAGATCTTCCGTATTATACGATTAATGATACAAATTGATTTTTACTAATTTGCATGCTACATTTAAATCGGTCTCCACTCCAATAAGGGATCATAGAAGAATCTAAAAGAGCTATAATAAATAGTACTTGAGATAGTTTAGAAAGCTCTAGATACTTGACGTTATCATTCCATTGGCTGTTAACCCTTGGAGTACCAGCCGGGGTCATTTTTGACCCCACGCTCGAAATCTCCGAAAAATGCTAAACATGTTTTGTTGTTTCGCAGTTTTCAGCAGCAGCTAGTAACCTTTACGAAGAGATATATGATAATGAATCTAGAACGAAATACATTCTTTCTCCATATTAGTGCGCCCCCTTAGTAAAACATTGTATCAGTAATATGTTTTTTACAAAACGGAGAAACAATGAAAATTCTAATGTCTAATAAAATGAGTCATTCTCTGATCTAAAGGGGTGTGCATTTTCAATCCATTGAAATATTTTTCATAAAGATTATGGACAGTTCAAGTGAAACCGGAAGCGACAGTGATTATTTCGATGATGCAAACAGCGGTTCGGAAACGGGAGATGGCGAAAGCCAAACATCCGACGATGATGATGAAATTGATTTAGAAAACCTAAAATTAGACGATGACTCCACATGGAAAAGTTCGTATACTTCCCGTTCTGGAATGATTTGGTCCTCAACTCCTCATCATTCAACGAAAAATGATTTTTCGAATGATGTTATTCAAAAAGCTGGTCTTACAAATACCAGTGAAAATATTTCATCTGTCGAAGATGCATTCATGTGTTTTATGCCAAACAAACTTCTGGAAAAAATCTTGGATTATTCAAACTTGGAGTATACTCACAAGAATACCTCCACGAAAAAAATTGAAGAAATAACACTCATAGAATTGAAAGCATTTATTGGACTTTTATTGCTTGCTGGTTTATTGGGGAAATCGAAGATCGATCTGAAATGCTTATGGAGAAGAAGTCCATTAGAACCGCCAATATTCAAAGCCACTATGTCAAGAACTCGTTTTCAGGATATTATTTCTTGTTTGAGATTTGACGACAAAAGAACAAGGGAAGAAAGAAAACGAACAGATAAATTTGCAGCAATTCGTGAAATCTGGTCATATTTCCAAAATTGCTTACAAACATGTTACACACCGGGATCAAATGTTACTATTGATGAACAACTACTAGGATTTAGAGGAAAATGTTCCTTCCGTCAATATATGCCAAAAAAGCCTGACAAATACGGATTAAAATTTTGGCTATGCGTTGATGTGGACTCACATTATGTATTCAATGCATTTCCTTACGTTGGACGACAACCGAATGAGCAAAGACAAACACAGATAGGTGCCAAAGTCGTTCTAGAATTACTCAAACCACTTTACGGCTTCCAAAGAAACGTTACAATAGATAATTTCTTCACAAGTGTTCCATTAGCCCAAACGCTTCAAACAAAGAATCTGACTCTTATAGGAACACTGCGAAAAAACAAGTCAGAAATACCTATCGAGTTTCAATCCAACGAAAATCGTGAAGTGGGTTCTTCGCTCTTTGGTTTCCAAGATGGTTTAACCTTAGTTTCATTTGTCCCAAAACAGAATAAAGCTGTTTTATTGCTCTCCTCAAAACATCACGACAATCAAGTGGACAATAAAACTGGAAAACCGATCATTATATTGGATTATAACAAAACAAAGGGGGCTGTCGATACTGTTGATCAAATGTGTCATAAATACACGGTAAAAAATATTTCAGTATTTCTATAGCTTATTTTACTTTTCAGGTAAAACGAGGTACAAAGCGATGGCCAGTTTGTATTTTCTATGGGATGATAGACATTGCTGCCATAAATGCTCTGATTGTCTGGAAAGTGAAAAATCCTCAATGGAATCAGAATACAAATCATAAACGTCGATTATTTTTGGAAGAATTAGGATTAGCACTGGTATCGCATCTGTTGGATTTTCGTTCGAAGAACTCGAAATTTTTGAACACAGATATTCTAAATGCTTTAGCAATCGTCGGTTATCCTGTGTCGAAGAACGATCCGGCAGAAGCGAATGAAAATCCCACTCAACCAAAACGAAAAAGGTGCTCCATTTGTGAACGTTCTACGGACAAGAAAACATCAATTCAATGTTTCAGTTGTTCTTCGTTCGTTTGTAGTGATCATTCTGTCAAACGTGTCTTTTGTATTAATTGTTCTAAATAAGGAACATCGTTCTCATTTTTTTCTATAGAATAAAACAAGAAAAGGTCAGATCTTACGAAAATATTGGCTGAAAAGTAAAAGGATTATTAAAAAAGAACACATGTCATCAAAATCACGGTTAAAAGAGGCCGGTACTCCAAGGGTTAATCAATGAGGAATAGTGTATTGGTAAAACCTTCTATACCGCTTTGTAGAAAATTTTACGCTACATATTAAAAGAGAAGAGAATTCGAAAGTTGGATCACATTATGTACTAAAAGCAAAGGAAGAAAAAATCACCTATTATATCGGGACTACTTGATAATTCATCATTGATAATATATGCTTAATCAATTTGTCTTGTGTTTAGAGATTTTCTATATAGCCTGCAATAACACTGTATACGTGACAAACAGACGGTAACAACGCGAATTTCCTTCATTGATCAAAAGTGCAAACGAACAAATAGTCGAAGGATGCAGTTCCATGTTGATGAGGTATGTAACGCTTAGTGCTCCATAAAAAGTCTATTTTTGCATAAAAAAATGAAAATCAAGACTATTGAACACAAGTTTTCTTTGATGGTATGGGGGTGTGTGAGATGACACTGAAGAGATCTAAACCCACACCGCTACACCCATCTACAACCAGCCTGAACTCTTTTCAGAATGTTCATATCTCGTTAAGGCCTACATGATACACATAATCCCGATTGGAAAGCGATGAATCACTTAGGGACTCTTTCTCGTGACTAATAATTTCTATACATACATTAGTTCAAAATAAGCCACCTACGATGATCTCACACACTTTTTGCATAGCAAAATCATATTCTAAGCAGCTAGTAGTGACATGATATTTCAGAGCACATGTTATTCATAAAGCCAATATTTCCTAGCATAGTCACAAATATTTGAACCAATATTTTGCCTATGAGTTTTGGTTAGAATAGAAACAAATCTTTTGTCGTTTCATCGCCAAAGTTATTGTCAACAGCAATACTTGAGCGAGACAAAAAATGATAACGAATCATGCTGCTTCTTGGTGACGCTTGGCGAATTTTTTCGATATCAGTTGAAAAATGGTGCTATTCTCAACTCAAGAAGAGAGATGGAGAATTACAAATAGTCTTAGACCATTTCTTTTTAGTGAGACATAGTTTCGTCGAGAAATTATCAGTTCATAAGTTTCTGATGTCGAACAAATACATTTTGTCCAAATAATTATGTGAAAAAATAGACAAAGCTGGAAATGCTTTGCATCGAAAATATTCAAACCCTGCTGTAGGGAGTCCAGATAACATCTCACATGTCCAGTTTGGATATTTTAATATACTTTTTTCCAAAATTTGTTCATAAGAAATAGATGAGTTCGTGATGCGACGCATTCCAATAACTTTTTTTGTGTAAAGATCGAAAAGGAACAAAAAAAACCTTCGATATGCATTTGCTTTGTTGAACCTCTATGAACATTTTTACTTGCCCAGACCACAATTCAAAAAATGAGAATGGTAGAGCCAAGGCTCGGCGGATCTGAAATTATGCTATTGACTGTTTAAAAAAGATTGCAAGAAAACCTGTTTGAGATTTTAGATCTGAAGGTATCCGTGCAAAAGAATGAAAAACAGGAAAAAAATAATGTGTATTACTTTTCACAGAAATGAAGAAATAGTAAATGAGTGTTAGCTGGTCAAATAAACATTCGAAACAGCAGCTTTGATAATCGTTTCAATATACTGCAATATTCACGCAAGTGCTTTCATCGAGTATAAGTTTATTGCCAAAAAACTTTTGCAGTTTGCTGAACATGTTAAATACATTTATTTCATAATGGAAAAAATGCTGAGATTGTACAGAAAAGTTGTAAATTAATACACATATCCACTGAATGGATTAGACAAAACTATTGCATCGAGAATTTTTTGAAGAAACTTTCCATAGTTAGAGATATATTTATATACTCACATCAGGTATGTGTTCATTCCTTAACTACTACCTTCTCGTAGATTGAAATGGATCCTACTGATGAAAACACAAAATCGGTCGATCGAATAAAAAATTACATGATTCAACAAACTATGTATGACTTTTTCTTTTGATGTCAAATATGGTGGTTGTTGCTCTTTCCTAGGAAACCTTGTTGCTGGTCAATACTGAATTTAAGTACCAAACCTGTCTTTGTATTACCTATGATCATAAGTGTAGCTATGACCATCGGTATACTGGTAATTTGTTTTACTGCATCAAAACCACCAGGTATGTCCTTGTTGTTTTACATTCTTTGTATTCCATACGATAAAGTTCCACGGTTAATTGGCTTCTGTTTTACCAGTATTTGTGAGTTTTGTTTAAAAAAACTCGAATCATGATAATATTTGATATTGACATGTTTGAGGTAAACCATCCAGTGTGGTTACAATTATAAGCATTACAACTGCTTCACTTTTTCATTTCAAATTAGCGTTGAAGAACGCGAAGCAAGCAAGGTGATCATCACCAACAGTTCTAATACTTTGTCTATAAATCTGACTCTTCTATTTTACTTATTGGTAGAGGTTATAGATTAGAAAAGAATTCTAGAAAGAATCATCCCATTGCCGCTTTGTTCTTGAAAAACCAAGGATAATAAGTTTTTCTAAAACGAAGATTTTTGCGTTTTCTATAATTTTTTTCATATCTCAATAAAACACACAGTTTCATGATCTGATTTTTTACAAACTGATGTTACAAATTGCTACTTGTTGCAGAAAGATCAACTTTATCTTATTCAATGTTCTTGATAGCTTCTTCTCTTAGTTTTGGACATAATAGAAATTTGAAAAAATAAGAGACAATACAAGTGATTTTCTCATAGAACGTGACGAAAGTAAATATTTCTTCTCGATAGAACACATCTTCTTTACATTTTCTCCATTTATGTTGCCTTTAGAGAAGAGTAAATAGTATATGTATTCCATCTACATCTTCTTGTGTTCCGCTACAGTCGTATGTTTTAATCTTTCTCTATGACTCCTATGTGTTCTCTCTCGTATTCTCCAGTGAGTTCTCATTTTTTTTTTTTACATTCTAGTGAATATTTTCTGTTAGCGGTCTTTTTAACAGTGAAATTTTTGTATATGCGTCATAAAAGAATATTTCTATTTGATTAATAGCTTGTTAGTGGTCGATGATCTTCACAAAGTGAGCAAATAATAAGTACATTTCTATTTGATCATCTTTTACATGGTTCGATAATAAAAATGAGTAATCCTTACAACATCTTAGCAATATTATTAAACCTGACATCAGATAAATTATCCTGTAAATGAAATAAGATGTCATAGAAGATGTGCAGCTAAAAAAAACTGAGAAGAATATTTATTACTATTTGTGATTGAACATATTGATAAAGGGTCACATATTGCTTAATGAGTGAAAAACAGGAAAGGTAAATAGTTGCACTTTTGTCACTCAAAAACTATCGGTATACATGCATCGTCCTTTTGATGAAACCACTGACACATATACTTACAACTATAGATCGTCATTTTCTGTTCTCACTGTTTTCTTCGTCTTCGCTGATGTATTCCGCTGCTCGTGCATGGTTAGTCTACCAATAGATTCATATCTCCTTCTCTATCGTCAGAGTATTGCCTATTCTTATTCTCAAAGATTCGTAACAGAAATTGGTATATTTCGTTTGTTATTGTAATTACTAGTTCAAAATACTGGCTGAGTCATTGATAACATTACCTAATATTACAGTTTTGATATTCATTTGATTCTGTAACAACGTAAGACTGTAGTCCATGTATTAGGTTTTAAGTAAAGCAAAAGCCAAAAAAGAAATTGTAACGTTCAAAAGGGATTCAATTTAATGTATCGTTATATACCTCACTCACATCATGTTTGTTGACATTCTTCTCTGTTATCAAAGATGACACATTTTTGAACGAATTCTACAGTAGATGAGAGAAAGGACTGGGCAAGTGACGTGACTGATAAACTCCCATAGCTAACTATATCTGAATTCCGAGAAACTAAGCAGGATACTTTTACAAGATGATGGTTGTGAGTTATGTCCAAGTGTACTAATACGAAAGTTTCCGACACCAGATACTATAGGACCTATGAGAATCTGATGAAATCTGCATTATTAAAAAAAACCATCGAATAGAAAACTTTTCTCACCAAGCGGATGAACTTACTCGTGTTTAAGACATCAATAAATATATATATATGATAGAGTAACTCTAGAGTGTTTTTAATGTATATCACAGAGATTGAACGAAATAACATTTTTCTGTGACTGATTACGGTTATTTTGTATTCAATATTCGAAATGAAAGCGAAGTTTTTTTTTCTTGCAGACGGGTGAGAAAATAGAGTGCTTTTACATTATAATATATCGTTAGAAGGAAAGTCTGTTTTTTTTATTTGTTTGGTTTAAAGATACTATTCCTATACTTTTTCTTTATCTTGATTGACTAAAATGTTTTGTTTCGTTCTTACAAGGGAACAAACAAGGATAAGAAGTTGGTTGAGTAATAAGAATAATTATATTTTTTATAATTTTGTTTCTTTAATATTTCGACGGAGGAATATTTGTATAAGGTAAACGTTGTTTTTTTTTGCAAACTTATCTCATATATGATTCCTTGTTAAGGAAATTATGGAAATAACAATTATATATGAGTCAGTGATTGACAGATCCAGATTTTCTTCTCTACTTTGTTTTATGTATAGTTAGAGCGACGGATCCTTGGAAATGGAAATTGTTGATTACTAATTTTTAGTAAACAAGAATATAAAAACTGAACATATGAAGTAAAGAATGAAATGAAATATTGTAGTTATATCCTCTCTTATGTTGTGGTACATTTGATATACCTATAGAATACATAGACGAGCTGAATAGTAATAATGTAAATATGCGATGATCAGCTTATCGAGATGTGCGAACAACATAAATAAGAAGAATGATGAGTCGAATAATGTCTCTTCTCTATTTGTAGAAGATTATCTCAGGCATAATTGATATTTCTACAGCAAAGAATTATTATATGAGATGAGTTTGTAAAAAATTTTCGTCTCATAAAAACATTCCTTCATCGAAATACTAAAAACATAAGATGTATATAAAAAAAAAATATAATGTTACCATTTCCACACAAACCTTCAATCTCTATTTCTCTGATACAAAACGATAATGGTACGAATCCATTTAAAAGTCTTTATATGCTCTATATATCCTACCGATGAGCAAAATATAAGCTTAAACGAAGATTATCAGTTGTCTGTTTAGTTTATATATAAAAATGATTTTATTTCAACTACCACATTCAAGTATCCTTTTTTGTCGATATTAACAAGTTACTGATAGAGACCGTACCTTTCGATTCATTCTGATCAAGTAAACTTTTTTTAAAAAGTAAAGTTAGATGTCACATTTTGCATATAGTTAGAATAGATGTTAACCATCGTTTTCATTCATTTTCGTGGCAAAAATAGTAACTCTGAAATGCACAAATAAATGAAATATTTTTACATTGTTCACCTTTTCCAGAGGACAAAATCGTTAATTTTCATACAACTAAGTTACACATAGTAAAATTTTATTTTAGATCGACTGAATTTAAATTCTTTTATCCCTCAATTGAGTTGAAGTTAGAGTACTTTCCTAGTGGTGACGCAAGAATCAGAGATATTGCTTTACAGAAACTTCTCTGATTTTTTTCGTACATGCAAAAAAGGATATATGAAAGAGTTTATGAGAAGTTCATATATACGAAAAGCCTTGTTGAGTATGTGAGCATCTGATAACTTTACATCATTTTTCATGTGTCGTTTAGTTCAAAAGTGTGGATTAAACTTTAAAAAGACGGAAAAAAATCCAGTTGATTACGGTAAAGGTCGCCTACAATCTGTTGCTGTTGGGGATTTCAACAATGATACATGGCTAGATATTGTCGTCGTAAATTCTGAGGCTAACAACATAGAAATATATTTTGGATATAGTAATGGGAGTTTTGGACATAAAATGACACATTCAACTGGCATTGGTTCACAGCCATATTCGGTCGCAGTTGCTGATATCAACAACGATCATCGACTAGATATCGTCGTGGCAAATTTCGGCACTAACAGTATCGAAATATTTTTTGGTTTGGGCAATGGATCTTTTGTCACTCAAACATCGATTTCCACTGGCTTTTCTCGTCCACGTTGGGTCCACTTAGCTGATTTCAACAACGACAGCATATGTGATATTGTTACTGCCAACTATGGCACTCAGAGTGTCAGTATATTGTATGGATTTGGAAACAGAAGCTTCTCAAAGCCAATCATGTATTCGACAGGCTATGATTCTCTACCGTCTGCAGCCATCGGCGGAGATTTCAACAATGACAATCAAATGGATCTGGTCGTTGCAAATACTGGAACAAACACTATAGGAGTATTTCTTCGCAACAACAAGGGCACTTTTGGTAATCAGACTATATATTCAACAGGCAATGGGTCTCATCCTTATTCGATCGCTGTTGGTGATTTCAACAACGATACTTTCCTAGATATCGCTGTCGCTAATTATGGAACTAAAAACATAGGCATACTTCTTGGCTATGACAACGGAACGTTCACAAAACAAACGACGTATTCGATAAGTCCTGCTTCTCCATATACCATCAGTGTTGCTGACTTCAACAACGATAACCGACTCGACATAGTTGTCAGTAATAGAGGCACTAATAATACAGGTGTACTTCTTGGATATGGGAACGGCACATTTGTAATCTCAACAATGTATTCAAGCGGATCTTCGTCCTCTGTTTCACTTGCTATAGGTGATTTCAACAACGACAATCTACTGGATATTACTGTTGTGAACAACGATACAAACAGCATAGACCTACGTCTTGGTTATTACAAGCGCTTTCAAAACCAAGTAACCTATGCCACTGGTAAAAGCCCACGCTCTGTAGCTGTGGGTGATTTCAACAACGACACTCATATGGATATCGTCGTTGCTAATCGTGACAATAACACTATAGGTATACTTCTTGGTTATGGCAACGGCGGTTTTACAACTCAAACAACTTATGCTACTAACTCTGATCCACTATATGTAGTTGTTATTGACTTTAACAACGACGCTCAGCTAGATATAGCTGTCGCCAATTCAGCAAGCAACAATGTAGGTATATTTCTCGGATATGGTAACGGCAGTGTTACAGATCAAACAACCTATTCTACGGGCCTTTTCCCACGCTCTATAGCTGTGGGTGATTTCAACAACGACACTCAAATGGATGTCGTCATTGCTAATGAAAACAGCAACAGCATAAGTGTACTACTCGGATATGGGGATGGTACCTTTGCAAATCAAACAACTTATGCTACTGGCACTGGTCCAGGATCTATAGCTGTTGGTGACTTCAACAACGACACTCGACTGGATATCGTCACCACTAATTACAAGAGCAACGATGTAAGTATACTTCTCGGATATGGCAATGGTTCCTTTGCAGATCAAACAACTTATTCTACTGGCTCTGAACCACGTTTTGTAGCTGTTGGTGACTTCAACAACGACACTCGACTGGATATTGTGGTTGCTAACCGTGTTAGTAATACTATAAGTGTACTTCTTGGATATAACAATGGCAGTTTTGCAGATCAAACAACCTATTCCACTGACTCTGAACCATGGTCTGTAGCTGTTAGTGACTTCAACAACGATATGCGACTAGATATTGTTGTTGCTAATTCAGGAAGCAACAATGTGGGTGTTTTTCTCGGATATGGGAATGGCAGTTTTTTAGACGTAACGACTTGTTCCACTGGCTCTGGTCCACTGTTTGTAGCTGTTAGTGATTTCAACAACGATACTCGAATGGATATCGTTGTCGCTAATACAGGGGAACAAAATATAGGTGTAATGCTTCAAGAGAATATCGTAGGTCTTGGAAATGCAGAGACGTTTGTATCTGGTGATGGTTCCGACTTGCAGTGTCTTGTTGTTCGTGATATGAATAATGACAATTACTTGGATATGGTGGTTGCTAATTACGGCAGTAAAACAATAGGCGTTCTTATTGGTAATGGGGACGGTACTTTTACAAATCAAGTAACGTATTCAACTGGCTCTCGTCCGAACTCTGTAGCTGTAGATGATTTCAACAATGACACTCATTTGGATATTGCTATAGCCAATTATGATAGTAAAAGTGTAAGTATGCTGCTTGGAAATAGCAAGGGAACATTTACGGTACAAACCAGTATTGGAACTCGTTTTCCTTTTGCTCCCTCTCTTCTTGCAGTTGGTGATTTGAACAATGATGGACGATCAGAAATTATAGTTGCCCATGATAGCAGTGACGTCATCCATATACTTGTTGCATATGACGTCGGATCGTTAACAAATCAAATCACCTTTTCTACTGGTACTTATCCAAGCTCTGTAGCTGTTGGTGATTTCAACAACGACACTCAATTGGATATCGTCGTTGCTGATCACTATACCAATACTGTAAGCATACTTCTTGGATATGGTAACGGTAGCTTTGCAAATCGAATGACTTATTCTACTGGCTCTGGTCCAATATCTATCGCTGTAGCCGATTTCAACAACGACACTCATATGGATATCGTCGTTACTAATTACTACAGCAATACTGTAAGCATACTTCTCGGATATGGCAATAGTACCTTTGCAGATCAAACAACTTATTCTACTGGCTCTCGCCCAGGATCTATAGCTTTTGGTGATTTCAACAATGACTCTCGTATGGATATCGTCGTCACTAATGAAGAGAGCAACACTGTAAGTGTCCTTCTGGGGTATGGAAATGGGAGTTTTAGAGGTCAAATGACCTATTCTACTGACTCTAGCCCAGTATCTGTAGCCGTTGATGATTTCAACAAGGATAGTCGACTGGATATCGTCGTTGCCAATGCAGACAGCAACAATGTAGGTGTACTACTCGGACATGGCGACGGTACCTTTGCAGATCAAACAGCTTATTCTACTGATTCTTACCCAATCTCTGTAGCTGTTGGTGATCTCAACAACGACACTTATATGGATATCGTCGCCGCTAATTACGATAGCAACACTATAAGTGTCCTTCTGGGGTATGGCAATGGGAGTTTTGGAGGTCATATGACGTATTCTACTGGTTCTAGCCCAACATCTGTAGCTATTGCTGATTTCAACAGGGATAGTCGACGGGATATTGTTGTTGCTAATCAGCGAAGCAACAATGTGGGTGTTTTTCTCGGATATGGCAATGGGAGTTTTGCAGATCAAATGACTTTTTCCACTGGTTCTCGACCAATCTTTGTAGTTATTAATGATTTCAACAACGACGCTCGGCTGGATATCGTTGTCGCTAATTACTGGGGCGACAATGTAGGCATACTTCTTGGATACGCAGATACTGCTTTTCTTGAACAACTGACACTGGTCACTGGCAATGATTCTCAACCGCGATCATTTGTTGTTGCCGATTTCAACAATGATGAGCACATGGACATCGCTGTTGCTCTTTCAGGGACTGATATGATCAGTATTTTTCTTGGATATGGCAATATCTCTTTTGCAGATCAAAAGAATTATTCAACTGGCTCTTCGTCGTCTCCGTACTCTATCGCTGTTGGAGATTTTAACAACGACAGTATGGTGGACATTGTCGTTGCTAATTATGGCACAGATAATATGGGAGTATTTTTTGGAAATGGAAATGGATCTTTTATGAATCAATCAGTTCTTTCAACTGGCTACGGTTCTCATCCATACTCTGTGGCTGTTGGTGATTTCAATAATGATAACATACTGGACATTGTGGTCGCTAACCGAGACTTTAACAGCATAGGTCTGCTCCTTGGATACGGTAATGGTCAGTTTACTATTCCAATTGGGATTATGAGCGGGTATGGTTCCTTGCCCTTCTCTGTGATCGCTGGTGATTTTAACAATGACAAGAAGTTAGACTTAGCTGTCGGAAACGATGGAACTGACAGTGTAAACATATTACTGCAGACTTGTTAGATTTCTATTTGTTAAGCTTATTGTTTTGAAATATATTTAAAGAAGAAACTGAATAGTTGTCTTGAAGAAAATTCGAAAACAAAAAGTACTTGAAGCGAGCTGAGGGTGTGGCGTGTGGAAAAAAACGCCAACACCCACACTCACACCTTGAATACTTAATAGTGCGAATGGCAAAATAATGAGATATGCAAATAAAAGTATTGCAACAGAACAAAGTAGAATAATATGTGAATGGTATCGTGACAAATCTATTCTATTGAGTCAAGTAAAAATTTAATTGATTATTATTTTGATAAATAATCAAAAAGTGATAGATTCTAAAAATAAAAATATTGGAAGAGAGAGATGACATCGTATGGAAAAGTCAATAAACATTTGGTTTTTTCTGAGATACGAGTTTTGCATAAAATAATCTCATCACAAAAAAATAATCCTGTATCTATATTGTAATACTACCACTGCTATTTTTAAACACTTACAGAGTTGTGGACTTTGCTTACTCTATCTCAACATCCATTTATCAAATCCGCATCGTGTATCCATAAAGATATACATGACGTTCTTTTTACGGTATGCTTATATCACTTCTAACGGTATATAATGCACGCTCATAGTGAATGATGATCACTGCTCGGTCGTAGAGACATGAACGAGTTGTTTTTGCCATGTTCATGTAGAGTAGATATCTAGATTCATCCAGCTTGGGTGTGGTTGTTGATATAATTCTGTATGTACACCCAGATCCACTGCCATGCCGTACACACGACACTGATACTCACATCCTATTTGGCATGCACTCTTATGCTGTCAATCAAATGAGAATGATCGATGTTATTTTCTTTCTCTTTCACAGTTCTTAAAAGAAATCCGACAAAAATGTGAAAAGCCAGTGCCTTACTCACATAAACAAAAAATAATATTAAACTGTGCAAGTTGCCAACCGAGTACGTCAGCACTATGCTAATGATTGTTAAATCTAAAACCAGTGCAAAAACGTATTGTAGTTATTTTCATGGCGTTGGTTATTGATTCCCTCTCTTTTGTTGCTGTGTGCAATACGGTCGAAACATTCTGTGCGAATGATTGATTTTTATTTTCTTTCATGATTGCTTGCACTCTTTTCACTGCCACATAAGGATGCGTAAATTGATGCAAGAGATTCACGTGGGGTTTGAGCATAGCGTAGGCAACTTCGTTGGATACAGTATAAGCACTGATACCTGTTTAAATGGTCGAAAAACAAGCCAACATTCTATGTACAGACTCATGCTACACGATTAATGACAATCGAATAGTAGAAAAAGATATAAAAAATTGCAAAAAACTAAAGATTATGTAGCATATTTTTGCTTGACAACAGATGTGATGCATACGAAAGAAAACTTCTATATGATTCATTGTGTCCATTATGTTATTCGAATTGAAGAAAAAATATTTTTCAGAAGCTGTTGTGTAATTTTCTGTGCCTTCTACATACATACAGGTAGCAATAATAAACTGTTATTATGCCAATGTTAATTCAATGTCTATACGAGAAAAAAAGGTATTTGAAATGCTTCCGTTGCCATGAATTTATGAAGAGTGACTTCGTCAAGTTACATAGACGATGCTGTCAAAGGTATATGGGTGTAAGTCTTAAATTCATGCATGCAGATCCAGCCACACCCGTAAAAGTATGATGTTACTTTCACTTCTATTTTCAAATAAACGTATGAAAAATTCTTTATGTGAAAATTACAAAAGACTCAGAGATTCTTTTCTTCTACAACTAATTCACTTATTTCTACGCTAAACAGATTTCAAAATAGATTAACAGGAAAATTTCGATCGAATATTCTCAGAAGTCAGATAAAGTGACCATGCAATTGTGTTGAATCTATCAAAGTCTGATCATATTCTACGTCTTGATACTCAATGAACAGCAAGTTTATATAGCACAATTGAATCAAAATAAGTAATTCAACATAATAAACATCTTGATTTATGCCATCAAATACACTTTATTCCATTTTCAAAAAGATACTTTGTCAATTTTTCAGGAACTTTATCGAATATATCCAGGACTAAGTATGATGTTTGATAAATTCGTTGAAAAAAATAATGAACAACAAAAATGGAAATCGCTTTCAAATTGGATAGAACCGCAACTCGCATATAAACCTGTTGAAATTCAACAAATAAAATGATAGCAGTGGTCTTCTGGAAATTGAATTATTCAATTATGAATTACGAGTATTTCGGGTTTTGTCTTCATCTTCAACACCTTCCTCTTATCCCTATCTAAAAGAACACAAAACAGCAATGTAATTCATCGAATAGATTAGTTCTTCACTTTTCAGATGTACCTTCTTTGATATATCTAATTTTGTTTATTCTATATATTTTCTATTGACGAACCACGGTGTGGGTATAAGAAATGCATAGTCTGGATGAATTGTAAAACAACAACCACACTCACATTCATCATTTTTGTGCCTACGTAGGCTTGATGTATGTTGGGCGTAGATCGTTTGTTTACTCACAGCCATACGTTTCCTTTACACTGAATTCAAAGTTTCTCTGATATTGTTTTTTTGCTCAAATAGCGGTCTGATCAAATAAGACTATTTTAATAAATAAAGCAAGAAAAAACTATACGATTCTCAATTTGACTTATAATTCTTTATTATATGATAAAAAAAACAATACGTCGATATACTCTCAATAGATGGCGTATTGATCATCTTTTACTGTGTTTGCCTGTATCATAAACGAATACGCAATAACTACATACTAACTGATAAATAATACAAAAAGCTTAAAAAATAGAGAAAAAGAACATATCGGATCAATGCGTGTAAATCGCTTCTAGAACTGTAGATATAATGCTATCATGTACAATTATTACAGTCACTGTTATACTACTTATTTCATTCAGTATTAAAGATACTGACTCATCAAAAGACAGCACATGTACAAAAGATTCATTTCCTATTCATCGTAAATATTTTTATGTCGGAGGCGAATACGTATTCGATGTATTTTCTAACAGTTCATTCATGACTGGTCAAATGTATGTTGAACATTTAACGTCCCCGTTTGGTATTCAACAACTATATCCTTTAATTTTAATTCATGGAAATGCTATGACTGGTACTAATTGGCTTAATACTCCTGATGGTAGACCAGGTTGGGCTTCCTACTTTTTGGAACAAGGATACGAGGTGTATATTATTGATCAACCAGCACGTGGTCGATCTATAAGGTTGCCAAATAGTGGCATTGCTGTTAAAACTTATTCTGCTGAAATGATGGAGGAACGTTTTACAGCTACTAGTTTCTATCAATTATGGCCTCAAGCAGTTTTACATACACAATGGCCTGGTACTAATAAAACAACCAGAGGTCGTAAAGGTGATCCAATTTTCGATACTTTCTATGCATCAACCGTTCAGTTAGTTGCTAACGACACAATTGCTCAAATAATGATGCAGAAAGCTGGTACAGCATTACTAGATAAAATTGGTGCTGCCATATTATTGACTCATTCACAAAGTGGAAGTTTTGGATGGCTTATAGCTGATGCACGACCAAATCTTGTTAAAGCTATTGTTGCTATCGAACCAAAAGGTCCTCCATTTAGGAAAGCTGTTTTTACAAATATTTCATCTCGTGCTTGGGGACTAACAGACATTCAATTAACATATGATCCTGTTATTAATTCGTCATCTGATTTGTTAACTATTGAAATTGCATCAATACATGAGAATCGTACTTCCTGTATTCTTCAACAAGAACCTGCTCATAAGTTAATTCAACTTGTAAATATTTCTGTTTTAATAGAAACCTCTCAAACATCTTATCATGCTGTTTATGATCATTGTACAGTTGATTTCTTACGGCAAGCAGGAGTTCAAGTAGATTTTATTCGACTTGAAGATTATGGAATTTATGGAAATGGTCACATGCAAATGATGGAAATGAACAATTTACAGATAGCTGAAATTCTTCATAAATGGATAACACAAAATGTACATAAAATAACTTTATGATTTCACGATTTTATGTTACTTTTCATCAAAATTTTACAATCATATTTATCATGACATTCGATATAAAATATTTAAAAATTTTATTTACATTCAAATGTGGTAGCCAAGAAATTTATAGTAATAGGCAAAAGTCTTCAAATAAACACAAAATTAAAAAAAATATATCAGTTTAGAAATTATGAGTAGTTCTTCTAATTTTTTTTTGAATAACAAGATCATGTAAAACAAAGGCGAATGTTTACAAGAAAAAAAATTAATAGACTGTATGCGTATGCGTATACTTGCTCTCTTGTTTCTATTCCCACGATCTACATATAAATTAACTTTTTTTTTTTTTACTTTCACAAAGTTTATTTTTTAGCATAAACAGCAATGTAATTTCTTCCAAAGTTTTCTTTTTTAGTTTCAACCAAATAGATAAAATAAAACAATCTCACTGTGATTAACAATAGCAGCTACATTATTTTTCACATTTTAATCATGTACATAAACAATAACTTTAAAAAGTTCACTGATTACTACTTAATCAACTATTCCAAGTAAATGATACTATCTAACATGTGTCAAATGTTTTTTTTTTCTTGGCTCACGTTTTCCATAAGAATAAATTTTAATATAATTCTGTTGTGCTTCTTTATTGTGATTTTCAGTTTACGAATCATGTCTTGCTTTTTTTGGATGGCTATCAATTAATCGACTAATTTTCATAGATTTCTCAAAAATCCACTAGTTAATCTCTTTTTATATAGACATTTTATTTGAACTACAAAAGAAAAAAAGAAGAAATATTGTAAATAAGACAATTCAACAGAATACATTAATGTTTGCTTCCGGCACTGGTTCTTTTTTAACATCATCATGTCCATGAGTATCAAAAAATACTTGTTTAGGTAGTGGTGGAGCATTAATAGGGTCAAGTGCTTCATCTGGCATAACCCATTCATGTTTATGTGGTAATAATTCACCATCTTGTTCAACCCATCAATGTAATGAATCTCGTTTTTGTATAAGGTAAAAATTGAATGTCTTTCAATTTATCATATTCATTTTTTTCCTAAACACAAGGAAAGACAGCTTCTGGCATATAGAATAAAGCTAAATAATAATAAAAATCAATATCTATTAAAGCTGCATTCTCTTACAAAAACATATCTAACTCATAATTTTACTTCATCAGTTGGAGATACATTGTCTTATCAATCAAATTCTTTTTGTAAATTTTCTACTTCACTTTCAGCTAATTTTATTAATTCTCGAGCACATTGTTCCTAAACATATTACTCTATTAAATAAAATATGTAATAATACCTTTACATTTACTTCAATCTTACCATGTTGTTCAAGTTTTTTAAATCGATTTGCTGTATCATTTGGATAAGAAATTTGAATATTTTCATACTAAATTAATAACGATTTATGATACTGGGTACTTCTTTCGAATAGAATCCCGCAGTCAAAGTTGATCTTGTCTAGTTTTTCTATTTCAAACGAGAGAAGTCTGAAAATTTTATTACCAATACTAGTCGTTGGGACAATTATTTTTCGTAGCGAAAGTTTTTTTTCTCCTGTATTCTGTTTTTTGAACTCAAGTCTCTGTGTGAAATCCAAACAAAATTTCAACTCTGATTAGTGCTTCAAAACTGTCTTACTGTTCTCTATCTTACGTTGAAACTCTCATATCCATAGATTATTTCTGAATTGAATGATACAACCATCTTTGGAGCATACTTTCGAATTTTTCGCAAATGTGCACCATACTAGAAAAAACTCACAAGAATCCCAAAACCTATCACATAGTGGAGCTGCATTAATATATCTAACTCTATCAGTGCTGAAATTTTTGCTTTTGGTTCATGTGATTTAGCTGAGAAATCGATCTGAAAGTTGTTGCATAGTATTTACAACAGATATCACGGGCACATCCTTAAACAGAACAGTCTGTCCTTTGAAATAGAAAAACTAAACATGGTTCATTTTCACTGGATAAGCCAATCTGCCTTCTCTCGCGCAAAATGTTTTGAACCCAAGCCTATGCTTATAGAAAAAATTGATTTGCACTTCTTTTTCAAGCTTATCAACAAATGTTGGATCAGATACCATTCTTCGATAGTAATTAAAATCAATTTTAGGTAATCTATCTGACAATACACTCATTCTAATAATAAGAAAAAAAACCGACATCTAATCATAGGATTAAATTCATAAAACTTTAACTAATTTCATAGCAGCTTGGCTCCATTTAGCTTGAAGATTAGATACTGTTGTTGTATTAGAACTACGTATTTTCAATAGATGACTCCAATCAATTTTACTCGATACATAACGAGAGACTGTTGTTACTGCTGATCGACCTACATTTTGAACCATGAAAATTTCAATCTATAAACAGTATTCAGAAATTTCTCACTGTTCAAATAAATGATTTGATCGATTAAATTATATGCTGTAATATATTCTTTTTGTAAAAGAAAAATACTAAAACTACAAGAAACTGCTTGTGTGAATAGAAAAAAAAATGAACAATAAAATAGCTTGATTAAATAGAATTGCTTGGTTGAAAATAAAGAATAAAAATACAAAATACAAAATCGTCCCATTGGTCATTAAAAGAAAAAGGAAAAAATAAAAAATGATGACGACAATATAGAACCTAGTTGTTCATTCAAAATCATTGCATTTTACACAATAAGATAATAAACATAACCATACAACCAAATTGAATCTTTCGCAAGCATACTTCTTTGTTCATATATTATAACAAAAAGAATGATAATTATTGAAAATATACGATCGTACTAATTGCATTTTTAATTCTATCTTGTTGTTACATTGCATTAAAATTTTTTTAGATCTTTCTGAATAATAAGATCGTATTGAACAAAAAGATTCTATTGCTGTCGTCGTCGTTGTCGTTTAGTACAATAGGAAATAAAAATGATTAAATAGTTGACAATGGTACGATTAAAATTTTGAGCTTTTTATTTACTAAAATAAATTAAAAAGAGATAATATTTGTATTGAATATTTATTTCATTTTTTCTATATATAAATGAATTGCAATTTTTTTAGCATTATTGAAATTTGTACTGTTTTGCCTAATAACTTTTTTTCCTCATTGACCGGTTTGGACTAATATTTTTTATATGTTATTCCTCTCTAAGTGGCTCATATCTCACAAAAAAGTTTCAGCTTTTTAGCTCATGCATTTATTGACTTATTAAGATCTTACACTAAAACTATCGTGGGTTTTTAAGATAGCCATGGTAAGGAAAAGAAATCTTCTACACATCAAAAGAAGAAAAAACATAATTATCATTTGTGCGCGTCACTTTTCATGGCTACCTATGATTGAATGAAAAGCGAAAATATTCAAAAGAATAACCGTTTTGCGTCCATTATATAAATAATAAAAAAAAACTTTTTTTGACCAACTTTCGTTTTCGGTTAAAAAAACGAACTTTACGTAAAACTTCGAACTTCACTCTTTTTTTTAATACAACGATATTTTACAAGTTTCACCAAAAATAACCTTTGAATAATTCATTCATTTTTGATCAAATTTAACATACCGTTTAATTGGTGGTGGTGTTGCTACTTCGCCAGATTCTTCTAAAAATACAGGATCATTACCTCGACTTGATTGTTCACCGGATACACCTTTTGTTGCTGGTAATGCATCTTTAACTGTATGTGCAATTGATTTTGCCGTATCCTCAACTTGATCTTTAGCATGTGTTAAAGTTTTTTTTACTGCTTTTGGATCAGGTAATGCATCACGAACAGCATGTGCTGCATCTTTGACCTATTAATAATAATAAAATATTGTTTTTTTTTTTCAAAATAAAGTTTTACTTGATCAGCAGCATGAGTAATTCTACCTTTAACAGTTTTATATTCAGGTAATTTATCATATGTATCATTAATAACATCTTTAGCTTGTTCAGCAGCTTTTTTAACTTGTTCTTTATCAGGTAGTCGATCAGTAACAGGTGATATGTCGGGTAATTTTTCTGATATTATAGTTGTTAATTTTTTTTGTCGACCAAATATAGGATCGATAGCTTTATCAAGAATACTTAAAATTGTTGAACTAAGTGGAAGTTTTGATTCAACTTTACGACGAAATGAACCATTATCATATTCAGCATAGATTAATGTAATACCAAGACCAATTCCAACACCATAAACAATAGCTTTCAATGTTCCACCAGTTTTAACATCAGCTGGACGTGATGGTGGTGGTGGCGGTGGTGGTGGACGAGGAGTACTTGATGATGAAGTTGTGGTTGTTGTTGTTTTGGTAGCCGATGAAGGATTACTACTTGGTGGTTTAGTAGAAGAAGTTGTAGATGTTTGTTGATATCGTTTGTTAATAAGTAATAAATTTCGTGCTGCTGGTTGAGCACGAGATAAATAGATCACACGAAGCATTTGATTAAGAAATTTCCTTTTTCTGTAAAAAAAATAAAAAAAATCTATTATAAATAATAAAAAATATTCATCAGAAGAAAAAGAAAACATATACTATAGAAAAAATAATTTTCAATTAATTATGTTTTTTATCTGTTTTTTAAGCAGCCATCTTGCGGTATAAAGCCATTAAGACTTCTCAAGTATAATATTGTGATGAAGAAATTTGATGTTACTTTAAAAAAACTCATGTGATAAGATCTCTGCGATAAAAAATATAAATTACGTTTGTTTTTTAAAACACCAAAAAACAGGTGACCTGAATATTATTCATGATAGATGTCGCACAAAAACTGAAATGTTCTGTTTAAAAAAACTGGTAGTTTGATAAGTAGAATCGATAAGAGAACGAAGGCCAACATGGTCGTGTGATTATAATTATGATGGTTACGACCAACATTAAGGGTAGCCCTCTTTTTTTGGATTGTTTCTGATTTTCGAAGATGGTACAACAGATGAAATTGAAGTTTTTACCATAGATAGACTAAGGAGCTATATGTTCGAAGAAAATAATTTCAGAGTGGATTTTTACTGGAAACTTATGGTTTTCTATAGAACTACATCTTAGTTGCTTAATGTTTTTTTGAGACACCTAAGACTATATGTCAGAGATTATCTTTAGCTTGTCTAAAAAATCTCTCATTCTTTTCGTCTATGAGAGAGATACATAGAGATTCGAAACCAAAACAAAAATAACCTAAAATTTCAGTCTAACTGCACAAAATTCGATGAAGCTGTTGTATCCGTGGTAAACATTTCCAGTTGGTGGATTTTACTATCTTTGAGAACTAGAAACGGTTAATAAAGAAGCTGTGGCAACCAGAGATGTATACCATATGCGCGGCTGCACATTAATCTTGAACTGTATTGGTAGAAACTTTTAAAAAAAAAAGAATGTACTCTCGTATTTCATATTCATTCGTTAGATTCATAAATTAAATTGTAATCAAGATTAAGTTAAGACGAAAATGAAAACTCTACATAGATCTCTTTATGTTGATGCCCTTAGGTAAATATTCAGAAATGAAGCACTATTTTGTTTTAGGAAATCTTATTCTTTTTAAGTACTCCTAAACAGCATTTAAGAATTTTATCTTTGATTATGTATGTTTTATTCTATTATGTTTCTACTTTTCGATTATATAAAAGGATAGGAAAAACGCATAAAAGATTAAATTACACAAAAATGAACTTTTGAAATATATGATATCATTAAAAATTAAAAAAAAGATTTTCTTTTTTTTTTTTTGTTTTATTTGTCAATCTAACATCTTTTGATCAACATGATTTAATTTTTCTTCAATCATGTGTAAACATTGTAGAATTCGTTCAATATCAATTCTAACTTGAACATCATATCCATCATTCGTATGATATCGACAACGTCGAAATTCACGACAAAGTCGAGCATATAATAAACGAGCAATAAATTGTTTACATTTTTCATCTGCATAATTTTTATTAAATGTTATTCGTGATTGATTTTTAAGATGTTGTAAACGCCACCAAGCAAGTATAAGTCTTGCGGCAGGTCGAATAAGACGTTGAGATTTACGACGTTTTTCATGAATTGATGTCAAAGAAGCCGATATAATACCTGCAGGAAGTGTCCAAAGTATAAGACCTATACAACATAAACTTGCTGTAAGGACACGACCTTTGAAAAAAAAAAATTATTTATATAATGATATATACATATGGATATTAATACCAATAAATGTTCGAGGCCAAGTTTCACCATAACCAATCTAGAAAAAAATAAATAGAACTCATAATAAAAATATAATTATTTAATCGAATCTTTTCTTTGTTCTTCGTACTGTAGCCATTGAATTGATAGTAAACCATACTGAATCTACATATGTTTGAAAAAAATATTTTCCATCTGTTTCAATAAAGCGTTCAGTAATCCATAAAAAATAAGATGTTGGTAAAAGAAGTAAAAAACATGAATAGACAGCTACTAAAAGAATTCGACGATGTTGCCAAATAATAAGACTAATTAAAGGTATTGATTTAATATAACGATCTAATGAAATAAAACGAATTAATTGAAGAAAACGAAGACAATGTAAAAATATTATTGATGAATAATCATAAAATTTAATAAAATATAATAAAAAAATAATTCCATATGAAATTAATAGAATTAAATCAATGATAAGATAATGTTCATAAATAAATCGAACTTTGCCTTTCAAACCATAATAACGTAATCTTGATTCAGAACCATAAATTCGTAAAATAAATTCAATTAAACAATAGATAAATAATATAACTTCTATATTGATTAATATTGGTACACTTGCTTTATGATGTTCATCATATGTTGTAAGTGTACCAACAACTATAGCAATTGAAAAAATTAAAAATAGAAAACAACCATAGATAGAAGTTTGTTCAAATATATTGAATAAACGAGATGAAAGTAAAGGAGCATGATGAATTCGTTGTTGTTTTAAATTCTGTAATCTTGAAGGTAAAAAGATTTCAGATTCGTTCTGCATTTGTCTTCAATAGAATAGAAATGAAATTAACTACTGACTTTTATCGGCTGTTTTCTTTTTCGACATTAATTAATAGAATTGATTGTATCAAATTTCTCTCAAACAATCTTAAGATTTAGGAAAAAAAAAAGCTTTTTTCTTTGACTTTTATATCAACTATTTCTATTATTTACCTTTACATTTATACTGGAAAATAGAATTTAATCTTATAAAAGGTTACAAACATTTCATTTTATATGTTGAGTCTGATAAAACAGACAAGATTATTTTGACTTTTTCATATAAGAATATTAACTGAATATGTACTTAAAATGGTGCGAGAAAGTTGAACAACAATATATTTTTGATTTTTTCGTAATGTCAAGCAATAAACAATGCCATTTTAAAGAAAATAAAATGAAGGATCACCGTATTTTTTACGAGTCTTCGTTAAAAAAGTTAAAAGCATCATAAAACTAAAAAAAACAAACAAACATCTCAGATTTTCTTCGAAAAAGAATTCTGATTGATTACATTGATGAATGTAAGCTATGATTTATGTATTCTAATAGTTCTTATGTCAAATGATATTCTTTCATGATAGATTACGAAAGTCTCCTCTAGTTTTAATTTTTTAAGAAAGGGTCATACAAAATACGATGATTCTTCATTTTATTCTCTTTAAAATAGTATTGTTAAAAAATAGCTTCTAAAATCTTAGTAAAACAAAACTTTATTGACTATTAAAATCACTATCTGTATTTGAGCTCGATATTAAACACTATATTTAAAAAAAATAACAAAAATACGTTGTTGTTAAACTTTTTCTAACCGTGTTCTTTGTAATAATTTTTACTGTTCTACTCAATATTTATGAATATACTTAATATTTTTTTTTATCATCGAAATGAGTTCATGTTTGATCAAGCATTTTTCTGCACTGAAAAAAAACAACAAGTTGTTGACCATGAACTTAAGATATTAAATAATCATTTTTTCAACGATTTTAAATGTATGTACATATCTAATGAGACTTTTATTTCGAAATAAACAAAAAAAACGTTTTAATTACGAAAATTAGTTCTATCATCTTTTTGTTCAACATTTGT
>CAJNOP010000258.1:49798-65688 GCA_905250075.1 Rotaria sp. Silwood1
CCAATATTTAAAATCTCCAAAAGATAATAGTTCTTTTCTAAAGATAATCGATTATTAGAAAATGCTATATTTTTATCTAACAATTTCGAACAGAATTGTTTTTCACGAAGTTGGCAAGGTCTGTAATGGGGGGTATGTCTGTAATGTTCTCTTTCGTTACTATGTGCCTGTAATGGGGTGGGGGAGGAGCCGCCAACCTCGAACTGAAAACTTACACTTACTATTTTCTTCGAAATCATACGTGAGTTCCACAAAAATATTACATGAATATCTTTATAGTAATTCTATAGACTATTTACATAGTCAGTACATCGGATCTATTTAATCATGCTTAACAAGTTTAGATTTCATAAATCAGTAGATGTTGATTTTAAATTAGAGAAATACTTAGCAATTTTTTGTTCTCGAAGAACAATCAAAGATGCCTATACCACTCGTGTCTAGAATTTTTGAACCGGAATCAACCCCACAGGTTCTACTTACAATTGATAAATCGCTCTTAATTCGAGACTATGTGTGTATCATGTAAAATCCAATGAGTTATGAGTTTTCTGGGAAAAGTTCAAGCTATTAGCTTGTTGCCACTGGGATACTGCATTTTTCAAAAATAGTTCATTGTGAAAGTTTCCAGTCTTTTTAACACATTCGCCGCGATATGAATACTGGTTTTTCACAATTCATGAAAGGTTTCATTTCTTTATTCAAGACAATTCTAATGCTTCAAAACTGTTTTTTTTTTATCAACGTTTCTCTTATGAATATGAGTTATGAACATCCCTTTATCAGTAGTAAAAGAACCAGCCTCTTCCGTCAAAATATGGCAGAGATATTCAATTTTTTCTGCGGTGAAGGAAGTTTTGAGCCACTGTATAGTGGGTCCCACCGGTGGGACCCATTGCGTCGAATGTGTTAATATTCCTATTCTGAAATACAAACATTGAATCTATCGATGAAAATAAACAATGTGGTATTTCATTCAGAGGTATGGCTATGCGAAGTTTCAAGTTGAAATTCAAAAATCAACATTCCTAATAGGACCACAGCATTGTAATATTCAATATCTCAGTGGTAATAAGCTAATAGTTGAAACACTTCTTAGAATATTTATAGTTCATTAGAGTGTACGTAATGTGCATAGTTCTAACTCGAAAGAGATTGATCAGTCCAGGTCGAAGATTCCGGCCACCGGATCCTGCAGGAAAGATGAGGGAAAACACCGAAAGTCGCCGAAACAGAGTGACAGTATTCCTGCTGGAAAATTTTCGAATTTTGTTCGGTGACTTTCGGACAACTTTCTGCAGAAAACGGGAGGAATTTAACTGAAAGTCACTGGAAAAAATCCGAAAATTTCCGGTCGGAATACTGTCACCCTGTTCCGGCGACTTCCGGTGTTTTTCTGCCGGAACTCGTCCGTACTTCTCAACCTGGGAGTTGAAGACTTTCCTTCATCAGATAAGACTTATCTGAAAAGCGATTTATCACTTGACGAAATTTTTTCGTCAAGTACTTCCATATTAAAAATATCGATCATTCACTAGATTGACGCCTTCAGTTTGTTACTAATCTTTATTTTAATGTTATCTTTGCTTTCATTATTTATAACGCCATCTTTTGTAGTCTTGTCTATATGGTTAATCTTAACACATAAAAAAAAAATGTTGGAAATGAATGAACTTGTGATTGGTTCTCGTCAGATAGATAGATTATATGTTTCGTATGTCGGTTTCGTTTTTTTCAAAAATATATCGATAAGCGTATTTTGTTATTTATTCAATAATCATCACACGGTTAGCACGACCTACAATAATATTGAAATATTTATTTATATTAAATCTTCATTATTTATTTATAGTAAATAATTAAACCAAGTCAAAACGAAATGACAAGTCTAATCTATAGATTCTATGATAATTTAACGCGAAAAAAAACTTATGATACTAACTCATTACATGTTTCTGAATTAAAGCGATGTTTAACTGTATTCGATTTAACTATATTGGGTTAGATAGTATATGATTATTTTCTTTTGAGTTTCTTATTGATTTTGTTTTTTTGTTTCTTCATTTAGGTATTGGATCAACACTTGGTACAGGTACTTATATTCTTACTGGTCAAGTAGCTCATGAAACAGCAGGTCCATCTGTGATTCTTAGTTTTCTTATCGCAGCTATTGCTTCAATTCTTGCCGGACTTTGTTATGCTGAATTTGGTGCACGAGCACCACGTGCTGGCAGTGCTTATACATACACATATGTTAGTGTTGGAGAAATTATGGCATTTATTATTGGTAAGCAAAATTTATTAAATAAGAATTTCGATTTTATGTTTGTTATACTTATTTAGGTTGGAATATGATCTTAGAATATATTATAGGTATGTTAATTATATTCTTCTTTTTTGGTATTATGCTTGAATAAGGAAGGATATATATGCCATTCAAACATATAGATTCTATTTGATTTGAGATTTTCTAGTTGAAATTTTTAAAATGATTATTACAGTCTTCGAGAGTAAAATCATTCATTTTGAGTTCTTTTCAATGTATGTCCTTCCTTTGAGCTTATATTCGATGTAGAAGATGATCTTGGTGTAGACTAGTGAAAACCTACAAGATTCATTTGTATGAGGCTTCCGGCATCAAGTTATGACCGATTTACTAAATTTTCGATTCATTTGTTGGTAGTTCCTGATATAGTTAAAGCATAGTTTCAATCTAAAAGTTTCCCTACAGATAGATCTAATTGTTACTATTCCTTTTACGAACCACTATACTGAAGAAATAAATATAAGATGTTATATACAGGTTTCTTTTTTTTTCTATTGTAATAGTTTGAATTCTATAAAATGTTCAAATAAATATAGAAAGTACTAAAGAAAAGCATTGCAAAAAATAAAGTACAATATTGAAGAATATTTCAAACATTAGCAGGTTTATATATCTATATACATGATTTTGCTCCGCTATTATCAGATATTTGCTAATGTTTTCTTTTCGATAATTTTGCTAGCCGCTAGTTTACATATTTGTTCATTGTAATTTTCTTTTTTTTAATTTCTCTATAATGCATAAAATTAAAAATTATCAAAACTGATCTATTAAAAAAAAACCTTCATATGTTATTTTTTCGACATTAGCTTTCGTTCTTATTTTTTTCACTTGATTATTTATGTATAGTCTAATTATTGAGTTATTAAGAAAAAAAGTAATGAATATTCTGTGCTTCATAAGCTTTTCTTTGTAGATAAAAGACTGAATGATGTCTTCTTCTTACAAAATCAATGAGAAATGCGTCCTTGAATTTCTATTGTAAACAAACAGAAGTCAAAAAAAAAGAAAAAATTTAAGCAAATAACGATCAGATTATTTTTATACCTTGAGAAAATTTTATCTGATCGAATTAAAATGTATGGACAAAAACAATGATTAATAAATGTATGTTTATATTTTTTCATCAACGGGAATAATATTGCTATTGAATGGGCTTATACTGCATACATTTGTATTCGAAAACTAGTGATTTTTTTCTTAGAAATTCTACGGATTTAGTTTTATATGTTAATTTTAATGTACGAATCAAAGACATTAACTAAATTTTATTTTTTCATGATTTATAGATTCATTTATATTTTTATGTATGTTCATCAATTCTTTCTGTTGAAAAAATTTTGTTTTTCATTCTTTTGTTCTACATATAGTTTTTACTATTTCTGTCATTCTTCATCATCCAATTTCTATCTATAATTTGTTTTCATTACATCTTCGTTCTAGTTATTCATCTACCTGTTTTGAAGTATGTATATATATATATAAATGCGCTTTGGGTCTTCTCTTAGATGTACTGAAAAAACATAAACCTAAGTTTATTGTATAATATATTGTTAGTTCATTTCATATACAAAATAATAATGAATAAACTAGTTATTTTTCAATTTTACACATTTATTATCATTATTGTTCTAGTCAAAGTAGAATTTGATAATATTAACATTGTTTATTAGAATATATACAATTATATTTACTTTAATATATCTTATTTGTAAAGTTTTATTAAACTTTGGAAATGTTTATGTGTTTATTTCGAAATAACAGATAATATTTTAATTATAAAAATCTTAGTTCTACAAATAATCAAAATAACCAATGCGTCGATTAAAAAAATAAAAAAACTAACTAATTTATCACTAAATATTTTACTAATAATATTAGTCTTACGAGGGGACATCGCCAACTGTCCGATCGCTTTTTAAATAAAACCTACTGGATTCTAGGTTATCGACTATGCTGATTCCGAATATGGGCACGAGAAATCCTCTTAGGCCTTTATAGGGTGGTTTTCTAGAAAACCAGATCTCCAGAAAACTAACTTTAAACCAAATTTTTGTTTTTGACCTGCTCAGATTATAGAGCACATCAAGTTGTCTATTAATCGATATTTTCTTTTGTTTCAAATAGATTTTCCGATGAAATACAGCCAATTGAATTCATATAGTAGATGCATATTGCTAGCATTTCACTGTACAAATAGAAAAGTTTAATGTTGTTTATTCAAGACTATCCTTACAAAACAGGAAAAACTATTGATTTATAGACAACTCAATGTGCTCTATAATCTGAGCAGGTCAAAAACAAAAATTTGGTTTAAAGTTAGTTTTCTGGAGATCTGGTTTTCTAGAAAATCACCCTATAGAGGCCTAAGGGGATTTCTCGTGCCCATATTCGGAATCAGCATAGTCGATAACCTAGAACCCAGTAGGTTTTATTTAAAAAGCGATTGGACAGTTGGCGATGTTCCCTCGTTAGACTGGTACGAATACTGTTTATTAAATAAAATACTTTATCATAATAGAAAACATTTGTAGGATGTAAAATAGAATTAGCAAGTTGTCTATTAATTAAATAAGTACGATAAAAAAAAAGCAGTGTATATAAGACCCGTATATCATGATACGGGAAGAATAGATCTATGTTCGACGATCAAAATGATCGTCTTATTGTAGATCTTTTGCTTACATCAAACATTTTGCTATGATATAATTTTTTATTGTAATAAAATTTGATTTCGATTGATCTAGTCTTAATACGACAAAAAAAAATGTTTCTTTTTTGTTTTTTTTAGGTGCCGCTAGTACAGCACGAGCATTAAGTGCTTATTTTGATTCTCTCATTAATTTTGCAATGAGAAACTTTTTTAAAGAACATCTACCATTACATGCCGGAATATTTTCTGAATATGCAGATCTATTTGCTATGGGTTTATGTCTTATTATAACTAGTAAATTAAAATATAAATTAAAATTTTTAATTAAATATTAATTTATTATTTTTTTTTTGTAGTTCTTTTAGTGATTGGTATTAAAGAATCAGCAGTATTAAATAATATTCTTACAGCTGTTAATCTTGCTGTTATTGCTATTGTTATTATTGCTGGTTTAACTGCAGTTAATACACATAATTGGAATATTTCACCAAATGAAGTAGATTTTTTAGTTTTTTTTTTTTTTTTTTCTAATAAAAATTGATTTGAAACTTTTACAAGTTTATTAGGTAGGCAATATAACCAATAATTCAACGATTATTGGTACAGGTGGATTTTTTCCATTTGGTATTGAAGGAACATTAGCTGGTGCAGCAACATGTTTTTATGCTTTTGTTGGTTTTGATCTTGTTGCAACAACTGGTAAATGAAATTATGTTTTATATTGATAAAAATATAGTTTTTTTTTTCTAAAGGTGAAGAAACTAAAAATCCACAACGAGCTATTCCATTGTCTATTTGTTTAACATTACTTATTTGTTCAATAGTTTATTGTTCTGTATCAATTGTTATTACATTAATGGTAAGAAATTTTTTAGGAATTTCAACAATTGCAAGCATATAAGTTGTACAATAGATAGAACTTGAAAAATGTTTAAATAAATCTAAGTCAAGGCGATGTTCTTTATATAAACTCAAATAATATATGAAGCAAAACTTTTCTGTGTAAACAGCTTTTTTAACGAATGAGCCGAGAATTTTGTGATAAAGCATTTGTTTACTTTTGTACTTTCATTATAGCGACTCGAAAGTAACAGTTGAAACGTTTATTAATATATTAGTTTGTAGATTAGAAGCTACCCTAGAATATATTCTTATGAAATTTATCTACAATTCACTTCAATTTTTAAAAAATAAACTTTTGAAACAAAAGACTGTTTGTATAGAGAAAAGCTTTTGGCTAAGTGTCTATAGGTTCATTTAGATGAAAATCACAGTTTAGTTTAATATAACATCTTATGAAGAAATGTCTACTTGACAAAACGATAAACTTCAATCATTTTTGGCTTAATCGGAAAGGCACTTATCGGGATTAGAAAATAGGCTGTTGTTTTACCATGTTATCTAATTTTTTAGTCTTGACCTCTATGCATAGCTTTTGACTCCTTAGAATAGGAAGCTGCGAGTCCACATTTTCCAAAGAAGTTAAAAATAATTAACTATTTTTTTTTTCAAAATTTTTTATCCTTCCGTTAGAACAGAAATAACTAATAAATAAAACTAACTTCTAGTGTAATAACGTTTGATACAAAAAAATTTTCGGACAAAATTTTTCGATTGACGACCGAGTCATCAGAATATTTAAAGCGTTGGGTTAGAATTAGAATTTTGTACACTTTTCAATTACGTGTTTGGAATATTTGTTATAAATAAGTCTAATTTAACTTAGTCCTACTGCATCAGACTTTGAAACATTTTCAATTAGCATCGTAACAATATACGTCCTTCACATCAATAATGTTCCTTATTGAGTTCTTTCCATTAGGATTTTTTGTATAACATAAAGATCGAGACAGTTCTCTGTAATGTAAGCTAAGAACCAATAGTCTTACAATAATCCTTCAAAAATCATCGAGCTAATTTTTGTAAGCCTGAAAATTAAGAAGTTTCGAACAGGTGAATTTTTCTTTTACTAAAAGTCATATTATTAATAGAAGTGTCACAGAAAACTAATCATTTTATAGAGAATTTTAATTCTACTTGTAATAGGCTTTTCACACTGGAACTTGTTCTAACTTTATTTTCGAAAGATCTACTCATAATTTCTAATTGATGAATCTCGTACGAATTGCGAACATATATTCGAAAAAAAATACTAAATTCTTTTTGTTGATTCCTATAATCAATCGATAAATGAAACAACATATTGTTTAGAAATTCTCACACGACTCATAAAAACAAAACTGTATATCAAATTTTGTGCTTATTAGAGCTATAAGAATGCATAAGACTATTCATCATTTCAAGAAGTCAAATAGTTTTTTTTGAATTCTCTTGTCGATAGTCCTAGCTAGAAAAAATTGAGATTTGCAAAAACTAGTTTTCTGACATACATTTGTTGTTTTTATTAGATAGAGCAAAATGAGATATCTCACCTCTCTTTTATGATCTTCTTTCATTGAACCGTATTCAATTGATATTATATTCAAAAAACATTTTTTCTTCTGTTTCTACAAGAAATTTCAATGATTTCGTTGTGTTTGACCTTCTGAGACTTTCTATAAATTAATTCCACTTTTATTGAAATTATTCGAGTCACCATTTCTGATAGAGAATTTTTTCAACTATTTCATCTTGTTTTCCAGATCCTTCTTCGTTATTATCATCAAGAAGAAATCTTAAAAATACAACTATTCTAAAAACTTTATTTAACATTAGATATTGTTTTTTTCTACAGGAATAATTCAATATTATATAAATTTATTCTTTATTCAGGTTCCATATTATTTAATCAATCCTGATGCTGTTTTACCTGAAGCTTTTCAATATGTTCATTTACCAACCTTAAAATATATAATCGGTGTTGGTGCATTAGCTGGTTTGTTCTATATATTTTCAATATCAGTCGTGTAGTCAGTCATAAACTTTTAGACAATTATTCTTAGATTATCTAGAAAATTATCTGTTATTGAAAACTATCTGACTATGTCACTGTTCAATATAATGTATATATATTTATTATATAAATTATTATAATTTTTTAATAGGTATTTTTACATCATTACTTGGTTCTCTTTTACCATTACCACGTGTATTATATGCAATAGCTAGTGATGGATTAATATTTCGTTTTATAGCTTGGATACATCCACGTTTACAAACACCAATGATAGCAACAATTCTTGGTGGTATTGTATCAGGTATAGAAAATAAAAATTCAATTATTTTAATATTTTATATTTCCTTTTTTGTTTTTTTTCGTTTGAGCGGATTTTTAGCAATTATGGCATTAATATTTGATTTAAAAAAATTAGTTGAAATGATGTCAATTGGAACATTACTTGCTTATTCACTTGTATCCATATCTGTTTTATTTTTACGGTAAAAAAAGCAAAAACGAAGGTCGAAATATATTGAAATTATCATTCTCTTTTCTTGTTATGTCATACTATCGTACAAGGTGTTCGAAAATGAGAGAATTAGTCATATATAGGTCTTATTTGCACTGTTCAAGGATTAATTGAAATAATCAATGATTGTCATATGTACATTGAAATAGACATTTGATAATAATCAATATTTTTCAAGCAAATCGAAAATCATATAAAAACATTGACTATATAAAGAAATACTTGTTTTGAAATAAGATTTAGGTAAAATTAATTTGATATTTTGAATCAGAAACTCAAACTGTATAGATTTATGTGTATTTAAAAAAAATTTTTTCTAATCTTTCTTTTTTTCGTCGAAAAATTCATCTGTAGTTTCGTTTATTTACATGTTATTTGAAGTTTTTATTATCGTAGAATTTGACTTCAATTGTTAAAATGAATTTTTTAATTTTGAATATCATTCGGAATTTTGTTTTTTTTTTTGTACGCTTAAAATGTACTGATTGTCATCAACAATCGAATTTAATGTATATATGTCAGTCATTGATTAATTCTATCAAGGCTTATTATCAAATATCTTGTATGAACGTTTGACATAGACGAAAAGAGCTGGAAGGCAATTTCAATAGTTATTGACTTTCCTTCTTTTTCAATATCATCAATAAGAAAAAAAAAAAAACAATTTTTTTTGTCTTAGTTATCAACCTATTGAGGATCGATTAATAAATAATGATGAACAAACTGTACAATCAATTTGTAAACAATTATTTAAACCATTTCGATTACATCCAACGACTATATCAGCAAGATTAACTAAATATCTTATTACTTGTTTAGGTAAATTTTTTTTTTCTTGTTCATTTTATATTTTTGTTTTTATAATAATAATTCTAGTTATTAATGGTTTTATTCTTTGTGCTATACAAATATTTGCTCAACATTATGTTGAAGAAAAAAATCCAATAATATTAAGTATTCTTATAATATTTCTTGTAATAGAACTTTGTTTAATTGTTTTAATTGCACAACAACCAAAAAATGAAAAATCACTTTATTTTCAAGTTAGTTATTCAATTAAATTTATTTCTATAATTGATATTTTTTTTTAATAGACTCCATGTATACCTTATGTACCTATATTAAGTGTATTAGTTAATACGTATTTGATTCTCAAATTATCACCAGCAACATGGATTCGATTTGGTATATGGATGTTTATTGGTATGTTATTAAATGATAATTTTTTTTTTGAATTGATGAACAATATTTTCTTTGATTAGGTTTTCTCATTTATGGTTTCTATGGTTTTTGGCATAGTTCACAACGATTTATTAATGATACACAACGACTTCTTTCTGGTAGTAGATCATCATTAGACAGTTCTTAAATAAGAAAATATAATTTTTTTTTTTTTTGTTTCGAATTTATTATAATATATTGTTTATTATTCATATATTCTTGATAATAGTCGATTAATTATTATCGTTTTGTATATTTCAAACTATTTAAAGAGCCAACTATGAGGGTTTTTTTTATATTTGATTATCATATTCCAATTAATAAATCCATTCTTTTTGTTTTTTTTTATTATATATATATATATAGTTGAATTGAAGTGACTATAGATTACTATGATTATTGTTATTTTATGAAAAGAAAAAAAAAAAAAAAACAAATTTATTCGACGGTCTAGAGTGATATACCTCCTTCATTTTTTGCCATTAATGATTAATAGATATGATGACGAAAGTGAAAAAAAAAATAGGTCGAAACGATGTATCGTCACACATCAATGAGTTTTTGTTTTTTTCATCGTTGACAACGTTGTTACTTTTTTTCGATTCATTTTCATTAACCTTCTATTGAATGTAACTTAGATAGTATTTATGAGAAAACAGAACTAATTATCTTACAACGAAAGACTATTTTAACACATGCCTAATGATTAATTTCTGTGACTCTATTTGCTATTCATGTTTTATATTGAGAAAAAAAAAAAAGAAAACGAAGAAATCAAACAAACCTTTTTTTCATTAAAATCTATGCATATACATTATTTATCATTCTATAAGGGCGTGTCGTAAATTGATTCATTATTGAAATACAAGGACGAAATGTTTTGAATTCAATTAAATATAAGATTTAGAAAAATATACAATAAAGAGTTTAATATATAAATATTTTATTATAATTAATAAAGAGATATCTATAAAGTTCTGATCTTAGAAACATATTCTTTTTCGTTTATTTCAATACTAAAGTTTATAAAAATTTGATTGAGTAGAATCATTCATCTAAATGTCTATAACAAATACAAATCTTTTGTAATAAATGAAATATAAATTAATCTAAAGATCAGAATTTGACTATTTTTTTTTTGACTAGAAAATTAATATCAAATATTTTTAAATCAAAAATAAGTTTGTTTTTGCAATTTTTTCAGATGCCACATAAAAAACGTACAAATAAAAATCATATTCAAGTAAAAAACATTCTTGCTAATAGTGAATTATCATTAATTGATAAAAAGAAATCGAAAAAGAAAAGTTTCGAACGTGTACCACGTCATGATAATAATCCAATCGATCGTAAACGAGAAGAACGTATATTAAATGATGATTATTCAGATGATGATGATAATAATAATATCCATAAAAAACGATTAGTATTAAAAAAACATATTAATAAAGAACTTCAACAACCAAAACAATCTATAATACCAAAAAAAAGTCGTAAAAATAAATATTATTTAATGAATCATCCAGAATTAAAAGATATTATTACAACTAAACCAAAAACAAATAAACGTAAACATGAAACTGATGAACAAAATGAACCACCAATAAAAAAATCTTCTCAAGAATCTAAACCATCCATTTGTGATAAACTTATTTCTCATATGATTACATCACGTTTTCGTTATCTCAATGAAAAATTATATACATTAACAAGTAAAGAAGCTCAACAATTATTTGAAAAAGATCCTCAATCTTTCTATGCTTATCATCAAGGTTATTCCGTAAGTTTCATTCAAATAACCGGACAAAAAAAAAATGTCATAATTTCTTACTTTTAGACAAGTATGTCTCAATGGCCTGATCAACCATTAGATGAAATAATTGCTTATATACGTAAACGTTCATCAAATCTTGTTATTGTTGATATGGGTTGTGGTGATGCACGTCTTGCTCGTATACTTAAATCTACACATCCAAATATTTATAGTTTTGATTTCGTTTCATTAAATGAACATGTTCAAATATGTGACATAGCACATACACCATTGAATAATAATTCAGTTGATATTGTTATATATTGTTTATCATTAATGGGTATAAATTTAACGGATTTTATTCATGAAGCTCATCGTATACTTCGTTTACGTGGTACAATGAAAATAGTTGAAATAGCATCACGTTTTGAAAATCAACCACAAAAATTTATACGAAAAATTGAATCAATGGGTTTTCAATGTTCAAAAACGGATTCATTAGATGATAAAAATCAATCATCAAAAAAATATTTCTATACATTTGATTTTGTTAAAACATGTGAACAAATTAAATCAAAATCAATTCTAACACTTGCACCATGTTTGCATAAAAAACGTTAAAAAAACAAGTAAAAGTAAAATATTTGTCAACATAACTTTGTTTTAATATCGTCATATGTTTTGTTAAATTAATAAATTTGACAAAGTAAATAAAACAAAACGCAAAAAAGAATTTCAAAAAAACAAAAAAAAAAAATTATCAATAAACTGTAAAAATTTTCATTAAAAAAAAAAAAAATGTTTCTTTTTTTTTCCTTTTACATTATATGAAAAGTTCTTTTCATAATAAGAAAAAAAGAAAAATTTAACATGTAAAATTCAATAAATAATCAGACAGAGAAAGAAAAACCTTTCAAATCTATTAGAAACAAAAAACAACTTCAAAATTCAATCAATATCTTTTAGTTCTTAATAGAATCTATGCTTTGTTTTTTTTTTGGAGGAGGGGGAAGGAGATTTTAAGAAAAAACGAGAAACTTTGTCCGTTTAACGGAATCGTGGAAAATTCGGTTTGAATGGAACGCGACCTGCAAAGGGTGTACCACCTCTTAATGGTAAGCCACCTGCAAAAGGTACACGACCTTTAAATGGTAAGCCACCTGAAAAAGGAAAACCACCTCCAAAAGGTGAACCAAGACCAAAACTACCAAATGAATTTCCAGCAGGTAATGAAGTTCCAACATAAACAACAGGTCGTCTTCCGCGACCACCAACCATTGTTGGAATATACTGCTCAGTCCAGTCCATTATTGAATACGGTTCAGGAGTATAAGCTGCTGGAATACCATAACCTAATTTAAAATAGTTATTAAAAATATGATAAAATTTTATCTTACCTGGAGCTGCACCATAAGGTGCAGATCCTGAAAAAACGGCATCACGACTATGTTTTGTTCCATATCTATTTGAACAAAAGAGAAACCGAATGATTGAATATATGGTAAAATTATAATTACGGATTTAAATTGCCATTATTTTGTACATTGCCTCGATTTCGTTGACTTGCATGATTACCCATTCTATTCCAAATACTGAAAAATAAATAAATAAAACACAATCAAAAAGAATTTTTTAGCGTAAAACAATGTCATCATATGAATCTATGCAAACCTTTGAGTGATTTCGGTTTATTAATAAGGACAATTAACCTGTCAACGAATAATTATTATATCTGACAATATGAAAAACAAATATCATAAATGATGATAAAAAAAACAACAAGAAGTCGTATTAAAGATAACAAATCACTATATGATTATACAAATGACAAAAAGAAAAAGAAAAAAAAAAAAGTGACGATTCCTATATATACATTCATATTTAACTAACGGAGAACTTCAATGAATGTTTGATTCAGTATACTTTTTTTGATATCAAACAATACATGTATATATATATATGGAGAAAAAGAGAAAGACCTAAATTGGAACAATTTTGAGGTTGCTCAATCAAGGTAAAAATGAATGATGATGATAAGGAAGCAGTTACATGACACATACACATACACACTATTGCGGTATGAAGCAATCAAGCATGAATTTACCTTCATATTCTCTTTAATTATTTATGATAAAGCATTTACAATTACAAAAGATCATGATTTTCTTATATATTCACAAGAGGTTGCTGATTTATGATTAGTATTAAGATAGATATGAAAAAAGAAAGAAAAAAAAAGAACAAACGAAATAATAGATGAAAGAAAGTATTGATAGACTCATTGTGATAACTATTATAAAGGACAACATTGATAAATGGTATATAAATAATCAACAAAAAATCAAAATAGTTCACATTTTATATGTGATGCAAGCTATGCACAATAGTGTTACAAAAATCCGGTTTGCTTTTTCTCATCCATTGAAAATAGAAAGATTTATTCAAATCATGATGCAAAATAGTGAGTAAAATATATTGATAATTTATCATACATATATATATATATCTTTTATTTTTCAATATTGTTGTTATGCTTTTTCGTACAAAATGACAAGTAATATATTTTTATGTAGAATCTTCAAAAATGTTTGATTGGTTACAAAAAAAAAGAAAGTTTTATCTATGCACAAAATACACGTCTAATTATATGTTGGCAAAAGTATTATTAAAATGAAAATGAAAAAATGTTTATTATTCATTATGGCTTGTCTCCTTGGAATATACATCAAAAACATTATATTACATTCATTTATGGTGATAGCATCTATAAGAAGTAATTCTCATTTTCATGCTATATAAATGTAGACCATTGAAATTTTTGCATACATATCAATCTGAATGATGTCTATTGATCAATTTATGCCGTTGTTGCCACCTTGAAATCATAATAAATAGTTATTTTAGTTAGGCACTAAGTGAAAACTACAAAAAAGAAAACTTGATGATGAATAAAATTGATTACAGAAACGTCAATTCTTTGCTGTCTCTCTTTTTCTCACTATCATGGATATAAAGACAAGCACTCTTTTCAATTCATCAACAACGACAAGGTTATGAAAAAAAAAATACATGTACATGTCGAATAAATGATAACTTGTCATTTTTCGCCTTTTAATTAATTTATATTTATTTTTGCATACATTTATGTGTGTGTATATGTGTGGTCTGATTTTAACCATACACTCTTTTTGACAGTAGCGGCTACGCACAGGTAAAATATACGCGGTTTTTTTGGCCATGAATATTCGTGTGGTAAATAGATTCATTTTCGTCTCTCTCTCTCTCTCTTCTACAGACAAAACGGCCGTGGTCGATAAAAAAAACATATTTCATTTTTTTCTTAATATACCGTGGCCATCGTCGGCAACCTTCTCGTTTACGCGTCATTGATTGATGCATGGACGATTCGAAGACAGATATGATAAACCAATTTTATTGTGCGAGAGTCGTCCTCAAAATTAGGGACGAATGTCTCGGCAGTTTTTTTTTTGAGTGAAAAATATTTCCTCTCCGCTCATTTTTTTTCTATATTTTTTTCTCTTTTTTCTTTCTGTTGATAACTACGAAGCAAAGTGAAATCGCTTACCTATAAAATCAGACACCCTTGTATTAGACTGATTACTTCAGATCGACAACCGCCATCATCATTTGAAGAAGAGTAGGTAATGTGTGTGAGAGTAAAATGATGACATGTGTTACAGCTCATTTTTCTATAATAGATAAAAGCTGTAGTTTTCATGTTCTATTTCTCATATGAAGTTTTCTGTGTTAGCTTTAGGTAATAGATTAGTTACATATCAAAATATAACAAGAAATGGGAAATCGAGGTCTTCGTCGTCAACAACCGGGTCTTGGCGCTTATGGTGGACCATATGACCCATATTCTGGAATGGGCACTTATGGAGGCGCTTATGATCCATATTCTTGTAAGCATTTACTTCTTTTTTTTGGTTTATGCATCACATTAACAGAAATACAATACCTTTTTAGATGGTTATCCTGGTAGTAGATATGCACCAGGATACACAACAACAACTATTCTTCCTAGAATTCCCTATGGACCTGTACCTCCTATTGGTGGTCTAGGCGGTATTCCTCCTAAAATTCGTGCAATCTTTATTCCTCAGGGCGGTTCGTAAGTATCTCAATCTGTTACTAATCAACTAGCTATCAGAAGTTTTATCATTTTTCTGCTTTTCTAGTGTCGCTGCACCAATGCCAATGCCAATGCCCATGTGTGCACCAATGCCAATGTCAATGCCCATGCCTGCACCAATGCCAATGCCAATGCCAATGCCAATGCCTGCACCAATGCCAATGCCAATGCCAATGCCTGCACCAATGCCAATGCCAATGCCAATGCCTGCGCCAATGCCAATGCCAATGGCTCCACCAGTGTGTGCACCAATGCCAATGCCAATGCCAATGCCAATGCCTGCACCAATGCCAATGCCAATGCCAATGCCAATGCCTGCACCAATGCCAATGCCAATGCCAATGCCTGCACCGATGCCAATGCCAATGCCAATG
>CAJNOP010000258.1:70908-133929 GCA_905250075.1 Rotaria sp. Silwood1
TGCCTCAAATGCCAGTCGTCCCACCGCCAATGATGCCTCAAATGCCAATCGCTTCACCACCAATGATACCTCAGATGCCCTGTGCACCACCACCACTGCCACCAATGATGCCACAAATGCCAGTCATTCCACCGCCAATTATGCCACAAATGTCAATGCCTCCAATGAGTTCGAACTGTTGTTCAATGTCAATGCAACTACCATCGATAGGTTCACAAATGCAATCTCTCATGCCCTGTCCTCCTTCAATGGTTCAACCAATGATGCCACAAATGCCAATCGCTCCACAATCATTAATGCCTCAAATGCCAATATCTCAAATGGGTTCGACTTGTTGTTCAATGTCGATGCAATTACCATCGATAGCTCCACAAATGCAATCTCTTATGCCTTGTCCTCCTCAAATCGCCCAACCAATGATGCCTCAATTGCCAATTGCTCCATTATCCATGCGTAAGATTGTTTCTTAAGACTTACTATCGAGTCTTTCATATTTTGAGCTGACTAAAAAGTAGAACTCAATAATAATAATAATAATAATAATACGGTTAATGCTAATATGTAGCCTGCTCTTAAAACTATTTAATTCTTCTCTAGCATACTCAAAAATTATACATTAGAGATAATTAGTGTTGATTTTTTAAATCACCGATTCTAGCTGAAAAAAAAACCTATTAAAATTCTTGTCATGTCTTTCGGTTTGTTATAGCATGCCCTCCACAAATTCCTCAAATAGCTCCTCAACAAATACCCTTTGCACCTTCAATGCCTATCATGCCTCAACAACCAATATGCCCACCTCAAATGCCCATGATGCCACAACAATCAATGTTTCCATCATCTGCAATGGGTGCCTTTGGAGGATTATCATCATATGGAGGTATATATATATTTTTTTTATTGATGTCTTCTATAAATACAAATATAATTCTACTCTATTTAAACTCATTTAGGTTTCGGTCAAGGATTGTCACAATTTCCTGGACTAAGTGGATATGGTGGACTATCAAGTAATTAAAACTGAATCACTTGACCCCTTTTAAGATTTATATTGTTTTGTTTCTTTTTTCTAATAAAGGCATTAGTAGTAATCCGTTCGGAGTTCTTGGTGGATTTGGTCAATCTGGACTTGCAAGTTACGGTCACCAAGATTTTGGAGGATTCGGTAGCTTTCCTCAAATGCAACCTCAACTCGGTAGTATTTACTCACAACAACCATATGGAGCTTTCTCTCAACAACAACCTTTTGGTGCTTTTTCACAACAGCCATATGGTGCTTTTTCTCAACAACAACCTTTTAGTGCCTTTTCACAACAATCCTATGGTAATTATCCAGGAGCTGGCTACAATATAGGAAGTGCCATTCCACAATACGGTGGTTTTTCTCAAGCAGCTTCTTTTCCGCAAGCAGGTAGCTTCCCTCAAATGGGCTTTGGACAATTAGGACCCATGCCAGGTAGCACTGGACGAATGAGAATTGTATGTTGTGCTCTTCCTGAATAAGAAAAAAAAAAGATTATGTTTGTGAGAGTATGTGAAGAGAAAAGATTTGGATCGTTTTAGAGATTTTGTTTTTCTTTTTTTTTAATTACGACTATGAGTTTCGTTTCAAGTAATATTTTGTCGACAAACACATCTATGACAAGTGTCTTTAAAGTAACTTGTTTTTTTATTTTTATTTTTATATGGTTTCTGTTAAGAAAACTTCAAGTTTTAAAGTGTTTTCTTTCTTCTCTTCTCTTTTTTACCATATTTTTTGTGCAGATTCAAAAAAAAATAATCTCTTCCGTCCCTTGAACATATCTGCTTTTTTCTTATTGTTTTTTTTTCGCTCATAAGATTTCTTTTTTGTAAACAAGTAAAAAAAAAATCTACTTCTTGCGTGCGTGCGCACATAAACATACTTTTCTCTTTTTGTCTCATAATGCTGTATTGTAATCATTTCCTTTGTTTTTTAAATAATTTCATTCATTTTTAAATATCATCTTTGTTATTTATAATGCACAAAAGACAAAAGATCGACGTGATGCTATTTTATACAAGAATACTAATTACATTGAAATGAAAATCGAGTTGGTCATCGTCGATTGTAAAATTTTGGAAATTCAAGCAGATAACATCCAGCATGTTGTACTCTTTTCAAATATGAACTTAAAATTTTTGCCTTAGTACTTATTCAAGAGTAGCGAGATAATTTTTGATAAATCAAGGAAATTAGTTTGAACGGAACTTATAGATTGACGTTTTCAATGAACATATTTGTTCATTTTACCCTACTTGAAAGTATTTTAAATGAGCATAAAACTATAAGTCATGACAGAAATTTAAATATGGATATAGCAATTTTTTAGGGTGTGAGTCTTTTGACTTAATTGACACATATAAAAAGAACTATTTTAAGGGTATATTCTGACCTGCATTTTGTTCAGATGAGATCATAAGAGTTTTTTTACTATCTATTTGATCATAGCTATATATTCAAATTTCCCTTCTATTATTCTGTTGGTAGTCGTGTGTCATAAATTTTGTTTTTCTGTCATATATGTATATGTGATGGGCATTTTCCTTCCCTTCTTTATCATAATCTATTAAGTCTTTTCCCATGTTATCGCCTTATATATATATATATATATATATTAGAGATTGCAAATTAAGATATATACAAAACTAAATTACTCGTAGGATTAAGATCTTACATGGTGAGTCAAGAAGTTTTTGTTTTCCCTATAATTTACTTTGTTAAAAACTTTTATTCGAAGCATTTTTACAAAAAACTTCTCCCAACGTAAAATGTTTGTCAGTTTTTCAAAAATGAGTATTTAGCAAAAAAAAAAAACAATAATTGAAGTGACTGATCGAAAGGCAAAAAACATTTAAAATAGTGCATATTGTAGGATAGCTGCTAATTTACAAGCTGATATATAAATCAAGATGTTAACTTTTTAATTTCGAATTGCAATAGTGAAAATATAAAAATTTTTCGTTCAAACTAAATTTTTGAACTTTTTAAAGGTTATTTTACTATTTTCGAAGAATATTTGAGATGAAATTTTACACTTTATCTAAACTTTTCAATCGTCTTTTATATGAGTTTTCATTTTTTGTTTTTGGTTAGATTTAACTATAAAACATTAAAATGATCAAGCGTTATAGAATTTCATTCTTTTTTCGAAAAATAAAGTTTGGATTAAGATGAAAGGAAAAAAAAAGTTCGATATCCATCATCAAGATCAGATATAGCATCAACTGGTCTACTTTGTACTAGAGTCCAATGGAACTTTTTTTGATTCGAGAAATTTTCGAGGAAAATAAAAATTTAAAGTTTTTGATTAATGAAATTTTCTCTTTCGTTTACAATTCGTCGCTAATTCTAAATATTTGAATCAATTATGAATAACTACAGTACAAGACGATTAATGGTCTTAAAATATTGTTAAATTTGAATATTAGTAAAATTCCGTAACGTAGCATTTCTAGCGAACGGATACACATATGAAGTCAAACAATGCCTAAAATCGATTAAGAAAAGACCTGATCAAAATTTATCAATTTTCTACACTCGAGGAACGTTGTAAAATGAAAATACTTTAGTAGTATACAATTGCCTTCATGTCAATTCATGAAGATTTCGTTCATTTTGTAGACAATTTTCGTAATATTAGAACTCATGATGACCTTCTTCACTCACAAGATAGACAATGAAGTTCAAATAAAGTATAACATCTCAATAAAAATCAATTGTATTCAAGATAGATTTATTATCTCGTAGTTTATTATTAAGTCAAATAAATGAAGATATTATTTACTTATATCTTAATAATCAAAACATATATGATAATCTTGAAAAATTCAAATTTATTTAATTGTTCTTTTGTGTCACGGTCAAGTTACAATACCATAAGACTTTGTAACGAAAACTAAATGTCGTAGAAAAGGAATTATCCATAGTCAATGTGAGCCTCTCTTGTGTACTGTTATTCGTGTACTTTCAGAAAGTGAATCAAAGTCCACAACTGTCGATGCAAATTGTTCAAATTCATCTTAATAGTAGTGCAATTAGGTTCATATGATTTTCTTTTTATGCTCATTTCATAGGACTTCTTTACTTAAAAGCAAAACAAAAATGCACATGCATCTAGCTCTAGTTTTCATTAGAATTCGGTGATTTCAAAAAATTTGAAATCTGAACTATTAAATCATCAGATAGATACAAAATCCTTAAATCGATATCGAAAAATCTTCATTTTTTTTTCATTCTTGAAATGAAAGATTTCCTTATAGATGTATAATATTGTCTTGTTTATGAATATAATTAATTTTTATTGATATATTATATGTTATTCAAACTTTATTGTCTGTTCTTTTAAAGAGGCACTATCAGGAAGAATTTTGATCGATCGAAAATCTTTTGTCTATTCATGAAACTAGATCTTAATGAACTAACAATTTTGAACTTTCGAAAATATGTGGGTGATTAAGATCTGACCTTGTTGATATATAAAAATGTTTCTCTCAAAAAAAAAAATTCTATAGATATGAAAAACAAAATTGTTAATTGATTCATTGACATCATATATGTATTATATATCTTTGCTACTACAATCAAAAACAAAAAAATAAAAAAATCTTAAGTGAATAATAAAGAATTTTATATTAATGAATAGAAATAATAGAATTCTTGAAAGACAATATACTTCATTTTTTTATCTTCTAAATTATTAAATATTATCATCTATGATAAAGTACATTATAGAAAATAATTATTTTATTACTTTTAACATTGATAATTTTGAGAAATTAGTAAAATTATATTAAGATAATAGTAGTTTGTTGTACAATTATTTAATGTAATTTTTCTACAATACAAAAAAAAATAAATTCGATATGTAATTGGTTCAAAAATGAACGAATATTTTTGTACGTACTAAAGCTGCTTTTTAGATTTAACTAACAAAAATATATGTATGTCTGTTAAGATTTTTTTTTTTTGCTATTCTTTTTCTTTTTTTCTCTGGTTCTTTGAATGAACAAGTGTCTATCTTTTTCTTTTTAATCTATTCTCATTAATAAAGAAAAAAAAAGGAGAGAAAACAACTACGATATATTTGTCTTTTTTAAAGCTCGTTTCAAATTTATTTTCACTTCATTTATTCATCTAGCAGATATATTCTAGTAAGTTTGTCTTCAATTACATTTAGAAACTTATCATCATATAACTTTTCCGATTTCCCAAAGAATTCATGCGAGTTTATCATACTTTCGATGTTATTCTTCAATAATAATTAGATATTTACTAATCAAACATATATATATTAGACAAAAGAAATTAGTCAAACTATTTCTCGAGCAATTGAAAAAAACATTTACATTTCAGTACAGTTTTTCTTTTTTTTTTAATTTATTAAGTCAATGTATATTAAAAAGTGCTTAGGGATGTACAATAAATGTTTTAGATTAAGAGAACTTTTTCTTTTTTGTTTTTTTCATTTTTAAATAAATTAGTTTAATATGGATTATTTGAAGAATTAACATTTGTACTATTAACTAAATAGAAAGAAAAAAAAAACATTATCTATATGTTGTTTTCACTTTTTAGTTTTGATCATAGACATTTTTATTAATATAAATATAAATGAATAAATTAACTAGAAAAGTTAATAAGAATAAAATATGTTAATAAATTAATTGATATATCTTATTTAATTTTAGAATAGAATTATTAAAAAATAAATATGGTTAGTTTTTTCTTCGTTTCACTTTCTATACTCATTTGTTTGAGTATGGCTTTTAATATTGATGATATGAAATTTCATAATCATCCATTAAATCGATTTTTTCAAATCAATGAAAAACAACATACAATTCAAAATACTGTGAAAAAATTTATTAATGCCAAAAGAAATGATATTCATAGTACAGATAATGATGAGAAGCAACAATATCCATCGTCACATATAGATACATCATTTGAATCAATGATGGCTGATTCATCTATTATACGTCCTGATGATATTGCTTGTCTTCAAGCTTGTGACATATGTATTGAAGATTATCCACCAATTGTTGTAAGTTTCTTTTTGTTTTTAATATTACAATAGAATTTCAAGTTTTTTTTTGTTTTAGTACAAAAAGAAATCTTCTGATGATTGTGGTCCAGTATGTGAATGTGCTAATAGTTGTACTCGTATGTCAATCGAAGAGGTAGAGAAAAAAAAAAGAAAGTTTTTTTTTTTTGTTTACTAATCTTGGTATATATATATATTTTATTTTAAAAATTAGATTGATAAAATTTATGGCCATGGCTCTTCACGACAAACTGACAAAGGTTGCTTTTTAAGAGTCTATTTTCAAATGCTCAACAATTAAGTACAATTATCATATTCAATGACTATTGCTTCTCTCATTGTTTGTATTTGTCGTTAATTCTAGAAATAACTTTTATTATAAAAAAAATTGATATCGTCATTAACAAATCATTTTCTCTAAAATCCTAATAAATAAATTATATAAAATAAAATAAAATATTTAAATTAATATATAAAATGCTTTTTCATTTTTTCAAATATACATGGATATATATATATTATCTTACGGCTCATTGTTTCTTATATGTAACTACACATAATATTCTTAATAATATATTTTATTTATAATCTTGAAGAGCTTATTCATACGAGTAATAATATAATCTTTTCAAAAAAGAAAAAAAGGAAAGATGATTAATATAAATGTTCTTAAAAAGAAATTAACACAATGAAAGACAATCTTTCTTTTTTATGTCCCGACTGAAAAAAAACATTATTATTATTATTATTTGTTAGAAATAAGACTCTAGGTTTTTTTTTTTAATATCAAAAATGTCATAAATATTTTGCAATGACATTATTTGTTATAAGAAGCTAACAGATTTTTATAACTATTTTTCTACATAAATTATTAGATTGAATACTCTTTTCATTTCGAATCACTGATTCGGATCAGTTCAGGTGCCAGATATGAAAAGAAAATGTTCACACATATTGCTCATATACAATCTTATATCTAAATCTGAACGAACATTTTTCTTTTTTTTTATCTCGATGTTACAAAATATTTTTACTTTTATCAAACTATTAATTTTTGTATATAAAAACATCGAAGTGAAAATCGATTTGATTATAATCGAGAAATTTATTATACTTGAGAAAAAAAAATATTACAGAAGTGGAAAACAATTTTTGTGTTACTTAAAAGAATTCATTTGTAATAATAGAAAAAAAATAATAATAATTCATCTACAGATTTTAATGAACCATATGAAGAGATAACTGAATATATCGAGTGGAAAATAAATTATCTAAAAGGTGAATATTAATAATTCTAAGAGAAAAAAAAAACATTCATATATATGTAACAAAAATTTCAAATTGAAATATTGAAAGACATTAAATGAATTCTGAATCAGTCAGTTTTTTTTTGTTGTGAAATTTGAGATGATTTTACGAAAGAAACTCAATAGTATACTTTTTCATTTAACATAAAAATTTTGAAAATCATATTTTGATTATAATGATGATTAACTTCGATCAAGTATCGAATATAACGATTGAGATTGAAATTCAATTACAAAAAGTCATATTTGTGAAGAATACACTAACATGAATATTAGTTTTATAATGATAATTATTCGTTGATTTTTTTTTTTACTCCTTTCTCATTTAATAAGATATGACAATAATCTCACTTGAATGTTTATTTACTTTTATTATTAGATATTAAATTTATGACAAGTATTTCTTTGTTTGATTTAGAAGTTACGTGAAAAATTACAATCTCTTGATGAATAAATTTTTTTCTTTAAATAAATATTTTATGAAATAGTTTTGTATAGTTAATAAAAAAACATGCGAAGAATATTCAAAAGCAGCTTTCAATGTCATACCTACACCTGTATAATCATTAATTCATTAAGAAAAAAAAAAATAACGAATAACGTATGTGGTTACATTAAGATAATATATATATATTAATATTCTTATGTAAAAGTTTATTAAAGTTATAAATTCAATTACATATTCTAGGGTGTAATATTAAATTGAAAAATAATATTTAATCCAAGCATGACAAATGTAAATCTTTATTATAGCTGAATAACCCTTTGAGGACGGTGGGACATATTTGTCCTACCTTTTTTTTAGTACAGGAAATGTTTGCTCTATATTAAACTGTTACAATCTTCAAGGTAAATAGGTCACCTATCTGTCACCTCATACAGGTATTTTCTTTCTTTCTTTCTGTCATACAAATCCTTCTCAGATGTCTGCCTTTCTTTCTGCTACTATATAGTAACGTATGATTTCTCTCTCTCTTCTCTCGATGCATTATCATCAGATTTTTATCTGATCATTTTAAGCCAAATACAATAGATTGATTGAAGAACCATTTTTCGATTGAAAAAAAAAACATTCCGTCCTCAAATGGTTAAATAAACTTTTAATTGATAATGTTTAATTGTTGACATATTTGATATAGAATTTTTCATGATTAGAGAATCAAAAAAATTATTTTTAGAAATGTAGTTATATATAGAAATTTTGTATTCAATTGAAGACTATTAAAAAAATTGATAACTTATTTTTATATTATCTGATTTTGATATATGAATAAAATTCATTTGAAGAAATGAATAAGACAACAAGCAAGATTTTTTTTTTCTTTTGCTCATAAGAATAAATTACATGTACCTTTTCTCATAGATTGTGATAGTCGTTGATATACACTATCAAAGACTCTATATTAATAAAATCTCGTTTGAACAAATATGAACAACTTTCATATTCCAATTTTGGAAAATTCAGTAAAAAAGTGATGAAAAAAAAATGCGTCCTAAAAAGATAGAGCAGTCCAATATCTCTCTGTGGTTAATAGCAGTAACGATTTCGTATTGCACATTTTAATACTACATATATTACGCTAACGTTTTACTATTAAAATTCAGACCAAATTGATTCCATCAAATACCAAAGCATACTTATGATTGACATTAAACTGAAAGTTAAAATGATTTTCTACGAAGTACATTTTTTGTTTTTGTTTTTTTTTTATTAGAAGGTATCATTTGTCCTTAACAAAAAAAAATTCGCAACATTCACCGTCATTCTTTACCATTTGTTGTATTACATAAAAACAATCTTCAAAATTTGTTTTTCTTTTTTTTTTATTATTTTGATCAAAACAATCTACATAGGTATGGTGCTGTAGACAGACATTGTTTCTTTTTTTTTTTGTATAATACGACAAATGATTATAATAAGCGCACACCGGCTGATCACTGTACAAAGAAAAAAAGAAAACCCAACACAATCACAAACATAGCTTATGAATGAAATATGAATATGATAAACACAAAACATAATGATATCTTTTTTTTTTGTTAGTTTTCTTTTGTACAATATAGGAAAAACTATTGCATTAGTTAGACAAAACAGTATACAAATAAAAACTATGATAATCATCATACTCTTGAGCATTTCTACATTTTGCTTTATTTTTGGACGGAAAAAAAAATTAATTTGATAAATTAATTTAAAAACAAAGAGTAAAAGACAAAAGAAAAAAGAGAAAATTATGCATGCTCGTATGTCCGTCTATATACAATCGAATTGATACAATATTTTTAAGCTATTGAATCCCAATCGAATGCTGGCTCATCTTCAATTACAACTGGAAGTGGATTAGACTAGAAATAAAAATATATTATAATTTAAAAAAAAAAAATCAAAAGAAGAAGAAGAAGAAGATTAATACATTATTAACTGGTTCTGATGTTATCCTATTTGATACAGCAGATAATCGATGTCCCGTAAATGATTCATCTAATAAAATAAAACAAAAACAAATATATCTAACTATTATTATTATAAAATATTTGAAGTTTATTTTTAATAAATATCAATAGATTCAAGGATGTATAGTTTACACATAATGTAAATGATACGTATTTTACGAAATACATACAGTACAGTTTCGTTGGAGATTATCCTTAATAAATTTTGGATAAATATATCGTGAATGAACCAGAGATGTCCATGGCGGCGCTGCCGCTGCCGCCGTGGCGGTGGCGGCAGGTTTCTTAAAAACTCATCGCGGCAGCGGCAGAGTTTTTAAAAGCTCATCGCGGCAGTGGCAGCATGTTTTTCGAGGACATTGAAAAACTGCATGAATTTAATAGAATTTCATTGTTTACAAATGAAACACCCCGAGACTGAATGAATCTGATGGACTAGTACCAATATTTCTGGTCCAATACAGTTGCAGCAGTGAAAATCGAAACACTTTTTTGAAAACCATCGCGGCGCGGTGACTTTTTTTTATAAACCATCGCGACGCGGCAGTGGCGTGGTAACTTTTTTTTTCTAATGTCGCGGCGCGGCAGCGGCAGAGTTTCAGCCGCGATGGACATCTCTGGAATGAACCCAGTAGCAGTGATTCGGTTCAGATTTCAGACCGGTACTATCTTTGCAGTGGCGTAACTAGGATTTTGGCAGTGGTAGGGCTTAGCGTCGCTTAAATGTCTGGTGAATGAGGTCTGTGGGGTGAGAAATTTAGCTGACGAAGTTAACGGCGGTGGTTGGGCGGAGCTCAACCTAGCCCTACCCTGTTTACGCCACTACATCTTTGCATTGACATGTATATTTTCAGCAACGCTCAGAGACCAACTTGATAAATCTTTTATAGTGATGTGTTCTAGTGTTTCAGCGAACTATTCACTAACTCTGTGAGGTCAACAATTAGTACATTGAAACCGCACATTTCGAAATAGATTGACAAATAAAATCTATTATCTTGGTTCAATAAAGACTATGAAAAACATTGTTAGAATTTTTATTTTTATTTTTTAAACATCTATTGATAAAGAATTTCGATAAAAATTCGATTTGATATGTTCAAAATACAAATGGAAGTATAGTTTCTTTTTAAATGGTTTCTATTGTCTTTATAGAATAATTTAGTTCTTGTTATAATATATTATAAAAGATTATTGATTATCATCTTTAAATATCTTACTTGCAATTCTTGATTGTGCTAAATTTGTAATTCCTGTATAATCAAAAAATGATGAAAGTGATGAAGCAAGATTAATTAATTTATCTCGATCTTGTTGTTGAAATGTTGGATTTGTTAGAAAACCATCAAGAAATTCTATAATTAAAATATTTTATTTTATAAATAAATATCAAAAAAAAAAAAAGAATATTTACCACAATAAGGTTTAACATCAATATCATTCCAATTTATTTCTCCACTTGATGCTAATTTAATACTTTCAAGAAAACTATTTGCTTCACCATTAGGAAATAAATCTGAACCCCAACAATTTGTATTAATTGTATTAGCAGATGATCCATCTATTTAATATAATTTATTTCAAAAATATTAATTTATATAGAGAAAATTTTCATATATATATATATACCAAAATTTGTTGTCCATACAGATGGTGGTGCATCTAAAACTTGCTCACGAAATCGACGAAATGAAGCAGTTAAATCAATATTTAAATCATCCCATCCTATTTGATCAGGCTAATAAAAAATTATACTTTTAATATTCATCATTGAAAATAGAAATAAAACTGTATCAAAAAACAAAAAAACAAAAATTTGAAAAGATACCATACAAAGATTATTTGTATCAATTTTAAATACGCAATTTATTATTTTTAAATTTAATACGTAAAATAAAAATTATCGAATATATATGTATAATTCAACGAACTAGTATTTCACTATTTTATCTCATTAGATGTTATATATATATATATATTCTGTAGATAATTTCTAAAGCTGCAAATTTTTTTATCCATAGTCTCTTTTTAGTATGTCCAATTTTTTTGAAAGAGTTGATTTACGTTTCTAACGAATATACAAGTGACAAAAAAAAAGTGTCTTTTTTTTGTTTAATTGAATGGGAAATGCATCGAAGAAATACAAATTTAATCTTCAGAATCTTCATACTTAAAAAGATTAAGATTCATAATCTATGAATAAAGAGTAATAATGGTTATAATAAATTTTTATCTATAGGTAATTTTAATAGTCATTAAATAGTTATTTTGAAAGAATAAAGTTTAAAAACAAAAATTAGAATCTATTGATGTATGAATTAAAATACATAAGATATTATAAATGATTTTTTTTTTAATCTTACAATTGCTGCAAGAGACATCGTTGAATCTGATTCATCAGTTGATGATGATTGTCCTCCAACACTACTAATATCACCACATATCATTGGATTATTATTTGTAAAAATACCAGGTGCTTGTTGAATTAAAGTAGCTGGTGATGAAGGTAATATATTAGGAGATGGTTGTGCCTCATCAAACTAACATACAAAAATAACAATAAACAATCGAATTTAATTTTTTGTTTTTTTTTTTACTTTTCTTTTACGAGAATTCATTTGATTATTACTTTCATAGGATTCATCAACTGCCCAATAGGAACCCTAATATGAATGTGTAACATAAAAAAAAAAGAAATAAAAACTTATTATAATCATCCTACTTTTCCAGGATCATTTGTACTTCGTTGAAGTCTTTTAAAACATTTATTTAATGATAAATTATGACGAATTGAATTCTAAAATAAAATTTTGTTTTTATAATATAATAAATCATTTTATTATTATTGATTATCTAACCTTCCATTTTGGTGGTGCTGTACGAAAATATGGATATGAATCAACAATCCATTGATATATTTCATTTAATGTCATTCGTCGCATTCTAGTGCTTAAAATAGCCTGTCGAATTAATGTAACATAACTATAAGGAGGTTTAACATGAACATTATCATTAAAAGTCGTTGTTGGTATTTCTATTTCAGTAGCCTCAATTTTATGTTGAACAAGTGTTGTAGTTGGTAATGATTGTTTAATAGGTAATGTTGTTGTTGTTATTGTTGTAGTTGCGGTAGTTGTTGTTGCTGCTGCTGTCGATGTTGAATTTTCTCCTATTTGCATATTTGGTAACCATTCTATTGATGTTAAACTACTGTCTAATGGTAGAACAGTAGATGTACCAGTTGTTGATTTTTTTTTACTCTGTGTTTTCCGTACGAGCATAGGTTATTCTAGAATATACTCAATATGAGTTAAACAAAATAAGAAATATTTCAATCTATAAAAGTGAAAAAAAGAAAAGAAAAACATCATATCATAATAGAAGTTATTATCAGTTTTAAGAATATATATCTATATAGATGTATGTATACACAAAAAGAAAACATATATATATTGACAAAAAAGATATTGCACTTAATTTTTATTGTTGAATTATATCTTTATTAGTACCGTATAAACGATATTCATAACAATAAGTTCGATTGTTTCCTAATTGAAAAAAAAAAAAGAAATTAAAAAATTTTAAATAAATAATATTTACGTACGACATTCAAGACCACATTTTGGTGATTGACAATTTGTACAAGATATAAAACATCCGGGACATTTTAAACGATTACAATCACATCGATCTGTTTGATCACATATAAGAAGACCTGATTCATCATATAATGGTTTATTTGCACTAAAATTAGAATTTTTTTTTTTTGATAAATTCTCCGAAATGAAAAATAATATATATATATATATCTATTTGTATTCTTATACAAAGGAAATATGTATTAATATCAATGTTAAAAGTCATACATAAAGAAAAAAAAAACTTAATTTGAATACTCCAAAAATATCTTGAAGTTATTTGTATAGATAGTAAAAGATTTATCTTTTTCATTATCGAATAGGAGAGATATTCTCAGGTGTCTGACATTTCAACTCTATAAATGGAGTATGTAAGAAACTTCAAAAGACTTTCTTTCATTCTGAAGATTTGAGATTATGTACATAATGTAAACTCTAATAAACTGTAAATATCCTAGAAAGAATTTGAATTAAGTTTGATATTTTTCTTTTAGTAGAATACCATGTTCCTTCGCAGAAAATAAAAAAAACTCAGTTTCAAAATTTGACTTGAAACAAATTTTAATAAGAATAATTTATTGTAAAAGTTTCAATTGATTTTCATGTTCTTATTTCAGAATAGATTCAATCAAAAAAAAAAAATCTCAAAACATTCACAATAAACTTTTGTCTCTATGCAAAATTTCTGATATTTTTGAGTAGCATAATTTTCATAGGATTTATATATAAAACATGATTTAGTTGCTATTGCTAATCATAGATAAATTTCTTCATTATTCTTTTACAAAAATGCAATAAAGAAGTTACTTAGAAATATTTTCAAGTTAAAGTTTTACCTGGGTTTTTCTTGTGTAGTTGGTTGTCGAGTTTTTGTACGTCTTGATGGAACATTAGCTACATTAACTAAATTCTTTGGACCTGGATTAATAAAACCAAGACCATTAAGTGCTCGATCCTAAACAACAAAAAACAAAATTCCATATATATATATATATATATATTATTTACGGTTCGTTTTTTTCGTTGATATTCATCTGCTGCTGGAAGTTTCGGTGATGGTGATGAAGTAGAATAAAATCCATTACCAGCATTCATCAATGGAAGATGTGAACGGCGAATAGAAAGTATACTATTTGATGATATTGTTGTTGTTGTTGATTTTATTTTAAAATCATTTATTGATTTAGTTGATGGCTATACAAAAAAAAACAAAAAATCTATATGAAAAATAAATAAATTCAACCAACCGATTCAAGAACATCAAAAATATTTTTATCGTTGTCATCCATCTTCTTGACTACGAATAAGTAAATAAAATCTAAAAAATATAACAAAAAGAAAAGTTCTTATAATATGTTGTTTTTAATTAATTAATTAATCAATTTTTTATGTTGTTATTTTCTTTTTTTTTAATGATGTTTAAATTTATATTGATCATTTACAAAAACCAAAAAAAAAAATAGTTGATATTCAAGTACATGAATTTTAATCATCAATGAGTAAATATATTTAAGATAGGATGTCGAAAAAATTTTCTTTTTTTTGGGTGACAGAACATGACTGTTGCCATCGAACGCCTACGCTGAACAAACAGCATTAAAAAAAAAAGTAAAAGAAAGAATAAAAACTAAAAGAATTCTTTTTTCCTTTCGTTCGGCCGGTAGTCTCTTACATATATTTGATTTTCAATAGATAAATTTATTAACCAATAAGTTTATACTCTTCAACTATGATAAAAACAAAAAAAAGGAACTTTTTTCTTAAATATCAAATCAATTATCGATATATATATAAGTAAGAGTTAAGTGAAGATAAATAACAAACATAATATTGAAAATTATTTTGAAGTATATATGGTAGATGTCAGTGACATCTTTTATTTTATTTCAAATTTGAAAATCTACGTTTCTAATGGAAATCTATAATGAAATGTTTTAGCACATTTTGTTTGCATTAGATAAAGTATATATTAATACTATCCATTATAAATAGAGTGTATCAAAGTGCTTAACAACCACACTTTTGAAATAATGTTTTTTTTAATAAAATTAAAAAGAAAAATAAGAAAATTGCATGTTATTTTTGTTTGACGAAAAATAAATATCGATTATAAAAACAGGTAATATGCGAAAAACATCTTTTGCATCTTTTCTCTGATACAATTGAAGAGAGATAGAGAAAGAAAGTTAAGTTGTTTGAACAATAATAGAATAAGTTACATTCACAAGCTTGGAAATAAAATTTTATTTTATTTAGCAAAGTAAGAAATAACATATATAGCGAGAACAATATATGTTATGTACATATTACTTCTGTTTGATGTATTTATCTTTAACAATTTGATTGAAAATGTAATTTATAGTAGCTTTCACGAGTGAAATTTTTCAACTGATCAATCTCGACTGGATTTGGCTAAAGAGAATACCACTGCGTACTTCTCACACACTTTATCAACTCATTGTTTTTCTTCATTTGAAGAAAACAAAAACATCATTATTCATACAATAGATATGTATCAATATATCAATGTGAAAATCTTCAAGTTCATATTGTTTTACATGAAGTTCATTTTTCGAAAATCGAAAAATAATTATTACTCTGTTGACAATACGATATGTTCTGTAAGTTAAGCAAATTCAAAATGATCTTGGTAAAATATTGATTCGTCTCGGAAATTTAGTTTTTTAGAAAACCAACATAGTCGAGAATCTACAATCATTGATTTCGAATAATATTTACAAGAGCACTAACAAACTTGAATCGATATATTATTTTATCTAAAATTGGCTATTTCATCCATATTATTTATTCGCTATATAACAATTGAAAATAAAATATTGAGATGTTTTTTTTAAAAAAAAGACACTATATTTCATGTCAAGTATAATTTAATCTGTATGATTCTATTTACTTTTGTCAATACAATTATGCTTGGCAAGCCAAATGTTTTGATCTAAATCATCATAGACATAACTTATCATTATCATAGATACGATTTATGTGAAAACAGACGTGATGATTTGATAGATAATACTTAAACACTCAATATTGTCGATATGTATTTGTCATGATTAGTTGTACAAATGTAAATGTTAATTTTCTATTGAAGAATAAATCAATAGTTCATCATGGTTATCAAATTCACAATATCACTTATTATTATGATATTGACTCTAAGTCTTTTTAGTAGTGTTCTCTCATTTGTTATTTTTCAAATATCGAAAAATAAAAACAAGTCTACAACATCGTTTTAAAGAGATATTTTTAATTTTATTCTATTAAATGTTCAACATATTTGTCATAATTATTTATAGAAAACTTCATTGTTTCTAATAATTTGTCAAACAATTTTTTTTTAGTCCTTCTGTAATATTTTTAACTACCTTTGAAATCAAAGGAGCCAATTCATTTGTTTGGTCACTTAATTTACGTTTCATATAATTATTTAGCTAACAATGGCATGAGCCAAAGTCTAGAAGACAATAATAAATGGTATATTACATTGATACCTTATTGTGTTAAAATAATTAATAACATCTGAATAAGTATAAGATCAAGCATTGTCATGAAGTTATTTTGTATCTTTGGAACCTGATGACTTTCTTTGTTTTCATATTATATTGACAGGATGCTTGTAGTAATTTTCAATATAATACTTATGATCTATAGTCTTGTCTTTATCTATACTATGTATAAGAACAGGATCATATTATTTAATGCATACAGTTAGAAGAGTGTCATTTTCTGGTTTCTTTTCCAAAACCATAAACTACTATGTGGTTTGTGAAACTGATACTTCTAGTTTTGTATTCGGAAATTTCTGATTTTCCACTGAATCAAACTTCGAGTTCAGAGTTTTTTGGCTCCTTCGACAATCTACTTCCAGAAATCAGAGATCCATAGCATCGTACCATAAAAAAGATTCACAAGAACATTGAGATAGCTTGAAACGTTGAAAAATTAATTTAAAACATTGTAAAATGTGTTCGTGTTCCGCGAACAACAGAACTCGATAAAATATGGTACATAGACAGTCCATATTTGACTTTTTTCGACCATAACGCCCACGGAAAAATTCTTCGGAAAAAACCGCGGTAATCTGAGAAAAACCGCGGTTTTTTCGTGAAAAATTTTTCCGTGAGCGGCACGGTAACAAAGCATCTATGAGTAAACAATGTTCTTGATGTTAATCTACTTTTGAGAACAATAGCCATTGATTATTCACCGTTACTAATCCAGTTTGCTTTAGTTAGCCTGCATCTAATCTATCTATGATAAATCCATGTCTTATTACTTGTAGTAGTCCCATGGAAAATTTTTGTGAAAAACCGCTCGAAACCGCGGTTTCACAAACGGCGGTAATCAACGGTTCCCGAAACCGCGAAAGTCAGACCTTGTATGCGGTTTTTCAAAACCGTCAAGAACCGTGATAATTTCACACCGCGGTTTTCACCGGTATTCAAAACCGCATAAAACCTCTGACTTTTGCGGTTTATTTCAACGGTAATGATCGCGGTGTACAAATACCGCAGTTTTTGACAGTTTTGAAAAACCGCATAAAAGGTCTGACTTTCGCGGTTTTCTGAACCGCTGGAAACCGCGGTTTGTTGGACCGCTATACACCGCGGTTTTCGTAGCCACACCTGCCTCAGGTATGACCAGTTTCACCTGAACTTTCGAAAACGTTCAGGTGAGCCGCCCTTCGAGGGGCCCTGTAGTGAACTTTTTGAAGTTCCATTACCACAAAGTTACATTGTAGTGAGAGATAGAATAAGAAAACTTATTTAAAAATTTCATGAAAATAGCAGGGCACGACATCCTCTTCGTCCTTACACATTCCATTACGATGGTATAAGCACCAGATATACCGCGGTTCTTCAGCTGAAAACCGCGGTTTCTAAGACCACTGAATACCGCGGTTTTTGAAACCGCTCAGTTCCGGGGTATTTGCCACCGCAGTTACTAAGGACTATACCGCGATTTTAAAAACCGTTGAATACCGGATTATGCAATACCGCGGTTTTCAATAACTATATCGCAATTTTTTAGACCGTTGAATACGGCGGTATTTAGAACCGCGGTCCTGAATACGAGCAACGCGGTTTCAGAAAACCGCCATCAACCGCTGTTATCCAATCAAAACCGCGGTTCTCTCTAGTAAAACCGCGGTTTTGAGCGGTTTTTTGAAAAAAAAATTTCCATGGGATATGCCATAATCAGTATGATTCATTACGCAATTTCACCAAATTTTCATGACAAACTCTAACTTGTTCTTGCTTTTGTTCATCAATGAGTTGATCAGACATTTAGCCTGATGTGACTTTTTTCATCTTTAGACAATCGTGTATAATTGGTTCTGTTGTACCATGACATCGCACATTTTTGATAATCTTTTATGCCAGTACAATATTTATATATATAAGCTCGGAAATCGGACGACTAGATCGAAGATCATCATGAACATCTTTTCTATTCCTATGAAAACGCTTTGCTGATCTTGTGGCTGTTCAATATGATTGAGCGTCTTGTCCTAATGTTGTTTTAAGTTTTTGTTGAATTGTCTTTGCATCTATTTCTAAAAAGTTCGAATTATAATATAAGTATCGATTGAATTCATTAATCATTTTTCATTTTTTTTGCATTTTATCTGAAAGAATATCAAACTAAATCCGAACTAGATTTATTATATGTATTATTATAAATGAGAGATTCAACCTATTTATTTATTCAACATTCACTTTAATATTAGCTAGTTTTGTACAATGAAATGATGTCATGCAGATGTAATCAATGTAAATTACAGATGTCTTTTTATTAACTTACATTGATGAAAGTCAACATAATTTTTCTTGTTTCAAATACTATTTTATAGGAAACTTAATCTTACATGTGCATGTCCTTAGCAATATCCGACAGCAAAATATGTAAGATTTAATTGAATGCACAAAATGAAAAGAGATTAGATTGCAAGAGTGATTTCTTTCTTTGCTTTTTTTTTCAATGATATTATTACAAATGAGTGGATATACTTTGTCTGTATTTAAAAAAAGAAAAAGTCAATAAGTTTGTCAAAATATAATATGTAAATATAGAATAAAATTCAGCAAAAATGATTCTAATAAATAATGAATATTAACTAAAATATGTCATAGACAAAAAAAAGAAAACACTATTCCAATTGAAACGATAAAGAACAAAGTAAAACAAATATAGAATGATTAATTTTATTATATTTGCAAAAATTTAAATATCATAGAAAAAATCAAAAACTAAATTAATAATATGTATCGATTTCGAGATAACATATTCACAATGCTTAAATTTTCTATTTCTATTTTTAATTTTTAAAGAAAATTTAATTCTTATCTCATTGATTATGAATCATATTTAAAAAAAAACAACAAAGTGTTGAGTTATAAATATATAACGATGTTTGCTTTTGATTATCAAACGAAGACTCTCGAGATTTTGATTAAGTCTAGCACGTAGTCTGACGATGTTGCCGAAGTCCCTTGTTTGACATTCTTCAGTATTCTTTTTCTGCTCTCAATTTGATACTGACGAAAAAAAAATATTGTATTATATGCTTTAGTAGATAATGACATTTTGCTTTATTTAGATAAAAACGACACAGATGCTTTGAGTGCATGCTTAAATAGAATACAATTTATAGTTTAATGAATTGACTAAAAATAACGAGTTCTTCACTAAATATGACATTTTTATTTATAGAATATCCTATCAAATAGAGTAATATAATACCATTAAATAGGGTCATCAAAATTAATTAAAGACTGAATACAACCTGACTGTTTAGATGACACATATATTTGTCATTTTCGATGTTTCTCTATCATACATATTTAAAAACAATAATGATCGTAGTCATTCTTTTAGAAATAATTGAAGGACGGCAAGAATATTAGAGAAATGTAGTTTTCGATTTCAGACTTAATATTATATGAATTTTTTAGAGACTTCGTAATAGCATTTTTTAAATTTAATATGTACTTTAATCTATAAACTATTGAAGAGATCTCCCCGAAGACTCTTCACAAGTTAATAAAATGCTAAATTCTTTAAATTTTTACGGTTCTTGAATGATACTCATTGTTCGAAAAAGAAATAAATAATTTTTCACATCGCTATTGTAGAACGTAATACACATTCCAAAAAGAGTTTACTGACCTTTATTATAAGTTGCATATCTAAAATTGAAGTTTTACATATTTTTGCGTGAAATTATTTCGTTCCACTACTTTGTTTTATCATCATATATGCTGTCTATATTCTTATTTTTGTGATTATTTGATTCGAATATTTTAGTCTTAAATTAATAATTTCATAAATGTTGATCAATATGTTTTTTTTTCTTTAAACAATAAAAGAATTATTCATCATTCATAGAATAAATCTTGTTTTTATATCATGCATTTTATCGTTTATTTTAGTCTATTATTAATATTAGAAGAAAATAAGTATCATTAAATCATGATAAAAGCTCTTTTGAGAAATAATTTATATATATAAGAAATTTTGTCGAACTTAAATATATATATTGACATATAGTTTTTGAAAGATTTATAAGAAATTAGTCTTGAAATAGTAAGGATTTACAGTATTAATTAATAAATTTATTTACCCGATGAAAAAAAAAAACTGCAACTGTCTTATTCTATTCATTTATCAACTATTACAAATATGGATGCGACTAGAATACTTTTAGACAGATGATAGTTACTATTCTCGGTGGTCTAATCCTTATCCATACCATTATAAGCCATTGGTTTTATATACTTCTTTTTTTTTTCTTCTAGGTTGTAGATATATAAGTATATAGATATCCTTGGTGTCTACTATAGAACGAAAAGGAGTAGACAAAGAACAACCTAAACTTGATCACGTTTTTTGCACGTTGATTTATCGTAGTATGTGCACGATGAATTGTCTCGTGACTTTCAATTCTTTATCGAGCATTTTCTTTTTTTGTTGAAAAGATGAATATTTATTTCAATACAATTATAGATCGATTGATTTCTTCTACATTTTACAGTAAGAATTAAATTTTGTTTTGTTTATTGAATCGAAGAAAAATAAAGAAATGTTGATTAGAGATTCAAACAACAGAGCATTTTCTTACGAGACTTTTCTTATAATTATAAAATTGTCTATACTTTAAGAAAAAATGCGAATGAAAGGGGAAAAAAAGCATTTTTTTCTGTTCTGTCTTTTATGTCTGGAGTGTGTGTGTTGTAGTACAACATAGAGAAGAAAAGAAGAAAAGGCATAGAGTGCATCAGTTGGTTCTTTTAATATATTCTATTTCTTTATTTATATAGATTACAATAACACGTGTATTCGTTGCTCCTAAAGCTTCTATTTCAGATATATTGTGAGTAAAAAAAAGGTAATGTCATATAATTAAATTTAAGTTATGAAACGAAAACGTATGTTGTATTACCGTTATTTGTATTTTTTCTTTTTGGCTAGTAATTATAGTTTTTTTTATTTATTCCTTATAATCAATATATAAAATTCAAATAGATAGTTTATAAATAAATATTAAATATAGACAATGATGCTTACGTTTTTAATGATATGGTCGATTGATTAGATTAAATTATATTTAGTATTTTTTTGTCCTTGAGATATGTCTATGTTGACTAAATAATACGTAAAGAATAAGAAAATATTACTTTTATATTCAAATGTTTTCTTATCTATTTATTGTATTTTGTATTTTTGTATGATACAATGTATACACAGAGAAATAATTCAAAATAGTATCAACAAAACTAGATAACATAATATTAAAATAAAAAAGTTTATCTTACACATTAAGATTTAGTTATCAGAGTAAACAAGGTTGAGAACATACTTTTTTTTCTTCATCTTGTTGTTTTTTTTTTCAGTGATATTTATTAACTTCAATATAATAAAGATATGTATTTATTTTTTGTTGTTATTTTTATATTATTAGATAATTATAATAAAATAATTATCATGCTGAGAAATCAGACGAATTATACTGAAAGTGATCGAACTTTAAGAAAACAAACACAGAGAAATAGAAGAAAATCAGCAAGTAAACGTTATAAATTACTTTTAACATGTGTTGTCTGTAATGGTGATGCGCATGGTAAGTAAAATGAAAAAATTTTATTTATAACTTAGTTTAATATGTTTAGGTTATAATTTTGATGCGATTTCATGTGAATCTTGCAAAGCTTTTTTTCGTCGAAATGCATTACGACCACCCGTTAGTGTTATTTTTCTTTTTTTGATAAAAAAATTTCATTTTTTTTTTAATTTAAAATTTTATTTTAGGGAAAATTAAAATGTTGTGGTAATGGAAATTGTAATATATCATTTGATCAAAGAAAACGATGTAAAAAATGTCGTCTAGATAAATGTCTTCAAACAGGTTAAATAAATTAAATAAAATTATTTTGGTTTGATTGTTTATTTTATTTAGGTATGCGTAAAGAATGGATACTTACTGATAAAGAGTAAGTTGAACATATCTTTTTCTTAGAAAAAGATATAAAATGAAAGAAATCTTATAGAAAACAAGAAAAACGAATTAAAATCGAACAAAATCGTCGTCTTAAACAAATTCATGATAATGATAACGAATATCAACAACAAATAAAAAGAAGAGTAATTATTCAATAACTAAAAACTAACAAAGAATTTTTGAATATATTTTTTAGTCTAAAACTGATAGTGAATTATCTACAGACTTTCAAAACGTATCATCATCCACTACTATATATCAAACACTTTTGACCGAAATTGATTGGTCAAGGATTAAACTTCTTCAACATGCATATGCTGAAGCAGTTAAATTAAATCAAACAGCTGGTATATCACAATATCCATTAATTCAACCAATTTATTCAACATTAGAATTATTTCGTGTACCACTTTATATATCATCAATGCGTTTAATAACTTTTTTTAAACAAATACCTGAATTTCAACAATTAGATAAAGATGAACAAGTTTATTTTGTTAAATTAAATACATTAACTATTGTTTTTTTACATTCAATATTTATATATGATTATCATAATGAAATTTATCATGAACCTAATACAAATGATCCATTATATTTAGAAATAGATTGGATGAATACAATTAATAAAGAATTTCATTATGAAATGAAACAAATTCAAATGAATTTTATTAATTTAAAACAATTTGATGATAATATAATGAAAATATTTTTTTTAATTATACTTTTTTCAAATTATTTTACATTTCAATATTCAACAATAAATATTAATACATTAAATGTATTTAAAACACAAAATATTTATAATGAATTATTATATAAATATTGTTTACATCATTATGGTTTTAATAAAGCATCATTATTATTTTTACAATATACTACTAATATAATGAAAATACAAAAATTAATAACTGAATTTAAATCTACAGCACATAATTATATAGATATAACACAATTAACACCAGTGATGCAGAGTCTTTTATAATTGAATATTAAATATTAATGATGAATCAATTATATGAAATATGATTAATTTTTATTGAGATAGACTATTTATTTCAATTATATTAATCTCTATATCCGAATTGCATTGGATAATTAATAATAGTTTTATAGAAAACTTTTCAAACAAATCAAAGATATTTGTCATAAACTTAATTACATTATGTATATATATATATATACATTTCAATTCTTCTTTTTCTTTTTTTTTTGTTTTTGTGTATGTGTGTGTGCTTTGTTTTGTTTTTAGATTTCTTAAAAATAAATCTAAAGTAAAAAAAAGAAAAACGTTTATAGCATATAATCATTATTTTCGTATAGATTGATTTGATTTTACTAGATGAATTATTTAACATTTAAATAACAATGACGAATAAGATCGCAAATCTTATACCCCGTTGGGTAATCATCATGGAAGAAAAAAAATATTTTTGTAAACTGAATAAACTTTTGTGGATAGTCTATTAGTTTTCAATATTTTCAATAATAATTATTTTATCATATACTGCCTGTACTTAGATTATGCAGGTACAATATCATACTTGACGAACTTTGCATAAATTAACTGATGAATATGATCGATATGTCATATTGATAGAAAATGAAAAACGATATCAATTTTTATATTGAGTTTATAATAACAAGATAATGGGGTATCATAGTGATTATTTAAAATGTTCTATTTAGTTCACGAAAATACTTTTTTTTTTTACATTTCAACAAAATAAATAGACATAAATATGCAGAATTTCATATTCTATTAACATAGAAATAATTGTTTTCCATCATCAAAAAAAAAAAACAATTTGTCTCAATTATTGTCAAAAATAAATTTTTATTTACATAAAAATTAAAAACTATATTCTTATTCAACTGATCAAGTGCTTTTGAATATTCAAATTCTGTACATAAGATAAACTGTAATGAAATACGAAAAACTTCAAAAAATAATATATTCTCTTAGATCTTCTATTCATGACAATAGATATTTTACTAGAAGTTTAGTTTATATGATGGTATTTCGCCTGAAAATTTTATCTCCAAACAATGTTTTCTCCTTAAGATATTAAACGAAAAATTCTAGAACTTTAATACCTCAGAACGGAAAATATTTCTCTGTGATGAAATATTTAGGACATTTTTATTGACAAATAAATTTGTCTATGAGAAGAAAAAAAAATCTTAGATTATAATACTACCGTTCAATTTATTAATATGTTTCATGTCAGAAGTTGAAATTTTCTCGTACAATGCCTATAACTATTTCAAAAGCGATTAATCAGTTGAAAATGTTTTCTTATAAGTCCGATTACTAATGTGTTAGTCAGCGTTTGTTTTCCTCGATTGATATCTTTTCTTTGACTTTTTGGTTGCTAGAATCTAAGAAGGAGAAATCGAAAAATCTCAATTTAAACTTCTGTTCACGATTTACTTAGAAAATATATGTGAGTTTCACAAAAGCTTTTTTTTTTCTTGTAAGTGAAGTTCTTCTAATATGTTCTCAATATCATAAATAAACAATGGGAAATTTATCTTTGATAAATCTTAAGATAATAAGTAAATAAGAGCTAAAAGATAAATTTTTCTTATCATCTAATATTAAAACATATAATTTATCTCTTCTTTTCACGTTTAAATTTTAAACTCGTAAAACAAAAAAAAAAGGGTAGAGAATCATATTTCTTATAATTTATCAAGAGTATGAAACAAAAATTTGATGAGAAAATTCGATTATTTTATTATTAATTCATTATAATAAATCATCATTGAAAATATCGACGTCAGAAAACTTCTGTGTTATAAAAACAAAAAACAAAAATTATGTCAATATGTCACACGAGATTTAAACGTGCATAATAATTAAATATTAAAAGTCAACTTAAATATATTATTTATTTGTTCAACAATGAAAAATTTATTCGTTTTCTTGTGTCATATAGTACAATGAAATGTACTACTTATCCATCTTTCAAATCGAAATTGTTTTTTTTTTTCTCAAATGATACAAAATAATATTGCAATTCACTCATAAGTTTACATATGTATGAGTAAACCACCTCTAATTTTATGCAATCATTATTCAAGGATTAACAGATTGAATAGAACATTCTCTAGTCGTAATTTTTCAAAGTCTTTGATTTAAAATGAAGTGATGGCAATACATTACAAGATATGATAGTTTTTTTTTCCAGTTTTTAAAAATAATATTCATCTTTTAGATAAATCTATAAACAAAAAAAAATAATGATTATAATTGATATTTTTTTTGATTTTGAAATAATTGTTTTAATGTGATAAAAATAAAATAGTGCTTGTGTTGCGTGTTAATGATTGAGGCTATGGAATCTGTCAATCTTCGTAAATAGCTATGTTGCATATTATATAACCGTCGTATACAACGACAGTAAGCAAACGTTTTTTTGTTCTCGAAAATTCTTGTATTTCTTTGCATATAACATATGAAGATATTCGATTGTAATACTGAGATATGTAAAAGATCTATAACGTGAATTATAGTAATTTATGATTATTACTTATTTAATGTACATACTTCAAAGAGAATAGCAGACAAAATCATTAATCAAAACGCTTTTTTTGACAAAATTAGAGCGTGCATTGGGCAAAGTTTTAATTGTTTCGTAGGTTTCAGAACTAGAAACAAATAGGAAATAGTCTAATGAAAAAAATTTAGAAATACAAAGGTATCAACTAAGTTTTGAAGTATTTCGAAGAATTGATTGTCTATTGTTGTTACAATATATTTATTTTTTCTTACATCAGATAAATCAATAAGATAGATAATCTAATATATATTTTGATTAAGAATTCATGTAGTTTTTTTACTTTCATTATTTTCTATGAACATGCGGACTGTTTTTTGATGTTGTATTTTAATGACAATTAGACTGAATAGGATATTCAATCTAAGTAGAAGAAAATATTTTGATTCTAATCAAATGAAGAACTCAAATAGCAAAAAGAAAGAATAAGATAATTGTATTCAATAGTTGGTATAAAATAAAAATTTTCTTGAATTTTTTTCCATAACAAATTATTCTTACAGAATTTTAAATTAGTTCAATATTTCTGTTGTTCAACATAACATGTTTTCTTTTTCGAATCTATCGAAAATAAATTAATATTTGTTTTTATATTTTACATAGTCAGCATTAGAATTATTTTTGATACCAAGACGATTAGTATTACTAGTAATTCTAATAAATATGCTACCTGCAGTTATACCTCTGAACAATCATGCTGAACGCTTCTTATCAAAGTTGGAACCGGTTCGGTCCGGCCGATTGGAATCACATGTTCAACCGGTTAAAAACCGACGGAAAAACGTCAAATTTTTTTCTGAAAACCGGTTTTTAGAAAAAATAGCTCCAACTCTAAAATAGTTTAGGGTAGGGCTGTACCGCTCATGTGAGGGGTGGTCGCTCACGTTCATATGAGCGTTAGCAAAAAAGCGCTCACGCTCATATCAGCGCTCATGAGCGTGAGTGGTACAGCCCTACGCTCATGCTCAGGTGAGGGGTGGTCGCTCACGCTCATATGACTAGGGCTGTACCGCTCACGCTCATGTGCGCTCATATGAGCGTGAGCGACCGCCCTTCACGTGAGCATGAGCGTCAGCGAAAAATCGCTCACGCTCATATGAGCGTTCATGAGCGTGAGCGGTACAGCCCTAGTTTAGGGCGCATATAAAAGATACTCATCATAATGAATCTTTTTAAAGAGAATCTCAGAAAAAATGATTAATATAACATATGTTTTGAGCACTTTTTTTTACGCATTCTAACAGAAAAAACATGTGACATCTTAGTTTTTGTAGTTAAAAAACAGGGTTAACAAAGAAAATTTTTGAACACTTTCAACCGGTGAAATTTCGATCTCTACCGATTCGGTCTGACCGGACCGGTTCGAACGCTGCCTCCTATAATAGAACAAAGATCTTTTACACCTGAAAGTATCATGCTCTATATAAAATAAAAATTTTCTATGTCTGAAAGCACCATTATCAAAAGAGAATAAATATTATTGTAATCATGAATGACATTTCCAAAAAAGAACAAATTTGTTTGATTTTGAGAACTTCTGAATTTAGATTGTCTGATGTCTAATTATCATTTATAATAATGATAATTTAATGCTAACATATTTGCATTGCATTAGTTTTAATGCAAGAAATATCAAAACATTAAGGTTATTTGAACAATAATGCTGAAAACATTAGCATTAATAACTAATTTTAATATGATATTTTTACATCATTATTTGAAACTTGAATAAAATTTTTGACCGTTTGTCTTTGCTGTATTTTTATGAAATTTAATATGCATAGTCAAATAAATTCTTTTCTTTTTACTTCGTAATAAAATTGCTGAAATACCAAAACGTGACAATAATAATATTGAAAGAAGTCATCAAAACCTTTTCCTTGGTATTTTTTTTTTACTTACTCATAATGGTATGTTTTAACTTGATTGAAAAAGAATATTTGATAATAGAGCATTACCTATTTTTTGGATAGGAAAAGTTTATATAATTTCTTACTCGATGAACAATAAGAGAAGATTACTTTATTATTTCTATTTGATTCTACAAATAACAATAAGTACCCAATGAAAAGGTAAATATATATATAGACTGAGGATATATATTTTTGTCTTGCTAATTGAGGTTTATTGATGAACTATAATTTTTTATTAACATATGGACTAGATAAGAACAGAAAAATGTCATTAACATGCGTATAACATTACGTACATAAGAATTAAAGTCTTAGCATTGTTGATCTATAATATTAAATCTTTACATCTAGTCAAAAGTTTATTAAAAATAGAATTTATAAATCTAAATAATAATTTAAGTTTTGTTAGTATTTACATTCAATTATTATTATCATTTTTTTAATTAAATTTTAACAAAATGATTAATTAGACGAATCTTACGAAGTTAAAAGAAAACTTCGAAGTATTTCATATATATTTAGTAGAAATATCTATGACGACAGTGTCACTAACGAAATTTCAACTATGATGAACATCTAGGATTTATAGTTAGTTACCTATCAAAAAGTGTTATAAAATACATGGAAAAAGTTTCAGATGCTTATTAATTTCTGTGTTTTTATATGAAAAAAAAACAAAAAGTAGATACGAATTATTATCTTTTTTTTGTTGTGACAGATGTAGCTAGAAATAAACTTTACCAAAACTCTCTGTTATTAATTTAGTTAATTGATGAATGAATAAGGAGAAAAGAATGCAATAGAAATGGCACTTTTTCCTATGGGTTATACCCTTTTCTTTATTAATTTTTTGTTTTTGTTTACTATGTTTTGATTATAAATGGTACGATCCATATGAGATAAAATAACCAGACATTTCCAATATCAGTAAAACAAACATTATTTTCAACACTGAGTCATTTCTATGTAGAATACTCAAAAGATACGATTAGTGTTTTTAGACTTTAATTATTATATAACTAGGCTTTCAATCAAATTTTACTCGAGGGAAAAAATGCAACCGAAAATTTTACGAATAATAATACGAAAATTTTTATCACAGATATTTTACAATGATATGTAGTGTTTTTGATGTATGTTTGCATGATGATTCGGAGTAGCATACTTATTTTTGATAATCAATATCTAGAAATACTAGTCATTTCTTTTTTGTATTTTATGTGAAAATAATCTTATTTTAAAAAATAATTAGTTTTTTACTAATACTAGAAAGTTCAAAGTTTCAATCAGAAATATTAATATTATAGAACACTATGTATGATATAAAACAGTTGATTGAGAATAAATGTGCCATTTTCTGCAAATTCTTAATTATAAGATTGACCTTTTTTTTCTTCAAAAAGTTCGAATCATTAGTTGTAGGATACCACTAGATTTTTATTATTTTGATAGAATATATGAAACTCTACTGATAATAAAAACTTGTTATATTTCTTGTACAACGTCTCTTTCTTCCTATCATTACATAAATGAATTCTCCTTTTCGTTGTATACTGTCTTGCCCGAATACAAATGCTGTTTTTCTTTCTTCATCTTTCTGTGTATGAATCATTCATATTCTTTTCGTACTCTATAGTGAGGTCTTGATGCTCTACTACTTTCTAGTAAATTCTGTATGTTTCCAAATTCTTGTATAAACTAGACTATTAAAAGGTTATATCAAACATAATTATGACTTTATTATTAACTTCCGATTTCCTTTCTTTCTCTTGTTTTATCTTTTTTTTTTTTAAAAGAGATTTTTTTTTTTTATTTGTTAAAAATAACTTTTTTGTTTTGTTTCTATTTATATATAATTATCTTTTCTTTTAACAGATTATTAACGATCAAGTATCATTCTTAACTGTATGCATTCAACTTGTCATATGATCTGATATGTTATTATTATTATTTTTTTTTCTCATCGGAAATGTACAAAGTTTTTTAGTATGATTTATTGTTATTAATATTTTTCTATTTTCATATTATGTTTTTTTTTTTTTTCTTAAATTATTAGTATATATTAACATCAAACAAAAATCAATAAATTTAATGAAATATATGATTTTGTGATAAGAATATAACTTTTTTTTCCAAGATAAATAAAGGGTCACATAGTTCTTTTTTTTTTGTTTTTGATTTGTTACTTTTAATAATTATGATAGATTTCATTCTGTAAAAAAAAAAAATTTTTGGTTTATTTATATAAATATTTATTATCGATGATTTTTTTTTTTTTGTCAAGTAACAACAAAACTCAAAGAAATAATGGGTATGAGAATGATGAATTTTTTTTTTGTTAAACTTATGAATTAATAAGACAAAATAATTAGTCTTTTTTTTTGTTGCATACGTAAAAAAAGAATAGAAATTACTTATCTAAGAAAAATAAACGAAAGCATGTACAATATCTTATTAGAATCTAATAATAGTTTATCAAACCTTGTCTTTTTAACCTGCCTATGTGAATGTCATAAAGGCAGATTTTTTCCTTCCTGTTTCTTCTTTTCATTTATGCAACTTTATCGATTGGTTTAAAAATTTTTATAGAAAAAAAAACAAGAAGTACGAGTCAAACGTAAATCTATGTTTCACATTATACAGCGTGAGAAGAAATACAACAGAGTTAGTAACGTTGAGAAATAAAAACACGTCAAACATATAGAAAAGAAGTAATATTAGTCACAATCGACATCGTTTATTGAGTGTAGATGCCTATTGCAGATCGAAATAAGTATTAGTTCTCTTGCATTCAACATGTTTCTTTTTTTTTTGCTTTTCTTGTCTTTTCTTTTCTTCCTCCGACTCTATAACCTCTTTGATGGAGAGCGTATATATATATATAAAGAAAAGTTTTTTTTTTGTTTCTTCTGTTATCGAGGTGAAGAAAACGTTATACAAAAGATCACATGTATTACGTCATTCTTTTTAAGAGATAAAACTTTTTATTTTTTTTCAATAATAAAATCAAATAATAAATATTATTTTTTTAAATCATATCAATTTGTATTTCTTATTTAAGATAATTTCATTGATAATAAATGATTTAAAATGGCAAAAGAAAATGAAAATGATCTTTGGAATTTATTTAATGATGATGAAAGTTCTCCAGATTCTACACTTACTCCTAATATATCAAATAGAAATACAATAGTTAATAAACGTTCAAAACCTTTTTTACAATGTGCTATTTGTAGTGATGATGCTTATGGTAAAATAAAATTTGAATATTTTTTTTTATATTTGTTTTTTAATAAATAAATTTTTTTTTTTGATTTTAGGCTATAATTTTGATGTTGTTTCATGTGAATCTTGTAAAGCTTTTTTTCGTCGAAATGCATTACGACCACAGGTAAGCTTCGTTTGTAAAAGAAACAAAATTTTCATTTTTCATTTAAAATAATTTAAATTTTTATGAGATTCTATTGAATTTTATTGTTGTTATTCAATTCATAAAGAAAAACTCTTACATATTTTCAATATGAAAAATTTTTGATAATTTTAATAACTAGAATAAATTCAAGGTAATCTATAAATACTTTAATATTTATTATAGATTATTTTGAAGGATTCTTCATATATAAGATAATAAAAATATGATTAATATGAGAATATTCATTTTATGACTGATTTATTATTACAATGAAAATGAGTTCAGAAAGTTTGTCTCACATCAATATAATTATATTCTATTTTAATTTTATATAAATGAAATTTGATGAAAAAAATCATTCCATACTATATTTTAATTATCGGAAGTCTTATTAGACTGTAAGTTATATTTTTTTTTTAAAGCAGCTATTTATATCAAATTAGAAACTTTTTCGAATAAATTTCTATGTAATATTGATTTGTATTCGAAAACATACATGAGAAATTCAAAAGTTAAGTGAAATTTTATATTTAAGATGTCAAAAAATGATGAATAGAGGCTAGACACATATGTGAGACTAGGATCCATAGATAAAAAAAGGTACTGAGACCAAAAAAAAACACTTAGTCACGTACATGTCTAGTAGTGATGCATTGATTTGTTCTAATTGCCATATGGTCAATATAACAAGCGTGACTTTATCAAGTTATAATTTTAGAAAATAATTACTATTATTGTTTTTGAGTTCAACAAGATATATATAATAATGTGTTGAGACGAAGAGGTAAAAAGTAAAAATACTGTACTGCCAGACTAAGCCATAACTGTGCATCAGATCTGTTTAGCTATTTCAAGTTTCTTATTGAAAGTACGATGAAATATTTGAGCTTTATTGTCAGATAGACTTATGCAGACTAAACTTCTGCTAATATACCGTAACATAGATCGATAGGAAATTTGAAATAGCTAAACAGATCTAATGCACAGTTATGTCTTAGTCTGGAAGTACAAGGAGTACGGTATTTTCGCTTTTTTCATCTTAGTTAAGACCTGTTATATATTTTATATGAATACGTTCAACACGTTTGTTTGACAGTAAAGTCAATGATAAGAATAAATGAAAATGATATTAAATTAAGAAAAATAATGAGTGAATAACAACAAGATTAACTTTAAAAAAGAAAAATTCTGTTCGAAAATACAGAAATAAATATGATGAATTTGTCTCTCTAACAATCAATTATCTTGAAAAAATTAATTTTAGTTTATGAGAAATTTTCTACTTGACTTATTTTTTGTATTAATATAATGAAGGTAAACAACACATTCTCATTTAACATTACGGATTTTGAACCGAGTAATACTAACAAACTTTTTTTCATGCACGATTTGTTGATATTTTCAAGTTTACATTTCCAGATTTCTTTTCCCTTTTTAAGAGTTATTCAAAGATGCTAATTTTTTTTTTTTAATTAAAAATGAAAATAATGATACGATTCTTCTTATAATAACGAAAGATATATTTCGAGATTATCCTTAATAATAAATCATAAGAAGACAAAGCGAAATGGAAGAGTAAGATAAAACTGGATGTAATCCCTGATGCCACTATGAGTTAAAAGAATAGAAAAAGAACACAAAAAATTATTTGAATAGGTTAAGAAGTAGTTGATTGAAGATAGTATTCAAGAAGAAGAAGTAAATATGTATATGAAAAGTGAATTATTATAATTAACAAAAAAATTATTAGTAAAATGAGCATGAGAAAAACTATAGAAAACATTAAGTGAAGACTAGGTCCGTCACAGTAAGGTTGAACTCTCCTAAAATTATCTAAGTTCCTCGAAAAATTTCAAAGTTGTTGCTAACGGTGTGACTCTATAGAAAATTTTGATGTGAGTTGAGTTCACGGTGGCTAAAAAGCCTTGATGCCATTGTTGATTATCGTTTTTATATTTCAACTTTCTGTAACTTCTTTTTTCCATATTTAATAGAAACTAAGCAACATTACTAATAACTTCATATAATAATTACATCACAGGCAAGAACAGAATAGAGAGACAATTCTGAAAGTGCATAGAATTTTCTATCAGTCTGTATATTTACCTTTTCCTTTGAATATAGATATGACTAAAAGAAATTGAGTATAATGAAGGCTTCCTCATCTGCAAATTTCCACAAGACTTGATTTTGTCATTGTCACTAAAATTAGTTTTTAAAATTTTTCATCACTATAGAATTATCTTTTGAAAAAAGTAACTATTTCCGGTACTTCTCAATTTGCAGTGCATTCACTGTACTCAAATTTTCTTCTTGATAAGTAAATATACAAACTGATAGAAAACTGTACACGCTTTTAGAAAATATCATCATTTTTTTTTGTAAATACGCTGTTATGATAACGATCTCTTCAAAATACAGATTATAGTTTTAAATTTTGAAAATTTCATTATAGAACTCATTCAAATGTCGTGGTAATGGTCGTTGTGAAGTAACTGTTGCAACTAGAAAACGTTGTAAAAAGTGTCGAATAGAAAAATGTTTCCGAATGGGTAAGATAATTTCTATCATATTTATCATTATATTTATTTATTGGTATTTTTTGTATTTTTTAGGTATGCGTAAAGAATGGATTCTATCTGAAGAAGAGTATGTTAATTTGATTAATTTGTTTATATTATTAGATTTCAAGAGAAAAACAAAAACATTTTATTGAAAAATGAATGAGTCTGTGTATTCGTAACCACGGGATGATCAGATGGGACTAAGTCCTACCATCGACTTAGAGCTCGACCAGCTGAGCTCCTCCATCGTTAAAATCCTGATTTCGCCACTAATCAGCAGAAGCAAAATTGCATCGAAATAGAACATTATTTTCATACAACTTTTTAAATATTCGTTTATGACTTATTGAGTTTACAGTCATGTGTTTTTAGGTTCTAATATGAAGATTAGTTTAAATAAAAACCAAATGCATGTATATTACAATTATTAATTTCAAACACTTATATACAGTAATCAGTATTAAAACTAAGAAAACAAAATATTTCTTCAGTATACTTCATCAATATTTTTTTTTCATTATAATGGAATCATTTTCTATTCAAGTTTTATCTCCCATAGTAGTTCTAGAAGAATCACTGATAAAATAACTTTATCGATAGAATATTAGTTTGTCTAATATGCTAATGATGTAGCCCAATCCGGTGATTGTTCATATCATTCTGTAGGATAGTTTGATCAGTCCAATGATCGCATGGTAGAAAAGAAAGATTTAAGACCTTTCCTCCTCTCAAAAAAGTTACTTTTATTCAAAAAATCATTTTTCGTTTCTGTCAGAATGTGGATTCAACGACTTAGCGCCAGCAGAACTCTATCATATAATAAGAGATAAAGTCAAAAAAAAAATTGTTCTGTTTGAAAGCTTGTGTCTAGGTCTAACTCCTCACGTGGGTCTTTTTCTTTTGAAAAAGCCTTTTAATTTTTATATAAGAAAACATTTCTATAATAATAGGATCATTTTTTTAAGGGCTTTTTTGAATCTAGACACAAGTTTTCAAACAAAAAAAAAATATTTGACTTTATCTCTTACTATGATAGAGCTATTTTTGACCCTTGTTTAGTGAATATCTCTGTCAAACGTTATGATATAGGGCTCAAAAATTTTACCATAGTCATCGCTCACTAACCTCAACATATCCTGAAAGTTTCATGCAATTTGGATGTTTCTGGGCTGAGATCCATTTTTGAGAGAAGGAGGGGGGCGGGTCTTAACAACATATTACGCCTTGATTTTTTTTGTTGTTGTCTTTTTGACTATATTATGAAATGTGCAAAAAACAACATCAATCTCATGTTATTGTAGTAATACAAAAAAAAAGAAGATGTAAGCCGATAGAAATTAATGTCAAAAAATTACATGTGTTTTTGACACATTTTCTTTTCTTAGAATCATTTTATAATCTCTGAAAATATTTAATTTATAATAACTACAATGTCAATCTCTCATAAGTTGAAGTTTATAAACTATATTATAATGGTTGTATGCTTTCTTCATCAATTACTATCACAAAAAAAAAACTTCCGAAAGATCTCTATTGAGTAAAAATAAACAAAGAAGAAAAATATTCAAATTCTACCATTCCAATTTAAAATGAAATAAAACTATATGTATTCATGACTTTTGAAATAATAAAGTCATGAATACATATAGTTTATCATTGTCTGAAATGAAATATTGCAGTTAATTTCTATATACTAATATCTATTTAAGTAAAAAAGAATTACTTATATGAATCAATAAATTAATATCATCAATGATATTATACATAAACTTTAAGTATATCATTTATTTTTTTGATAAATTACGTTAATAATATTATTAGATAGATGAAAAACGGTAGAATAGTAGCATACTTATCTCAATATAAATAATAATCTTTCGTGAAAAATTACCACTTTCTGATGGATTAATAAAGATATAAAAATCTAATTAAAATCTAATTTGTTTCGTTTTTTGTATTATTAATTACTGATTTGAAAAAAACAGATGAACTAGTGGCGAAACAAAGATTTTAACGGTGGAGAGGCTCAGCTGGTCGAGCTCTAAGTCGATGATGAGGCTCGTAAAAGTGTTTAGCTGACGCGGCTTCGCTCGGTGGTGGGGCTCACCTCCTGGTTACGTCACTAAGATGAACTCATATCGAATTCATAAATTATAGATCTAAAAACTTGAAAATTACTTAATTAGTTTTGTAGATCCATCATTAACAATTAAAATACAGATCTAATAATTGAAAATCTATATAATAGATTATTAAAATTTTCAAAATAAAAATCGATAATCTTGAATAGACCAAAAAGAAAGCAAAAAAATATGATTTTTCAATTAATATATTATTAATATTAAATTTTTTTTTTGTTTTTTATATATAGTAAACAAAGAAAAAAAAGTAAAATAGAAGAAAATCGTCGTCGTAAACAAACGAATGATCCTACTAAACCACGTCGTAGACGTACTCATACATACGTAAGAATTGCATATAAATATATTCAAATATATACAAAAAAAACAATTAATTCTAGTTTTTTCAGTCTCGAACAGATGAAACTAGTCCTATTAATAGATCATCTTCTCATATAACAACTAATGATGTAATATCATTAATGTCACAATTTGATTGGACAAAAATTCAACAAGTTCAAACAGCATATAGTGAAGCAATTGCATATAATCAAGTTGTTGGTGTACCACCTTATCCTGCAACACACCCAATACATTCAACACTTGAATTAATACGTATTCCAACATATTTATCATCATTACGTCTTATAACATATTTAAGAAAAATACCTGAATTTGAATTATTTGATTCTGAAGATCGTGTTACATTAATTAAACATAATTTATTAGCAATTGTATTTATACATATAGTTTTAATTTATGATCCTATTGCTGATATATATCATGAACATAATACAGAAGATCCGATTTTTCAAGGACAGGATTGGATTGAAATATTAGGTGAAGAATTTTATTATGATATAACAGCAACAGTAAAAAAATTAATTCAAATACTTGAATATGATCGTGTTTTAATTAAATTACTTTTATTAATTATTTTATTTACTAAAGGTTTTTGTGCTTATGATATTGAACATGAACCATCATTAAATAATACATTAATTGTATTTAATACACATAATATGTATGTTGAAATATTATATAAATATTGTTTACATCAATATGGTTTAAATCGAACAATAAATTTATTTACAAAACTTATTAATAGATTATTTGATATACAAAGATTATCAGCACATTTAAAAGATTTTGTACATTCAAATGTTGATGCTACACAATTATCTCCATTAATGCAAAGTGTATTACAACTATCAGATTCAAATTTGTCTAGTTGATATTGTTTTTTTTTTTTGTTTTAATTTCAAATAAATATATGAACGAACAAATTATTTGATTGTTTGTGTTTCTATATGATAAAGCAAGTTTCAATCGGGTTTTTTTTTTTTTTTTATGATAAAAAATAAAGAAGTTAGCACATAACAAAAATTGATTATATCTGAGAACATAGTTTCTTACTGTGATAGGTACTTAAATAGCATAGAAACATGAAGATTTATATGAAATCAATATGGAAACCTAAAATATGTCGTATCCGTTCTAGTAGTCATTCTTTAATTATTTACAGTACATCTTAGACTAATTTACCTTTTTTTTCTTCCAAGAAGAAAACTCAAAAACCTTTCCGAGGTAAATTAGTAGTAAATTTACTACTACAGTGACATCTATTCATCTTTTTTTCTGGGAATCGAACTATATATCTTAGATGGTAATCTGATTTCTTTATAATTAGTAATATTGTTAATATTCAGTTATGAGAAAAGAAAAATTATATAAAACTTCTTGTGTAGTTTTCTTACGAATCTGAAAAAGTTTATAAATCATTTGTATTCACAGAACCTTTTTTTTTTAAATATACAATTAAGTTTTCTTTCAATATACATTTGTATTTCTAGTATAAATGTTTGAAATGATTTGCAAATCTTAATATCAATAAAAAGCTAATTGATTAAATATTATTCATAGATTTTAGCAGGAGTTAGTCTTCTCTCTAATTCGTTATTGTTAATAAATAATTTTAATTATTAAATAAAAATTCTATTTATCGTTTTTATTTAGTTTAATATATAGTTTTTAAATTTCTTGACAAAAAGTTTAATAAAAATTTAATATGCAAAAAAAAAGAAAATAAGAATAGTAACTATTGGTTAACTAGCGGGCTCTCTTTTTTTTTTCTTTCCTTATGCTAGTAGTAGAGGTTTATTATTTTTACATTTTCATTGCTTTTCTCGTATTCATCGTTTGTCATCCAACGGAGTACAAGAAACTACAGTAGGCATAGGCAAAGGATCAATAATAACATCCTTTTCGTTCTGTTCTACTTCTTCTTTTTCTCCTTTTTTTGTCCCTCGTTTTATTAGCAACTTTGTTGCGATTATAAATTTGAGTATGTTTATGTGAAGACTTTTAAAAACCACAAAGAAATAGTTATTTAACAAACTCTTGTTGTATATTTTTGTTTTTTGTTATTGTTACTAGATTTTAAAAGCAATTAAAAATAACTATATTAAAACAATAGATATATGTATGTAAAAATGTGCATATTCATTGATTAAATTTTTTTCTTTTTCTGTTCTAATACAGAAATATTATAGTGCACAATTTACGTTATTTTTCGTAGCGTACCTGTCAAAAGTATATCATCAACTCATTACTCTTTTCTCATTTTTCTTTTTTTTTTCTTTTTGCCTTTTACTATTTGTTTCTTTTTTTTTTTATTCTGCATTGTAGACTTTGGCTAGTTGGATATTATTTATTCAATTTTTTATTCTTTCTTTCTTCGTATTCTTTTTCGTCTCTGTTTATTCAAATATTAGGATAATCATTTCTAAACTAATGCATTTCTAAAAAAAAAAACTATCAATTTATAAATTAACTATGAATCAAAGTAATACACGTCGTCGTAAACGAGTTGCACATCGTCAATATAGTCTTAAGATTAACAAGAATACTATAAAAGATGAATTATTTTCTATATATAACCATCAACAACAAGAACATTATAATAATTATATACGAAAAAAATCAGACGGGTTAATATGTAGTATTTGTGAAGGACCAGCACATGGTTATAATTTCGATGCTATTTCATGTGAATCATGTAAAGCATTTTTTCGACGAAATGCTTTAAGATCTGATGTATATATGAATAATATAATTAGTGATATGATATTGTTCTTTTTTGTTTTTTTTTTTATTCTATCTATAGGGAAAACTTTTATGTCGAACTAATGATGGTCAATGTGTTATTACAGTAACAACACGAAAACGATGCAAAGCATGTCGATTAGCAAAATGTTTTGAAAAAGGTTGTTGTTTTTTTTTTTTGTTTTGTTTTTATTAGAATAAGAATATATATATATATATAAATCTATTGTATTGAATTGAAATAGGTATGCGAGCAGATTGGATATTAACAGATGACGAACGTATAAAGAAGAGAAATAAAGTTGAAGAAAATCGTCGTCTTCGTCAAATATTTTCTTTAAATTCAATTGAATCAGATGAAGTAGATTAGTAAGAATAAGTTAGTAGAATTTTGTTTTTGAGTTTTATATTCATAGTCATCAAATATTACAATACAAAATGAATCGTTTGAAACTAAAGATATAAATTTTTCTCCTTGGATTTTTTCAATATTATTATCATCAGAAGATTTAAATAAAATCAAACAAATTCAACAAGCATATATAGATTCTATTCGTTTAATATCATTACCATCATCAACACCTTCATATCCACATACAGCACGTATTGATGCTCTATGGGATATGTTAAATTTTCCAGCCAATATTCAAGCATCACGTCTTATTTCTTATTTTAAACTTATACCAGAATTTTCATCATTGAATCAAAATGATAAATTAATTTTAATTAAATATAATACATTTACATTAGTATTTATACGTTTAGCTTTAAATTATGATCCATTAACTGATAGTTATCATGAACATGGTACAGATGATTGTGTATTTTCCGGTAAAGATTTTATTCAATGTTTTAGTTTACAACAATATGTACAATCAACACGTTCGATTGTTCGATTATTAGATGCATCACAAAATGATCGTCTTATAACACAAATATTATTAATAATATTATTATTTTCAAAAGGTTCATCAATGTGTACATATATAGATGAAGCTGAACCGATAGTACAAGATGCATTATCTATATACAATGTACAAAATATTTTCATTAATTTATTATGGAAATATTGTGAAGTTAAATATGGTTTTACAAAAACAGTTAATATATGGTTAAAACTTGTTACATCTTCCATAGAAGTACATTTACAAGCATATAATATTCGATTAAATTATATTAAAAATGAGTTTGTTGCAAACTTACTTGTACCACTTATGAAATCAGTTACATTAATCGTTTAAATGAAAGAATAGTTTTGTTTTCAGATGCAAATATATTTCTTTTTATTTTTTCTGTTAATGTTTTTGTATTTGTATAGATTATTGACATGAATTGTTTTGCTTTCTTAAATTAGAAAAAAAATGAAATTATAAAAAAAACGCAAAAAAAAAATCATTTTCATGTTTCTATTAGAATATAAACAAAAATTTACTCTAGGAGATTTCAAGCATATTTAAATAGAATTGTTAAAATCTTCTGAATGTGATAGGTTCTTAGAGATAGGATATATATCTTAATATCAGTCTCATGATAAAACGTCATAGTCGATAGGTTATAGAGATTGCTTGAGTTCTAGAATATTAATCTTAATCATGTTAACATGTGTTAGATAATGATATGAGGAATTTTCGTCTGAGAAAAAGAAAGTTGGCCTTTTGAAAAGAAATATTAGATAGTATATATTTTGATATTTTAAATTATTTATATAAGAAAAAAAAGAGTTCTTTTAATTATATAATCAGACAAGAAAATATAATTACTAGAGTTATTCTTTTCTGATGAGTATTCATAGATAAAGGAATAAGCAAGGTAAAAAAAATACTTTTTGTTATAATTGTTAGATGGATATTGGTGTCTATTTTTCTTTTTATAGAATCATCGGATAAATTTGATATACATGTGTTCGACATAGATTTCTATTTTTGTAATTCTTCATGAATAAGAAATGATATGAAAATTAAACCTCTAGTAAGATAATCTTGATGAAGGTAGAAATCAAGAACATAATTCTATCCGGAATATTAAAGGATAGAATTTTTAAGATTTACCCATTCAAAATGAATTGTAATGTGAGAATTAGAGATCAATTGACTTTTCTCTGTTTGAATTTTTTAAATTCTAGTAAGGAAACAAAAAAAAATTTCATCAAGTTCATATACTTGAAAAGAACGAGTCTATCAACTTTATTTGATAGCTTATCTTATAGTCATGATGTCTTTATGTCTGTATAGTACCTAGGATACATGAAAAAAATATTTGTTATTTATTGTTTAACTTCTTAAATTTCTTTCGTTAGCTACATTATATACTAAACAACATAACTTATATGAATAAATGTATTCTGTTGGCAAATAAATACATCGTCAACATGAATCGTCACCGCCTCTTCATTCTATCATTTTCTCTTTTTCTCTCGCTGTCTCTTTCTCTTTCTTTTTTCTACTGGCTCGTCTAGATCTTGTACTCTGTTACCATTCTTTTTCTTTCTTTTCTTTTTCTCCAAAAAAAAAAAGTATCACATGCAAACTCACAGAGCCTTGTTGACTATATTGGAGTACATGTGAATTTACGTTTCTATAATTCGTTTAAACTTTATTTCTTTAATATTAATTGAAATGATAATATTTATTAAAATAATATTCTACATAGATATAATGCAAAGCGATCATAGAGTACCAACAATAAATACAACAGCTATGCGACAGCAACATCGAAAACGTTCATATTCGAATGGAAGTTTTCGTAAACGCGATCGACATGACCTTATTTGTGTTGTATGTCATGCACCCGCAATGGGTAAGAATTAATGTTATACTTAGAACTGATATTTATTTATCCATAATGCATTTTTTATTTGTTTGATATACGTATATTTTTATATAATAAGGTTATAATTTTGATCAAATAACATGTGAAAGCTGTAAAGCATTTTTCCGGCGAAATGCATTGAATAATGCGGTAAATTTCGACATTATATTTCTTTAACTTATATAATTATATACATATTTCTTTTTTTACAATTATTTAGAATAGATTAAAATGTCGAGTAGGTACAAACGATTGTATTATTTCATTGGAAACTCGAAAAGTTTGTACATAAAATTATAATTTTAATTTTAATTTTTTTTTTTCGTTTATTCTTTTATAGAGGTGCAAATATTGTCGTCTAAAAAAATGTTTTGATAAAGGTTTACGTAAAGAATGGATTATGTCCGAAGAAGAAAAACGTACAAAAAAACAAAAAATAGAAGATAATCGTCGTTTACGTGCTCTATCACAAAGTTTATCTATATTATCTCAATCATCATCATCATCATCATATTCACCATTTATTATACCTGATGATCGACATTTATCATTTTCTTTTCAAACTTCTGAAGAAACATTTGATGAAGATTTAAATGAATATAAATATTTTTTAAATGATAATGATCGTATATTATTAAATAAAATTGAAGAACATTATACTCAAGCTGTTCGATTAAATATTTCAGTTATAAAAGGTTATGATAATCCATGTTTAAGAAATCTTAATGATTTTGTTGATGTTCTTAATGAACCAGCTCATATAAGTGCTTTAAGAATGATAACACTTTTTAAACTAACACCAGAATTTAATGTAGGTTTTTTTTCTACTTTATTTAGTTTTATTTTTGATTTTTGATAAATTTTATTTTATTTTATTATTTTTTTTTTTTATAAATACATTTTCAGTCATTACATGAAGATGATCGACTTATACTTGTTAAACATAATTTAATGGCAATATTGTTTTTACATTTTACAATATGTACGGATATCACTACTGGAATTTTTCATGAACCAAATACTCAAAATGATTTTTGTTATCATGCTAGTGAATTACGTAATTATTCCGATGCCATTTATTTTAAAGCCATAGATTTAACTAATGAAATACAAAAACTATGTTCTCATGATCATTTAATAATGAAAATATTAATATTAATAATAATTTTTTCTAAAGGAGCTGATTATATTGAACCAATATTAATCGAATCAGAAAAAGTATTCAATGCTCAAAATGTCTACGCTGATCTTCTATGGAATTATTTGAATGTACGTTTCGGTTATGATCAAGCACCATGCCTTTTTTCTCGTCTTATATTTTGTTGTATGAAATCCCATTCATTGGCACGAGAAACAAAAGAAACAATAACTAAAAAAGATGTTCAGAATAAAAAGTTTGCTCCATTAATGCAATCTATTTTACAAACATCCTAGTGAACATTTGAATATTCATATTCGAAATCATACGTATATATATGTATACATATATATATATATGTGTATATTAGTACTATTTAATGTTCTATGTCGATTTTTGGAAAAAAGTGTTGCTCACAAACAAAATAAATATGAACATGTTGTTCGTCTTAGATTTTAATAAAAGTTATTTTTGTTTTTATTTCAAAACAATATCCACTTTTATTAAATATTCATTCATGTTTAACTGTAATTTTGATTGTTAATTTATAAATATTAAACAATATAGATATGTATATATTTTGAAAGAAAAAAAAAATAATTTTAAAAAGTATATTGATGAATATTATATTTAATGTTTATTTCAAGTTAAATTATCATAGTAAATATTTTGTTTTTTTTTTTGTGAAATATGAGTAAAAGAAATATTGACGTATATGAGTCATAGTTTAGATCTACCGTCTTTGCAGACGTTGATATACGATCATAGGCCGTATATCAATAGCGTCGCATGATAATATGTCAACTAATTCCTTATTGCATTTTTTTTTTTTTGAAAGATTATGTAAAAGGATACTGAAGCAATGTATCCAAAAATAGATAGAATATAATCTTAGCAACAACAGATACGTTATATTTTACATTCTAATCTCGTGAGACTTGTACTAAAACCTTTATTTATTGTTTTTATATGATAAAACTTAATAAATATGATGTGATATTATTGTTAAAGTTTTACAGTTTAATTCAATAAACGTTTAATGTTAAAACTGCTTAGTATACAGATTATGTATTACAAATGAACTTGGGTACTACTTAACACATTAATTAAATCAACTTAAAATAGGATGTTTTTAATTTCAATTAATTTTTATAATCATTTTTGTCTATAACAAGTACATGACTTTTTAGTCATTTTTCGACTATCAATTTCTACGTGTTCAAGCATTAATACATGAGCTATTAAACAAAACATACTATTGAAGTACCTATTTTTCATTTCTAAAGTATTCATCATATTTATTTAAAAAAAAAAGAATTATATATCATATATAATGAGGATTATAGATACTAATACATGATATTTGTTTTTAGAGATGCCCCAGTCAAATAATCGGATGATTACATTTTTCATAATTCATATTTGATCTTTTGAAAGACAAACGCAAAAAATATTTGAAAATTTGTCATTTCGGAAAACACTTATCATTTACTATTATTGACTCTGAATAAAACAAGTCGAATTGTACTATTTACATTTCGATAAAATTGAAATCTTCTTCTCGTTAAAAATCGACTTTGAAACAAATACATTAAAATTGCATGAAACTTTAGGATATGCTAGAACTAACTGCCGTGAGAAGATTGATAAAATTCTTAGCCTTATACCATGACATTTTCAGGAGACATTCAATACATAGATATAAAACAAAAAAAATCATTTAGGAACCTAGGATTCTCTGTGTGTCTTCATTCTATATACTTGAATTCTTTTTCTGTTTGAAAGAGTTTGTTAGGATTTAGAACGTGACAGAGTTCTTCTTTTTTATATCCTACTTTTTAAGAGTAGAAAAGTTCAGTCACTCGGAAAATTCTTAAAAAATGGCGCTCTAATTATAAAAGTACTCTTTTATTCCAGATTAGTAATAGAAGCCAAGCAAAAAAAAAGGATTCCGTCATCTCCTGAATTTTGGTATGCTTTCTCAAACAAAGCAATACACAAAATATAAAATGAAAGTCTAACAAAGAATTCTACGACCAAAAAAAACCGAAAAAGAATTGCGACTTTCCCTCCAAAAAAACCGAAAACAACAAAATGATCAACCATCAAGTGACGGAAATCATCAAAAAATGAAAACCAAACCAGAAAATTATATCGTTTATGAAAGATCAAATCTCAGATTAGTTTCTTATGAATTAATTTCAATTTAGATTTTTCTAACATATATATATATAGATTATTAGGTTTATAAAATAGTGTATGTTATGATTACTACTCATTGATATGTACATATGGCAAGTAAATTAAAACATCTATTCAAACTCATTTCTTATTGTCAATCGAAATATAAGATTAGATTCTATTTATTTATAAACATGAAGATTTCACAAATCCGTAAAATATTTCTCTATTGAATCTGTTTTAAGAACAGATCATTTAGTATATTCAAATTCTACTTAGATTCTTCCACTCCAAAAACCGATCATGAATATTCAAATCGCATGAAAATTTCAGGATATTTTTGAGTTGTAGTAGAAAGGCCATGATCAAATTTTCAAGCCTATATTATGATGTTTGAAAGAGATATTCAACAAACTAGGGTGAAATATAGTTTATTTGGCAATATGAAATTCTCATTAAAATTCTTAGTTTTTAAGAGGAGACAGGTTCAATGTCTTAAAAAAATTCTCAAAATCTGGCGCTCTAATTATAAAAGCACTTTTTTTATATAATAGTAACAAAGCTTAATTCAAAAAATGGTTTCTGCCATGTCGTACATCTTGACATACGCTTTTAAACAAAAGAAAGGAAAGACGAAAACAGATTTTCTGAAAACAACCTACTTTTTGAGTAGTAGGTGATGGAAATCTTCAAAAATTTTTGAAGAGAAAGGAGTTGCACATAACAGAAGTGAAGGGGCAAAGGCTTCAAGTAGAATAAACATATTGTTGGTAGCAAAATTAATTAAACAACTATCAGAAATGTGAATGAACATGGAGATATTTACAGACGGAAGAGGTGAAGGACTCGCAAGATAGATTAGAAGATTTCTGCTAATACTAACTGAATCCGAGGACAGGAAGAGTCATTCGTTTGTTTTTTTTTTGGGAATCAGTAATCAAAAAAAGTCAATATCACGCTAGAGAAAAGCAAGAATTTTTCAAGAGTACAGAATAAATTCCTAACATTTAGACTATAGTTTTAATTATTATTCACTTCAATTGAAAATAACACAAACATTAAAATATCTACATGCATATTAAATATGACTATATGAAAACCAATTAATATAAATAATATATTTCGAACTGTTTTTTTTTTCATCGAAAACATATTCATATGTTCTAAATGATCTTATTATAATCACAAACAAGAAATAGAATTGTTTGATGTTATTATTTTATTTAATATAATATTTAATTAAATATATATTTTAAAAGAAAACACTTGTATATAATAATTATATAGTTATTATTCCGTTTGAAGACGACTTGTCTCTAGTGTTTCGAAATGAAAAAAATAATAACAATTAATTGAAGTTTTTTTTTCTATCAAGAATTATTAAAATTAATGTGCAATTCGGCTATATTTTTATTTTTAATTTTGGTAACAAATCTTAATAGCTAATGAAATTTAATAATGCATAATAAAAAAAAGAAAAAAACAAACGTTATCAACAATAAACAAAAAAATAACAAGATAAAATATTTAAATACGCAAAAAAGTGTGTACGACTAACTAAATAGATAATTTTATCTACATAGCTTCGATAAATAAGTTTATCTAGGTATAATCAAGTATTGATATATTATATATTACTTAATATACGTAATTGAAAAATTAATTTTGATTCATATAACGAAAAAAGAATTTTTCTATTGAATGCAACAATATATATATATGGAAAAATATTATTGTCTTAATTTTAAATCGTCATTTTTCATTATCTCAATAATAATAATATTTGCAATATCAAAATATCAATATAAAATGATATGGATTAAATAGCATGTATATTTCATTGGTTATATATAGAATTTCATTTTAATATTAGTCAATATGGAAAAGAAATATCAGTTGATATAATTACTCATTTAATAATATTTATTATTAACATGATTATATTACTTCATAGACAAATATTATTCATTGATTATAAATAGTCATGAATGTTTTTTTTTTTATTTTCTGATTTAGAATAAAGAACAATCATTTTATTTGCTAACAATAAATATTCATGATGATGATGATGTTATCAACAACAAAAAAACACTTCAAGTGATGAATTAGAGAATTTTTGCCAAAGTATATAAAAATTTTTTTGATAGATGTCAAACTTCATAATTTTCTGACATTCAGATATAAAGGTAGATGAATACTCATTTGATATAATACTCTTCAAATCTGACTAAGGGTGTCATATTAAAATTAGCATTAATATTTATTAACACTAATCCTAACCCTATAGACATTAGTATAAAATTAATCTTAATACTTCAATATTTTCAGCACTGGAATGAATTATTGCTAAGCTGTTAGTATTATTTTGTTATTCGAATACACAGATTACTAATGACTAGATCTCGAATATTCTAAGCTTAGAAGTTCTCAAAACCGAACAATTTTGTTTTGAGGGTGGAATAACATTTCCAATTAATTCCTTTATTCTATTATTGGAAACTCTCGAATATGAATTCTGACGAGAGAACGCCTTTACGTATTAAATCGCTTTTGTTTAGTGTATATGGTCCAAAGATAGACCTTGATGAGTTATTAAACATGTTAGAATAGTTCGGTTTTCCAGACTTACACTTATTACTATTAACAGTATATATCTATGACATCTTGACTACATATGTATTCTAATCTGTTTCAAATTTATACTACTAGTCAGACATTTATCATTGATTAGAATCGCAAATTTTATGGATAAGTTGATGTTTTCTATCGAAGATCTTAATTTGTTTGACATAATAAATGTTGATTAAAACATAGATGTTTGTATCTTTGAGTAAAATCATATATTGTTTTTCAATTATCATTCTATTATGTCAAACAAATTAAAAACATCAATTTATCCATAAACTTCACCAGTGTTAAATGTCTTACTCATGATATAAGTTTGAACCAGATCAGAATATATATACATTCAAGATATCAAAAATATAAATAAAATAGTAGTATAATAATACTATTATTAGTAATAAACGTAGATCTCTGTTTAGAAAGTTTGGAAAATCGAATCATTCTTGGATATTTAACAACTCATCTAGATCTATCTTTTGAATATATACTCGAGCCAAAAGAAATTTGATACTTGAAGAAATTCCTCTTGTCAAAGGTAATATAATCATATGTAGTACATATATAAGAATTAAAAATAACACAAATTTAATGTTAACAGCTTGATCTTAATGAATTCGAATGCAAATAATATCAAAACAAGAAGAAAAATTTTAATACTAATGCCTAAAGTATTATCATAATTTGAATACTAATACTAATATGACATTTTTAAGTCTGACTACTTTGCAATTTTGACTGATGTGCTTAATAATGAAAAGAACTTTGAAATGAGAGGACGTGACATTTTTACACGATTAATTTGTTTTGTCAGGTAAATATTCTACAAAGTTCATTATAAAAATTTAAAATCATCTAGTATCTTCTATACTCAGGTATCAATATTGAAAACGTTTTTTATGCAATATGGTAAATTTGAAATACAATGTCGAAAATGATCTATAGGGTATTTTGACATTATCTTCATTGAAGAAGAAAATTTGATAAAGATGAAATCTTTCAATCTTTTCCTAATCTAAATTACTACAGTAAAATAGAAAAAAAAAGAACCAGGAAATCTGAATATAGAGTTATCTATAATCAGATCTGTCTTTCCTTTCTCATGATCAAGTTGGACAATGGAGAATGGAACTCTTTTCAATACATATTAGTCGACTCATTCTTGATACCCATAGACGAATCTAGCACGATTAGAGATGTGTAAGAGTTGATCCAGAAAAAAAGCCTATTCCAAGCTTTATTCTCATTATTTATTTAGCTCATGATTAGCAGTTATTAGGTCATATCTTTTGAATTGTATTCTAGTGAATATGATTTATACAATAATTAATTTGAAACCATACAACATTGAGTTGTAATATTCAATATCGACTGAGATAATATTTTTCATCATCGGTACTAGTACTTGTCTGTAAACCAGTTTCATTATAAGAGAAAAATAAATAAGACATATCAGTAATGACTAGTTTACTAGTGATCGATAGCAGTTGTATCTATAGTTTCGACAATCTCTTTTTAATATGGTTCTAATCTTTGTCATATTTCGTATATCTTCAATCACGATTGTTTCTAATGCAATCTACTTATCGTAAAAAATATTTCAAAATAAAATGAAAACTCTTATTCAAATACTTGCTATATTCATATTAATTGTCATGATAAAATGCACAAATATAATTATACAGATAAATAACAAAAAATAAATAAAGAAAAAAGATTATATTGCATCAGTGAAGGAAAAAAAAAGAACTCTAACACAGACAACATGGAAACATATTTTCAATAAGAAATGAGGAAAATATGATGCATACCTTTCGTCTATCAATAAAGCAGATCTTATAATTAACAAAAAATAAATAAATTTTAAAATGTGCTAATACATATTTGAAGATTATGCAGAGAAAAATATATATATACAGACAAACATACATATTATGTGAATAGACCTGACAAAACAACAAGCAAAAGGCAAAAAAATAAAATAAAGAAAGAAATAGAAGTAAAACATATAATTGATTTGTTTCATTTTTGCACAAATATTAGGCAGAAAGAAAGAAAGAACTTGCACAACTATTGTCGTGAGATTAAAAGAAAAAAAAAAGAAAATTTATTTTGTTAACAAAGCATTTGCTCGTTTATTAGCTACTTCAATACGGATTTGACTAATATCGGTCTATAGAAAAAAAAAAATATTCGATAAATAAAAAAAAAAAAATTATATTAATATTTTCAATCTTACTTTGCCCTTAATACGTTCAATTTGAACATTTTGATTTCCTATTTCATTACCCATATCACACGCCATATTTCTTAGATTACCAATCATTGTACTAACTTGTTGAAGATTTTCTTCCATTTCACCTTCTCTTGCATCATTTGTAATTCTTAATAAAAGAAATATTCAAAAGAAACATCTTCATTGTTTTTTTTTAAAATTACTTTTGAATATAACCAGAACCAGGTCCAACACCATTTTGTCCAACTATTTGTCGTGGACCTGATGCATTTACTTTTCCATCTTCATTACCTTTAAATGTTTTACTATAAGCAGCACTTTTTTCAACATTTTTTGATCTTATATAAATATACAAAAAAAAACAAAAAACAAAATTTATTAAATTAGAAAAATTAAATTTTACCTTTTCCATGGAAGTACACATAATCCACAACATTTTTCAAGACCTTCAAGATTTTTTTCTGCATCACGCATTTCAGCATTTATACGATCCATACCAGAATCAATTGCATCAAGTTGTTCTAACAAAAATTCAAAAAAAATATATATCATAACATTTTAAAATCGATAACAAACAAAATTTTATTTTTTTGAAATTAATCGAAAGTATGATTTTCAAAAGATATTTGATCTCATCAATATCAAATGAATAATATAAAGGAAAAATCTAAAAAAATAATTCTTTTTCAATTATCTTTCTAATGTACAGAAAATTATATTAATTTAAGTGTACTTCTTTTTTCAAGAGTAAAATTGAACTAGAAATTAATAACTTATAGCATGATGATATGTTTTCGATGGATCTTAAAAAAGCTTTTCAACATACAAAAGAAAGACTTGATAAAAAAAAAAAAGAATTTTTTTTTTTCGGTTTTTCATTGTACCGAAAATTGATTTTGAAAATAATTTAAAAAAAAAAAAGACAATTTAATTGCATTTGATGATTCTTATCCTCAAAATTTTTGTACAAAATACAATCAAAAATAAATCTCAAGTTTTTTCAAGTAGCAATATGAAACTGTAAAAAATTAATTAATTTGATGACTTACCTCCTTGTTCATCTAACATAACCAAAGTTCGAATTCCGGCTTCTTTACTCTAGATAAAATGAATCTATTTGATTAATTAATTGAACATCACAATTACTTACATCGTCACAAAGTGTAAGCATCCGCCTAGTAGATTCAAGTGACTAAATAAAAAAAAATTCATTTTCTTGTTTCTTTTTTTTCGTTCATTCATTAAATTAAACTTTATACTGTACAATCTATTTTTTTTTTTTTTCTTAATAATTTCATAATTAATTTACCTCATGAACACTCTGATCAATAGCCAATAGAATTTGTTCTTCTTCTGTAAGTTCTCTCGGTGGTTCATCATTATTAGTATTATTATTTGTATTTGATTTGAACGATAATACCATAGTTAGGATGAAGGAAAGAAATTCTTCTTTGTTTTTTTTTTTATTTTTACATTTTCAAACAATAAAAATTAAAGTATTATAGAGAATAAGAAAGGAGAAGAAAAAAAAAAAAAACTTCAGTCATCTGATGATTGTCCTATAATAAGAAGAGAGAATAGTAAACGCACTACTCTACTCGTTGTCGATTGATGTTAGAACTCAAGAAAAAGAAGCAATAAGAAGTACTGCTGAGTTTCTTTTTTTTTTTTTTTGTTATAGATGTTCTAAAGAAAGAAAAAACAGAAACAAAAATAAATTTTCCATTTCCGACAATTGTCATCACACGTCTTATTGATTATAATGAGATGCATTTAGCAACAAAGATGAAATTATTATACACCGTTTCTTATTTCTATAAAAGAAATGAACTGGAATTTAAATTTTTTTTTTTCTTTATGTTTTTTGATTCTTCAATTATTAATTGTTTGGATAGACCGGAATTAGTATGAGATTGTCATATTATTAACAAAAAAATTACTAAATTACTTCTTTTTTTCTCTTTTATCGAAACAAGAGAAAATACACAAAGGTTTTCATACTAATTATTATTTTGATCAAATTTTTTTTTTTTTTTTGATAAAAATAGACAAGAAACAAGAATAATGGCAAGTGCCAAATGTATATACACATGCATGCAAAAGGAACTCTTGAATAGACCAAAAAAAAAAGAAATGAATGAGATCGAGGACGGTCAGTAGTATTCTTTCATATAATTGAGTAAATATAGATCAGTGTCGACAAAAAAAAAAAAATAAGAATTCTAAATTACGCTTTCTGATTCTATTTCCACTCTAATAATCGGAAAAGAAAATGCAACGCCTTCGGCAAATGTTTTCTTTTTTTCTTTTTTTCTTTGCTATTATCCTTACTACTTAAACTATCCTTTTCACAATATCTAAGCAATCAATTATAGAAAGAGTGAAAACTAAACTATTTACTTCATTCGTTGTTTGATTCATCTGCATTTGAATAGATGTTAATTCATTGCGCATACTTTCGTCGTTCATTTTGATAACAAAGTATGGAGTACTATGTTGATGGCTTTTGAATTATAGTGTGATATTATCTGAAGAAGAAAAAAAAAAGAAAGGGAAACAACGACGTCATCGTGTTCATATGAATTCTTTTCTTTAATATTATAAGATATAAATATGAAGAAAAATACGTTTAGCAAATAATAATAACTACGATGATGGAATGCATTTATATTAATATGATCCCATGATGACACTAGTGAATCAATGTTTATTTATATGCTTGTTGATTACTAAGATCTTCTTTGCTATTGGTTTCTATTCATAGCAAATCTTTATGTATCATTTTGCCTCTACGCATTTTGACATCTATGGAATTGTTAAAATCTATTGGAAGAATTGTTACGTTGAGAAACTAAGTTTATAATTGCTGGTATTATGTTTATAGAAAGAAAGGGGACGCTACTTGATTATAATAATATCATTATAAGATTTGCATGTTTTGTTTTTTTACTTTGTTTAAATGTTCATTCCAGTATTAAACTCATTCAAGCTATTAAAATAATATCTAGATTTTTTCTTTTTTTATGGGATAGATTTTTATCATATTAATTTTTCTAATTTCTATTGAAACTATTGTAATATATTTCATTTTTACTATGAAATAACAGAAAAAAAAATAATCCGATACAACTTAATTGTAAAATATTAACTCTAAAGATTTTTAACAATCATATAATTACTTTAGCAATTGCTTGATGGACTCCATAATCATTTTTATGCATGCATAAATTTCTTCGATGACTTGTCGTTGTTAATTGGAAGATGTTAGACATGACACGATGCATGCATTTTTTTTGTTGTAATATTCATTGTTACTTATCCTGTGTGACGTGTCTTAATGAAATATTTATTCAATATATAGCACAAATCTTTTTCAGTGATCTCTTCTTAAATAATCATCGTTAATATATACAATGATGCAGATTTTTCTACAATCAAAAATATTGAGGATCTTTTTAAACAAAGAAATCAATTCTAATAAAAATAATGTGTAGCTTTTATTTCAACTTTCATCTCGAATAGCATGCAGATAGAAAAAAAAAAGAAACTATGTATTAAATAATATTGTCGGAAATGAGAATAGAAATTACAATTTTTTATTAAGCAAAAAGATCTTTTTCATTTTTTTATAATTAAATCTTAGAGTGTGGAAAAACAACGTTAGTCAAAAATTTTCAATTCCTCTTTCAGTGCATCGATAATATCTGTAACAAATGTACATACGTTTAATTGATTGAAATAGGTAAATTTTATAGATGAAGATTACAACTATCATCTGAAAAAAAAAATACTTCGAAATACATAACAATAGTATAATTTTATGGTCATTTTACTAGACTTGAGTGAATATTTTGTATCTTACATTTTTTGAAAAAACTAAAATGAAATTTTTCATAATATTTGTATGTTTTTCTCTCATAGAGCTTCTTTTCTTGTCAGATTTATCGTAGTTTACACCATTAACTATTCGTTGATTACATGAAAAAAAAAATTGTTTCAACTAGAGTTTTGCCTTGTGTGAAGATTTGCTTTCCTTGAATTATTTCGAAGAAGAGAAATGAACAAATGAGTTGACATTACAAAAGTCAATGTATTATGAGCATAAAGAAAAAACCAAAGAATTTCAATAAAAAGTTCATTTTCATAGAAGTAGAAGCTAAATGAGTATAAAAAAGGAATAATGAGGTTCTACAAACATTGTAATAATATATAGTTATTAAAGCAGTTTTAGCTTCAACAAAACTTGTTAAATGAGATCTAAACGTTGCTTGCCATTACTAGTAGCTTTTAAATACATACTGCTACCAGCTGTCATGTCAAAATACAAGATACAGAAAATTTTAACCGCTACAGACATTATTGACTTATCTTTGACCAGATTTTGGTATTCCCTTAACCTATACTAAGATGAGTCTTTCATAAATAAAAATCATTCATTCAAGATGTATATATTTTGGTCAACAAGTTTAACATTGCTGTTTATTTAAATCAGATTTATTGTGAAGAACAGGTGTGTATTTTTCAGTACAAACATGTGTTAAATCAGTCTGCTATAAGAAATGCACGCTGAGTCATCAATCATTAGCTGATTAATTAATTATTTTTACTCATCATTATTAACAAGTAACGTTCGTCGGTTCGACTCACTTGACCCTCAAATGTATCAGACAGAAGTATACAAGTCTCATCCATGGACACCCAGTTATGAAACAGCTGATTAAGGAAGAACTTATCACAGATGTCGGATTGACTGAATTTTCATTCTGAAAAATTGAATTGCTTGAAAATTCAATATTAAAAGCACGAGAATCGAATACTTAGCCAACGTTTTTTTCATGATGTTTCACCGTCCACTATGACAAAAACTTATTTTATTTCATATAATCGTTCCTACACTCGAGAAAAAATTTATTTTCTCAAAAAAAACCTTTTCTCCTGAACTCAAAAAAATTCAATTCAAAATTTCGAGAAACTGACCTCAGATTCGGATTCTCCGACCCCGATTTACTTTCGTCAACCTTTATAAAATATCATTATTTTCTCAAAAAACCCTTTTCTTGACCCTAAAAACCCAATTCAAAATTTTGAGAAACTGATTTCAGATTCGGATTCCCCAACCCCGATTTACTTTCGTCAATCTTTATGAAAAATTTTCTAAAGTGGAAGTTTTTTTTGACCCCGATGCAGACACACACACAAACTCTTTTTTTTTGCATATGACCCTCCCTACAGTCGAGGGAATATATATAAGGTAAATTATTGGCTTTTTGAATTTAAGTACCCTTGAATTCCTAACCTTCACTCCAAAAATTGTCTACAAATGTATCTTTCATTGTGTCTTCATACGTTAAAATATATTAACAAAATTTTGTTATGTAATACATAAGACGAAAATCGTATACATACATGCTCTCGTATCTGATTATCTGCACGTGTATCGTTAATGTAAGAGAGCTGATCAATGTATATTTCATTTTTTCTCTTCATACATGAACTGAAGTAATCATTCATGATGTACGATGCAAAGAAAGGATTGTATACAAGCTCTTTCAGCTGATTGGTTGTTTCGTTTTATCCTTGTGACGCAAAAACGATTTATGCAACAGTGATCACCCGTCTAAAAAGGATAATAAACGTATTTTTCTTCGCATTGTATTCAGTTTATTTTCTTTCGTTTGAATACACAGCTATTGCATTTATCGTTCTGTTTCGAATTTCATCATCCTTGGGCATTGTTCAACGGTAAGTAAGGATTTACTGTTTGTATTTAGTCTATGCAATTGTATATGACATATATTCATACTAAAAGTCGTTGCCTTGATGAATAGCGTGATTCCAGACTCTGTTCTATTTTCGTACTCTCGAGTAGGCGAGCAGATCGGCAGCTTACGAGCGATCGAGATCATGAAAGGTGTCTCCTCTTGGTTGAAACTTTTTTGCACCATTTATTTTCGTGATTTGAATCTTGTGTTATATTTTTATAGATACGTGTTATGTAGCAACATACTATGGGTTCTTACTTTAAGTGTCAGTTCATGTAACATAATCGACTACCAGTTTACCTTAGATGTTTTTTGTCTTTAACTATATCCTTTTTATAGATGTGATGACACGAAAGGAAGAAATTTTTCTTCTGATATCGTGTAAACACGAGTAGATACAGTAGTTTATAGTTGCTAAGGGTCCCAAAATAACATTCAACATAGTTGAAATTGATGCGATTGAACCAGGTCATGTTTTCCAATTATAATATAACGCAGGTTAAACAAAAACTTAGAATCGAGCTCAGTAGTTACACTAAAATCTAAAAAGTATAGAAACAATTAGAGGCGAAGCTACCATTCCTGATGCTATTTTGGCGAAAGCATGACAAAGAATATAGCCAGTTTCGCTTGTCGAAGATCGGTATGAGCAGCAGTCCGAGTAGATCAGACCTGGCTGAACCTGATGCACTATTATCAATCGTGTGATTAGGCAACTACCAGCCAGATGTGGGTGTAAGAAGTGAGGTTATAGGAGTACATGAGCGTGTCTATATGTTTCGTATACTCACAACCACACACATTCAATAGTAAAAATGTTAGAAGGTAGCATCCGCATTACTATAGTTATTTAATCTATTGATATGAAAATTGATAAATTTCGAACTCATTGATTTCTACTTCTATAAACCTAATGTTCCTCAACTGGTGATTTTTTTTAAACCAATGAAAATTTTAAAGCATCATAGAAATCTCTTGTATTAACCGTGACTGAATAATGAAGTAAAAATTCACAGAAAACTATTTTATGGAGAAAGAAGCAAGAATTACGACCTCGTGATCACAAAGAATTATCTTACAAACGATTCAAGGTGATAGAAATATTTAATACGTATGGTTTACATATTTGTTGTCTGCTTAAAAGACTATTTGAGAAAAGATCAATTTTGTTCATTCCTTTACCACTTTATAGCCATTTCGCAGTTATTAAAATATGTTTGGTATATAGAAACACTTAAAACCATATGTAAAGAAGAAAAAACCAGAAATGAACAAACTGAAGTATTGTTTTAGATCAGCGAGCATTCTCTTAAGAAAGTGTGTATTGAGTACCGGTGCTCAGTACAAACCGACTTAAATAAATGTACTGAAGGACCAGATGCAATTGCGTACGCAAATTACCAAGTACTGGACTAAGTATCAAATGTTTGCTGAGGATAATTCGAACAAGTCTGCGAAATCTTAGTCAAGTTCGGTAGTTTTTTGTGAAATATCAAAGTTTCTACCTCTGGACACAGCTTCAGTAAGGAATTTATTTTTTCCTCTCTGTTTGATGTCTCTACCTACGAAAAGATAGACCATGTAAACGTTATCTCAAAGTTCAACATAGCTTTTCTTTATGATCTCGGCTAGTCTTTAGTTATGCTCACATAGATGTTCATATTTCAGAGAAAAACTAGATTTTCATCTGATATGCCATGTAATTTTGCATTGATTCATGTATGCTTTCGCCTTCAACAATTTAGAACTCAGATCTTCTGAAGAATCTTCGCAGTACTATTTCAGAGTATGTAAAAACCTCGGTAGTTTTTGCCTGTTGACCAATGTCAGTCGTCCATCGAAAACGTATAATCTCATAAATCCATAGACAATAAAATTCTTTGTAGGTTGCTGAATGCTTTCTTCTTAGGCAAACGAAGGACGAAACGCTGCGAAGGATCTTCGAAGTCATATTTCAGTTTTCCTATAATTTTGGTCAGCTTTTACCTATACTGGACATCTACAATCTTTCGTCGAGGAAAACGAAATCATCAATGACTGATCGAGCTTGTGAGTGTGAATGTGGATATGGATGTGGAATGTGAAAACAGGTGTAGATGTCTGCGTATGGCTGTGGGTACTCACATTCCCATTCCCACTAAATTCGAGTTTGAAAGTAAAGATGGAGTTAAAAGGAAAAAATGGCTTATAAAAACTAATAGAACATGAAATTCTCTGTGAAATAGGCTACTTTTTTCCATTTTATCGCAAATCTCATGGTTAGGAAAAATGAAAAATATTGGAAAGCAGTTAAATCTATTTTTGCATGGAAAAATCATATTAATCATGGAAAATCTATATAGATATACAGAGTCTCTTGTATTCTGGTGCATCATGTAGTTCGCGTTTCGTATTATCTATACCATAATTTCTATCAGGATCGTACCCTTGAGTAATATGCAAGAAAATCTGAAACGAATGTAAGAAAAAATTGAAAAATATAAAATCGCTAAAACTTTTATTGCCAACTGTACTCTAGATCTTCAATAACCGATTAGCTCATATATTCTAATGGAATGTTAGTGATATATCGTCTGTGATACTTTACGAAGGCCGTCAGTCACAGTCTGTGACAGAAGAGAGGAAACGCAAAAATCTACCCTGTATACATCACTGCTCATTTTAGGTGGTGTTTCACAAAAGAATAATGACAAAAGTGTTCAAGGAATATGCTATCAAAGATTTAAAATTGCCCTTATCTTGTGGATATAAAGAGTTTATCAAAAAAACATTATTGGATGTTGCTGATATACAAATATTACTAGCACAAGCTCAAATCTCTGTTAATATTCAATTTTCTTTATCGAACATAAGTAAGACACAAATATCGCTCAATAAAGAAAATAGAATTAATCTTTGGGAGTTATCTCAACAGATCTGTTTTCTTATTACTCATTTTCCATATTCAACGCTACAGATTTTAGCAGGAATCATTGTCAAATATTTGTTTAAATTTTTCACTATCAATAGTGTGCATCACTCGTTTCTATCAATCAATGACATTCATATAGAATTACAAATTGTTTCACCAAACGATATGTTACGCATGAGTTCATTCACAAGTTCTGTCAATGTAATATACTCTTCTGATGAATCTCCTTTGAAACAAGAAAATAATAGCTGGGGTCACGTAGACATTATAGATGAAATTTCTGAATTAACCAATAATGGCATTAGTGTTGGATTATATGTACTACATATTAAACCCGGTCATTCCATACCATTACATATTCACAATATTATGACTGAGTCAGAAATGGTCATCAGTCATAATCTAATTTGTCAAAAAAAGTCCGTTTCGTATGGCTGTGCACATACATGGTATTCAGCACCGCATGAGTATTCAAATCCAAATCGGTTTCCACAATCTATTTTATGCATTGATTCACCTGCCTTCATTCCAACAGATGAAATTTTAGTGGAAGGGAAACCAGCAACAAATATCAGCATGGTTTCAATGAAACATTATTTATTTGATGCAAAATCTACATTTTGTTTTCCAGGACTCTTTTCATCTCAACAACAAATAGTATTAACAATTAATCCATCAGAATTTCACTCAAATTCATCTGCAGTTCTGGTCTTCGCCTTTAACTTAAATGATGAATTATTGTTTGTACACCACAAAAAACGAGGATGGGAATTACCGGGTGGTAAAATTGAAATAAGTGAAAATGAAATACAAGCTTGTATTCGAGAAACATTTGAAGAAAGTTATTGTGAATTAGAGGAAAGTTCTTTACAGCCTATTGCTCAATATAAAATCATCGATAACGATAATATTGGTGATGTTCATATTAAATCTGTCTATGCTGCACGAGTTAAATTAGAATATCAAGACTGCCCTTTTGACCATGAAACGAAACAGCGAAAATTCGTTTCACCGCTCGATTGGTTGACAATTTTAAATGAAAGTTATAGTATATTATTACACGATGATGTTTACCCAATATGTTTAGAAATTACTAAACATAAACTAAACATCAGTACTACTAATTAATTCAATAATAATTGACTAATGATAATATATCCATAGATGGCTGCTAACGTCATTTAGTCGATTTCATACCTTTTAGAATTTATTTTTATTCTAAAAACTCAACCAAATTCGATCATTATTATGGTATGACTGATTTATATCTGGTATTCCTTTCTTACCTCTGTTCTGCTATTGTACTGATGACAAATACTATATATAGATATTCTTTTCTTTGTCGTCAAGTATTTTCCAAAGTGTCATCTCCTTTTGGCATTGTTAAGCTTTTCCCTTATCGTTTAGATTTTCTTTTTATCACATTTAGTATTTTTCCTAATGTGTTAATACATATATATACTAATTATTTTGGACAAATAAAGTCGTTTATTTATTTATCGATCAGTACGATTGAAACTCTTTCTAATAGTTATTAATGCAGCTTTTTCCTTACGTTCCAATAAAAAAACAATTACGATGGAAGGTTTTGAATTACATAACGCAGATATAATCGTAGGTTCACTCACATACTTTCACATCCACGCACATACCCGTAGCCGCTCCAACACCCATATCCACGTTCAAATCCACGTCTTCAATGAAATTCTTACACTTTATAATAGTTTTGATAAACTCTTGAAGGTTTTATCCCGACGTCATCTACCCTTGGAGAGTTTCTGAGCCGAAAGGCTTACTATTAAATGTATTCATCAGGAATATTTATTGTTCTTCGTATAAGGGTAGACTATTCTACGCTTACATCAGACGGATTGATTATTCCTAACACAAAGGTATACCATAGTCAGCTTTCATTCAAAGCATTTCCCATTCTACACTTACAGATAGATTCAAGGAAAGAAAAGTGGCTCCTGATGGATTCTAGGATCGATAGATTCCGTCAGGATCCACAGAATCCACCAGGGGCTGTCAAGATCCACCAAGAGTCGAGAATTCAGTAGCCGCTTTTTCACCTTGTCGTTAACACTAGCGGTTAACGAGTCACTGAGCTGTTATATTCCCTCTACTTTTGCGCCGAGATGATTTCAGGTCAAATACATTCGAATCGTATGAAATTTTCACTATGAATTGGAACTATAGTGGAAAGCCTACAGGAAAATTTTTGGTCTTACACGATGAGTTTTCGGAATATATACGTCATTTGAGAGCAGAGATAGCTCATTTGGGTTCCCAAAATTCTTTCTAGGCCTTCATTTAACAGTCTCATTTTTATTTGTTTGAAAAAGCATGTACCAATACAACCCATTTTCGAGTCTTTTTTTTTGAATTCTTATATTTTTTGAGTAGCAAAAGGATCACAATATAATACTTTAAAAGTTCCAATAATGGCGAAAAGTTCTAATAATGGTGAAAAGTTCTAAATTTGTGGAGCTTCAGAATATCCAATTATTATCCCATTCTTTTTGAAATAACAATATATGAATTTTGAAAAATAGGGCTTCCACATGCGTTGTGCCGTTACATGTTATTTCAATCAAAAAGTTCAGCACATAAAATGTAAGCATAGAAAGAATTTAGGAAAACTAAATGAACTTTTTTTGATTCTTGTTTCATACGAGTCTCTCAAAAGCCGCACGGTTTAGAGTTAAAAATATCGGCATAGCGTCATCATGAAAATCTCAAATATATCCTAGAAACTTTATTCAATTTGAATTTAGCTAGTCGCATATTGGTTTTGGAAGAGAGTAGTCTTAATATTGAGCTTTAATAGCTTCTAGGGATACATAACTTACTTCAAGTTAAGAGCATATATAGTTCACAAGAGTCCAGTACTATTTCGTTTAATTTTTCTCGGTCAGAGAGTTATATTTGTAAACATAAAGATTTTTTAGGTAAAACTTGAATCGGAGTTTTTTTTAGATACAAGAAAGCGAATTTCTATGCAGTTTTTTATAGTTACCAAAATACGTTTCGTTGAACTCACCGTCTCAAATTTGTATACTGTTAGTCAATTTTTTATTGTAAAAGATGTTATTGTCACAAAATAGATCTTCTCTGATTAGAAAAACTGATTTTAATAGAAATACCTTCAAGAAAAACACATATTCAGTTAATTTTTAGCCAACCATATGTTGAGAGAAAAAGTTTAAACTTGATATTAGAGCTAAACTGACCCATTCACCGTTAATATTGATAAATTAAGTGATGTCAGTAGCCCAGTTTTGATTAATATTAACGATAAAGTGATTGACTAATTATTCATATAAATTTAATGTAAATGGCCCGTCGTTTACTAAGGATTTTGGCACAGATAAAGGGTGCATGGATATAAATGGACGAATAGATACATATTCATCGAGGTAGACTAAGACGAGATATTTAGTATAATATTGGATATATAGGGAGATAAATTTCAGGAGATAATTGTTTCTTTTCAACGAAAGCTTATTTTCACGAACTTTGGAAAAGATTTCGATTTCGTTCTGGTTGTAAAATTCGAAACCTTTTTCAAGTTTTGGGATGGAAGTTTTTTTTTTCAGTGTAGCCGTTTGATAATCGGCTTTTAGGCTATCAGAAAGCGTTTATGAAGTTTACGTACCCTCAAGAAATGTTGATGAAAGCGCAACCTATAGCGAATCCTTTAAG
>CAJNOP010000258.1:142364-165089 GCA_905250075.1 Rotaria sp. Silwood1
CACACCCACCCACACCCACCCACACCCACCCACACCCACACCCCAAGTCGGACAGGAACTATTCGATGAGTAGAACGAAATTTATCCGCAGAACGAGGAAAATGAAGAAGAAAAATCCATGCCCGCGAATGTCGAAACAAAAAAACATAGGGTAGTGTGAAGTGGCATGTATATTTCAAGTGATGTTAAGCGAGGTAAGTTTCAATGTTGTTGTGCAATAAAGAATGTGTACTACAACCGCATTTCTTGTGATTTAGCTTTTATCAACATAGCAAAAGGTGAAATAACGATTGTGATCTTTTACTTCATGTAAGGATAAAAGCCATGTGAGAAAGAGCAGTCACCTTCATTTGATGTCTTTTGTCGAACAGGTGAAGTATAGGTAAGAAGAATGAGAAAGATAATAAACTGGCCTAATGGTGACACTTTATCTTTACTTAACTAGTTAAAGTAAAATGAAATGCATGTTTAAATTTAAGTAATTTCTTCATGCAAATATTTAGCAAAAAATGCTCTTTTCTGCTTTCTTCTATATGCCAGTACAGCACAAATTCATTACCAACTTTCCATACTAATCAAAGTCGTTTATTTTACTTGCCACAATCGAAAATCTGAGGCTAGAACAACAGACTAAAAAACGATATAATAGATTCCTCCCATTGAATTCAGTTCTATAATTAAAAGTGATTTTATCGTTGAATCTTGATGTTTTTGCCGCATGTCTAACGGAAATAAAATTTGGCTTTGATTTTAACGCTATAGAGAAAAATATCGAAAATCGAGTTATTTTCTGCCATAGAAAAAAAAGTGTTGGCTAGGTTTCAAGATCAACGTGAGATTTTCAGCACTTCAAATAGCAAAGAAATCTTGGAATCACGCAATACTGCAAGACAAAAACCAACATAGAGGTATGAAAGAAAACACACCATGGCAAGTTCCTCTTTCCAGGAAATTCAAATAAATTGACTCTGAGGAAATTTTCCTAGAAGTTCCAGTCAAAAGTTTTCTAAATAACTACTGTCGATTAATTTCGATATCAAATGCTTACAACTTATTTCAACATCTATACACTTGGGTTGGATGAGGAAATTCATTTTAACTTGTGAGTATCTGTATTTATTTGGTTTGGGTTGGGTCGCGTTGGGTGAGACAATTCATTTTAACTTGTAAGTGACAATCTATATTTATTTGGGTTGGATGCAACTAACCCAACCCAAATAAATATAGATACTCACTTGTAAGTTAAAATAAACTTTCTCACCCAACCCAACCCAACCCAACCCAAATAAATATAGATACTCACTTGTAAGTTAAAATAAATTTTCTCACCCAACCCAACCCAACCCAACCCAACTAGACTATATACACCTTCTGGATACACTATCTATCTCATAGCAATCACTGAATTGAAGCTGATGAGAGTATGTAAGTACTTATCATGTGTTTGGTTATTAATCTTATACTTTGCTTTAGTGGCTTTAAGCAGTTTAGAGCTAGAATAGGAAAAGCTTCTCTTTCATTGTGTTTGGTTTACTATTCATGCGATGAAATTTGAATTTCCTGGAAAGAGGAATTTACCATGCCCGCAAAGAAAATGAGAAAAACATAGTTTTAGGTGCTTTTAGAAAAATCCTTGTGAATTTTGATGAGGATATCGCACAAGGCTAAACAAGGTCTCATTTTGAAGAGAACACTTTTCGCTATATGAATAGGTGTTTAAAGAGATTTTGGCTTGTTAGCACACATGTAGATGAGTTTCGAAAATTAAACAATGATGAATTAGAATCTCGAGTGGCCAATCTTTACAAAATCGATAACTTTCGAAAGAAGCGCTATACAACCAAATCATTTGGCAGTTAAGACTAGGATATCATATAGTATCTATCGGCAAACGATCATCGAAGTCGAAGGGTATCAGCTAAGAACCTTTCCTCGTTAGGGCAATAAATCTTTACTCCTTTTCACTCTTTCAATAGAGCTCAAACTCTGCACAAGTTCTTCTATATCTATTCATTCTATGAACTAAGCCCAGATCTTGCTGGGCCTCCAATTAGATTTTCCAAAACTCTCATGTTTTTGTCTCAAAAAAACAGTTTTGATAGATAAAAATCACGCATTCGCAATCACCTCATTGAACTATATATGAAGTTTTCATAGAGATAAATTGAGACTAAAAACTTTGGATAATGACCATTCTAAAGTACTTTTGATTTTTTTGAAATTCCAACATTTGTTTCTCGTTGAAAATTAACATTTTCAGCTATGTATACCTGAAAAATGAGTTTTGATACCAATTTTGCATGCCCTTCTGACATAGAAAAAATATCCACTACGTGAATAGGCGTTATTCAGTAGATTCTGCTAGGCAGTGATTGTTGATGTCGCAGATTTAAACCACGTACAAAACTGAAAAACATCTGATTTTCATCAGAATTTTACGAGCTACAACCTGGAGGAAGTAAAAAAAATGTTGAGAAACATCTTAGGAAAATGAATCGTTTAGAAACATAAAATCTGTTGTCTAAATACATCCGAGTGTGGCCTACGCTTTGATATAAAGCATGAGCTATAAATGTTTTGTCACAGAGACAAAAATCTAGTTATTGAGTCTCACGTGTAAATCAAGAGTTCTATTTTGGCTGAGTGGTTCTAAAATCTGTGAACGACCGAAACTGATAGTCCGCGTTCTCAAGTGAGATACGATAGGTCGAAAAAAGTGAGTGGGTCGATTTCTTGTCTTATGCGCCGCCGTTCTTTGCCCAAGAAGGGCCATTTTATGTCCAATGATACCCACTGAAAATGACATTCTTCGGCGCAAAATTAAATTCTGCATTCAACGCAACCCTCTTGAGACCCAACACAGGTTAGCAAACCAATCTAACCCAAAAAAACGCGAATATGGTACTAATTTTCGCTACGTAATTATTTTCAGGTCGCAGATGCGACAAATTCTTCGAAATTAGAGGCGGACCGCTGCTCAATATGCAGTTGAATAGAGATGTTGAGATATGTAGACGGTAAATTTTTCAGTCATATATGACAAGCTGTTTCGGAGAAATCGAATCTTTTCTCAAAAACACGCATTGACAGTCGGCCAAGAGGGCTCTCTGAAAAATGCTGACTGTTCTGTAAGAAAGGTACCCACATATCTAAAACTTTGGCTATCTGTCTAACAGACGATGGACAACAAGACATGCTAAGTTTGAAACGAATTTAGAGCTTCACTTGTACAAGTTTGGTCATGATTCTCGTGCAGTGACTCATAGGTCAAAAAAAACTTAATTTACAACGTAATGAAAATGATCCATCTGTGGTATCATCTCTTGCGCTCTCTATATCTCGAGAACGAAGCAGTTTTACATGATACTATTCATACCGTTATCTAGTTACATATAGACCTACAATTGACATGAATGTCCTTTTAATTTGTGACATCCACAGAGTAACTGTCGGGTTCTCTCAGCTAATGGCTCTTAATATTATGTTGCATTTTTATCAAAAACGAACGGTTTTTGTCATCAAATTTGTAGATCATGATGCCATCATCATCAGAACTGTCGGAGCTTATATCTATCAATCCAAGTATCAATGCATCATTCAATGATTCATCCATACCAGCCACAGTAGACATAAGCAGATTTGAAACTGAAAGTCGTGAATTATTTGTTGAACGTAATCGACTATGCAGTGAATTACCATTGATTGAAGGTCAAACAGTCGTTGATTTAGGTGCAGGTTCAGGTTTATTTATGGAATTAGTATCTGAACGACTTGGACCTAATGGTACATTGATATGCGCAGAACCATCCGCTAAATTCTGTCAGTATATGATTGAACGATTGAATGGACTAAACAATACCGATAAGAGAGCACATATTCATATAATACAATCATTACCGCATACACTTACTCATCCAGTCATACAGACACATAAAATCGATATCGTATATTGTATTGATACGTATCATCATTTTGAATATCCAATAGAAATATTAAAATCAATTCGTACTACTCTTAAACCAAACGGACTGTTTGTTATTGTTGACTATGAACGTATACCTGGTGTGACTAGTGATCGGTTGATGGGGCACCTACGATGTGGCAAAGAGATTGCCATGAATGAAGTTGAATCCGTTGGCTTTGTATTAATCGAAGAAAAACATATATTGAAAGAGAATTATTTCTTGATATTTCGATCACCTTAGTCACGCTCAATATGCCATATTTTGATCTTACCATCCGAAAACGACACTTTTCTTACTTCATTACAAGCCATATTCGGAGGGTGTGGGTGTGGGTGTGGCTAGAGTATGGGTGGTGTGGGTGGTGTGGGTGTGGCTAGAGTATGGGTGGTGTGGGTGGTGTGGGTGGTGTGGGTGGTGTGGGTGGTGTGGGTGTGGGTGTGGCTAGAATGTGGGTGTGGTGTGGCTAGAGTGTGGGTGCCCATGGGATAAAAAAAAGGAACAAGAATGATGACTTTCATGTAAAAAGAATGAAAAAAATGTCATTTTTTTCATTTTTTTATTCTCTGGGTGGTGTAGGTGTGGATATGGGTGAGTGTGGGTGTGGCTAGAATGTGGATGGTGTGGGTGTGGCTAGAATGTGGGTGGTGTGGGTGTGGTGTGGCTTGTGGGTATGGGTATGGGTGTGTGGGACGTGGGTGTAGATGGGTGTGAGTGTGGATGTGGTTAGAGTGTGGGTGTTGGTGAATTGAAGATCTGTACTCACACCCACACCCACACCCACACCCACACATTCACACCCACACCCACACACTCACACCCACACCCACACCCACACCCACACCCACACCCACACTCACACCCACAGCCACACCCACCCACACGCACACCCACACCCAAAAATGATGGTTTTCTAGCATTGAAACGTATTATCATTTATGATCGTGTACATCGGTTGCTTTTTATTTTAATCACACCATTTATCCTCACACTGTTGTGTGATGTGCCACATTCAACCAATGAATAAAGGAAATCATTTAAACAATGAAGTACCTCGTTTCATGTTTTATCATTGTCTATCAAGTTTTTAGTAATAACGACAACATATTGATTCCTCTCCAATTTCATTTTTCTTTCTAGCTCACAAGTATGAAATGTTCATCTGCATAAAATAAGCTAAGTGCTTTACTTAGTTTTCTCTTATATTCATGTTTATAATATCTGTTAATGAATTGTAACAAATTTGGTGGAAAGTTTTTAACCAATCTTTGAAACGAATTGTGTCTATCTTTCTATACCGTTGATTTGATTGTGTTCTTTTTATTGCCGATATTCTGTCGTTCAACAATCGCTGGATTCTTGTGCAACTTCTTTTCGTATCGAATCAATTGGATAAAGAAGCCATAGTTAGGTGCAGCAAAAAGACGTCGATCGAGTAAATAGTCATAAGCGTCAAGTAAAGTGTCATGATGATACCTTAAATCATATCATTAAAAGATTTTATATTCTCAAATAAATTTTACTTGATTAGATAAGCAAGAATAATGGATGATGAACGAGATATACCCATATGACAATGAACTAATACTTTATCATTCTTCTGTTTACATAAATGCAAAAAGTCATTTGTTTGTTCGAAATATTGATTGATACTTGTATTGATATCGTCAAGGACATTGATCCATAGAACATTAAATTTTTCAGTAACTGATTTTGGTAAAGGACTGTTACATGTGTTAATGATATGTTTAATACCGAGATTTTTCAGCAAGTTTACATTAGTTGCGTGATTCATATCACCATGATAAAGAAAGTCATCAATCACTACTGATGGCGTATTACCATTGAGGATAAGTTTTCTTGTTTTATATTGGAGTTTGAGTACACTGTTAAGATAAGTTAATTCTTCATCTTCGACATTCATAATATCTTTTAGATATGCATTCCTCATAAGATTGACTGATTCATGTGTTGCTGCACTGATCTGGTTATTCATGTCCTTTCTTCTTGCTCTATTGTTATTTCAACTAAAGATCTGTAATGCAACTTTACTTTGATCATGTGTGTTTCAATATTGCTACAATCAAGCACATGTTAAAAATATCTTACCTTTTCTTTCTTCTCAAAAATCAACAAGAAAAGAACCATTGCATTTGCTACCCCTAGCATATTTTTTTGCGTTTCTGTATAGCTGTATTTTTAGTAGCACAAAAAACATAATCATGTTGGTAGACATGCCTTTTTTACGCATTTTTATTAATGATGCTGATGAGATTAAACAAAAAGCGGGAAAATGATAGGTAAATAAAATTTCAATCTTTTATGTGTAAAAGAAATTATTTATTATTTTGTTGCACACTAGAGTCATAGTTCGGCGGTAAATCATCATCACTAAACATGGATTGTTCAGGTTTTGAAAAATAAGAAACGATCACAGGATTAAATGTTTGTTGTTGATTTAGATCAGGATGTGGTTCTGTTCCCAATGTAATTGGTATATTAACATCAAAATTAGTAAAAATTCCTTCAACTTTAACTGCAAATCTAAGCATATAAGAAATATTAACCAGAGCAAATCTTTGAATTCCTCCTTGAAATTGATATGAAGGTGGTATTGGCACAGAAGGAATTATTATAGAAAATGTTTCTCTTATTTGGTGATCTTTGAAATTAAGAATATTTGGTAATGTTGTTTGAAATACAGTATATCCACGTGAATTTTGTCCAATTCGATATGATTGTAACATTGAAAGATCAATACGTTGAATTAAAACTCTTCGTGGATTTTCAATTTCTAATGTCATATAAATTGATTCTCCAAGAACATATCCTAATTTATTTAAAGTACCTTTTAATGTTATATCTTTTCTATTTTGATTTCCAAATATAGTTGATAATAAACATTGAGGATATTGTAATAAATTAACACGTGGAAATATTGTTAAATATCTTGTTTCTCTTGTATTTGGTTTATACCATGGTTTATCAATAACAACTTGTAAATAATATCGAACATGAGGATAAGATTGAGGTTGATTTATTGTTGGTGGAAGATAATCAGTTAATGGAATTTGAAATGACCATGAATATTGTCCTTGACCATAAACTAATTCTTGTTGTCCAGGTTCACGTCGAGCAAAAATAGCTTTAGCAGAATAAAATGGAACGTGATGATATTCAGTCCGTGTTGATGTTCGACCTCTATCCGTTGAAACAGTTCGAGTTGTTGTATAACCAATTTCACCTGTTAATGCTATATAGATTTCGTCTGCTTCTAGTTTCCCTTCTATGATATTTAAGTCGACTTTTCCAGATACGTATTCACCAGAAAAATAAAACAAATTGTTTCGATCAAGATTAATTGCAATTGCACTACTGTTACTGTTGCCCATATTTAATTTACTTAGTTTTCAGTTACACTTTAGAATATTAATGATTTATATATACAAGAGTTTTTTTTCGTAAGCATATTTTAAGGACGAGAGCCCATGAGATAAGATAAATAAATAAGTCATTATTTGTTTGACATCATTTGATGACAACAAAATTGAAGATAACAAATATTACCATCACTAACAGCAATGATCATCTTCGAAAATTACTCATTTTGTTGACGTCAAATATTTCACAACTCTCCTTGATTACTTTAGATAGACTCGCTAACAAGTAGCTAAATAACTAAGATATTATGTAGTAAACTAAAATTTAATGCATTTGACGTATTCTAAAAGGTGTTTTTTGATAATAGATACGTGATACTCCAATCAATCTAGTTTCAATTTTTCTGTTTGCGCTTTTAGATATATTCGATCTTATAGTTTTTTGGATTTAACATATTAGAATAGTGTTTTGACTTGATTTTTATTTGTATCGGCTCTGAAAATAGTCGGTGGGAAGCTTTTTTATCTCGTGAAGTTGTACAATAAAGGAAAATGATACAATAAAATAAAAAATAGAGAAAAGCTTTTTTCATGACTTATCTACTTTATCCTCTATTCTTTTCTGAAAATTCATTTATGCAACTGTGATAAATGGTGACTTTCAGAAGGAAAAGGCCAGCAGCTTTTCATGCTCAACTATTAACTTCTCGGATGAAATTAAATTTTCTTAAACATATTAATGAAGATTCGTTCTAACTTTATTTTCTAAATGACGATAAATAATTGTGCATTAGAATACAGTTTTTCATATTGACTGTGAAACAAAGGACAACTTACCACTTTGTTAAAATCGATTGCGATTTTAGATTACAAAGGGTGTGGCTGCGGCTGTGGGTATGGATATGTTAATGTGTGGGTGTAGGTATAATCGTAGGAGAAGAGAAGAGTCACACCCACACTCACACCCACACCCCACACCCACATCCACACCCACACCCACCCACCCTCACCCACACCCACACCCACATCCACACCCACCCACATTCACCCACACCCACCCACCCTACTTGCCCGAGTACATGAAAAGTATAATTATACATAAAAATGCTCGACTACTCGAGCGAGTAATCCGAGTACTCATGCTGGCAAGTCGTACTCGCTTGATGAGTATTTTCATTAGGGAAGACTGTCCATTTCTTCGTGCGTAGTCACTTTGTAAAAAGCAATAATAGGTCTCTAAACAATGTCTTCGGTTAAAAAAGTAATAATCATTTGAGTTTTAACTTTGGGAACTGTTTGAAGTTACAATTCTATAGTAGGCTCCTTGCCGTTGCATCAACTCCTCGTGACGACCGCTTTCAATCAAGTGTCCTGCGTGAAGTACACATATAGAATCGCATGAACGAATCGTTGAGATATGATGAGCAATTGTGAGCGTTGTCCTATTTGGATCTTTTACTCGTGCTTGCTCAAGAACTTTTTGCACGATCTACGAAGAATTAAGATGTTTTTAATTAAAAGATAAAATATAAAACAAACTTGTTCATTGTATACATCCATGGCGCTAGTTGCTTCGTCTAAGAGTAATATTTTTGGTTGTCGAAGAAAAGCTCGAGCGATGGCAATACGTTGCTTTTCGCCACCTGACAATAAATTTCCTTTCATGCCCACTTTCGTTTCATAGCCCTGATATAATAGATAAACATGAATGTTGAGTACCTCTTTTTTATACTTACCATAGGTAGTTGCTGAATAAATTGATGAATGTTGGCTTCCGTAGCTGCTTCAATAATAGCTTCCAAGGAAATGTTTTCTTGAGCATAGGCTATATTTTCTGCGATCGTCAAATTGAACAATATTGGCTCTTGGCTTACAAGACCGAAATAAGAGCGGAGCGAGTTAATATTGATATCTCTAATATCTACATTATCGAGGCGCTATATTGCATTGAGAAAATTAGTATTAGAATAGTTGCATGAAATACAACATATGACTCACCACTTGACCATGCGATACGTCATAGAATCTTTGTAAGAGCTGAATAATTGTTGACTTGCCACAACCGGATTGACCTAAATAGCAATAGAATATATTCAATCGATAGAAATAAGCAAATTAATAAATGCATACCAACAAGTGCTACATTTTGACCTAAATAGGAAATCAACAAATAATTCACAGGCATTGAATCACAAATTTTACTTACCAGGTTTCATTGATAAACAAAACTTTTTCAAAATAATTGTTTGTGGCCGCGATGGATAGAAGAAATCGACACGGTCGAATTCGATCTCACCACGAAAGTCAGTCTACATATATCATGTTTGTTAAATATTACTGAGTTTCAGTTTAGAAAAGACCTATATGGTTATGTAATTTTTTGAATAGTAAGGAGACTTAAACAATAGATGACCAAATATCTCACATTTTACATTCAGATATATACATCATGAGTGCACTATTCATCAAGGTCTTTTAATATTATGTCTACTTACTAGTTTTTGACCCTCTGTTGAACTGCTGTCGATGGCTGGTATACGATCAAATAAATCAAAGAAATTTTGAGCAGCTGATAGTGAAGAACCCACATAATCAAGTCTGAATAGTACTCATTGAAGAATGAAAAGAAAGTATTGGCTACTTACAGACCCGCGATAGTACGAATACCTAGCGCGGCAAAAGTACCGAAAGCAAAGACTCTAAAACAACCGTAAGCATTATGATAAGGTTTTATAAATTGCAGGATTATTCTTTATTACATGATTATGCTATCTGCTGTCATTTTGCCATTTTCAATCAAGACGAGTGCACGCCAATAAATAGCTGCTATAGTAACTGGAACAGGTCCCTAAACACAAGCATATGAAAATCCTAATAATACTGAGTAATTTCGAATAAGTCTAAAGAAGTATTATTGCGGAAAATAAAGATCAAAGAAACTTAAGAAATTGCTTGGATGATTGGCACATCAGCTTGGAAAATTGTTGTAACATTGTTTTCTCAATTGCCAACTGTTTTACTGTACGCATGTTGTAAATGACTTCGCCAAAAAGCTATTAGAAAGAAAGAGAAGTCAACATTGATCCTATATGCTCTGTCATATATGCAACTAGTAGAGCACCCACGCTTCACAGAGTTGACTAGTGTCTAGCAGTTGATTATCAAGAATTCAATCTTACCAAACTTGTCCGTCCTGAGAATAGCTCACACTTTTTAACCATTTGTGCTTGAGTAATAATGAAAACGTATGCAAAAAAAATGCTAAATACAAGAAGTGCAAAAACAATCAACGTTATCTGCCAATTGAAACACACGCCAATTATCAAAGCAAAAGTCATCATGGCAATCATTTCACAGACGACGCCTAATCGTATTCCAGTCATTTGTTGAACTGCCAACGCATCAGATGAGAGACGGGCGCAAATAGCACTAGAATTATTTTCTTCTCGGTCAAAATAAGCAACTTCTTGACGAAGAAAACATGAAAATGCTTTAGCACGAATACGATAGGTCAAAATCGAACCGGCTACACCAAAGCTCCAGAACTATTTAAGTGCATAAGACAAATCAAGATAAATTTGATCCTACTTATTCTTACTTGAAAAAAACGGATGACCATTGTCACAATACCTAACATTGCAGCAACAAAGCCGTAAATGAGCATTTCACGTAATTGTGTAGAATAGGAGCAGCTGTTGAATGTCTAAGGGAAACAGATGTATCATAATTAACGGGTATCGCAAAAGTTCTTACACAAATGTCAGACTCTGTTGTATTTAGCCTGAAAGCGACAGAAAGTTGATTCCTTTTTTTGTTAGATAAAGTGTGGCTTCTACTCTGAATGGACATGCTTCATAGATTTTTATTCTTACACTAGTAGCAAAACATATTTCCGTTTTTATGGAACCAATAAAACGCAGGATGTAAAAGATTTTAACAGTCAACAGATAACATATATCAACAACGACACGTACTTGTGAGCAAAAAATGACTTCGATATTGTATAACTGTTCGACCATTATTTAGAGAAAAAATTTTCAGCTCGAACGGATTTTGTTTTCCCGCAATTCAGTTTCTTCAAAGAGTGCCGGCATAGTTTGCGAAACATTCTGCTACAAGAAGTTTTACAGTTTCAGATATTCAATTTCATTAGAACAAAGAGTTTGACCAGTTTGTTGTGCATATGCGAATAGTTTAGGAAAAACTTGGTCTGCTGTAGTCGATCTTGTTTTAATTCCGAGTGAAGGATATATAACGTGATAAGGCTCTGAGCCATTGATGTACCCGCTTCCAGTAAAGAGCAGCAATTAGTTTTTTTCGGCAAACAATAAACGACAACAATCACTCTGATCGATGATTCGTATATGTGTAAAAATTTATAGCATTTTGCACATAACGTGTAAAAAGCAGTCTACAATTTTGCATCTAAGGCAACATATTAAACTCTCTTTTGAATAAATCAAATACAAAATGCAAAAATTCGCGGCACGTTTTTTAGCAGCTTTGGAAAACCGAATTGGTTTTGCTACTAGTGTATGAACAAAAGTCTATGAGACATGTCCTCTCAGAGTAGAAGTCACGCTCTATCTAACAACAAAAACGAATAAAATTTCTGTCGTTTTATGGCTAAATTTAACAGAGTCTGGCATTTGTCCAAGAACTTTTGCAACAACTGAAAATGAATTACCATGACTAGCTTTACAAGTAAAATGGCAATGGCTGGCATAGTCGCTCCGGCAAAAAGACATGCTATACAACCAATAAGAATAGTAATCCATTCGGAACTGTTCATAGACAGCAATCTGCAAAAGATGACTTTTTCACTTGTTGGTGTTTTTGTCTTCTGAAAAAATTAAGAAACTTAAAACAGTGCTTCAAAACCACTATATTCCAATGCATACTTGTGCTTCAGAAGTATTTTCGTTATCGCTAAGAAGATAAGAACGTTCACCTATATCATTACACAATTATATCAATCGTAAGAGCTATATCGTCAAGAATAGCTACAGACTTGATTTTCTTTCTTTTTCGATTTCTTCTTTGCTTATTTCTATCTCATTGTCATCATCTGGTTCCTGTGTCATCTGGCATTTGATCATGTCTCGATATCGACCTCCTTCTTTTTCCAGTAATGTGGCGTGTGTACCTTGCTCAATCACACATCCTTTATCTAGTACATAAATCCTATGAGCATTTTGAATTGTCCTCAAACGATGAGCGATGACAATAGTTGTACGATCTATCAAGATATAAGGATAATATAAAAAAGAACATAAAATGCTTCAACCTTGACTTGCCCGATCGAGTGCTTCTTGAACAATTTTTTCACTGGCATTATCAAGTGCACTTGTTGCTTCATCTAACAACAAGATAGAAGGGTGCTTAATAAGAGCACGAGCCAATGCTATTCGCTGTTTTTCACCACCACTTAACTGAATACCACGTTCCCCAACTAGTGTCTCATATTTCTATAGAAAAAATAGATACACAATCAGAAAAATATAGAAATATAATTATCAATTAGAAACATTAGGTAGTTGCATAATAAAATTGTGCGCATTAGCTTGCTTTGCTGATTCTTCAACTTCAGCTCTCGTTGCATTTTCATTTCCATAACGAATATTCTCGTAGATACTTGTTGCAAACAAAATCTACTCAAATTATGACTTTGAAAGAGAATAGGGAAGAAGACAACTTACAGGCTCTTGACTGACGATTCCGATGTGTTGCCGAAGTTTCTTGAGATTGTGATCGCAGATGGATCGGTCGTTGATCGTGATGCTACCCGACGAAGCTTCATAAAATCGAAGTAAGAGTGATATACATGTACTCTTTCCTGATAATTTTCCGACACAATAAAATTTTCGATATAGATGTTCTTTGTATGTAACTTACCAGAACCACTTGAGCCTACTAAAGCAGTCGTTTCACCAGCACGAGCTACTAGTGATAGGTTCTTTAAAATTTGTACATCTTGGCGAACTGGATAGGTGAAATTCACCTCATTAAATTTAATATCGCCGTTAATATCAATATCTTCTTGCTTTGATTCCTTAGCGTCCCATATCTCATCTTCATTGATATTTGCTTCGGATTTCTAAATTATGTGAAGTTAGCGAGAATATATTCAAGAATTAAAATGGTTCTATATTCATCTTTACCTCATCAATGATGCGAAACGTTTCAATTGCTGCAGCTCGTGCTTCCGAAAATGCCTGTAAAAGTGGCCCAATTAAGTAAACATAAGTGATATTTTCTCCAAGGCTGATCACTACCTATTTACAGTCAGCAGCATAAGATAGTTGATTTATTATAGATATAACAAGTAATAACTTACCACAATGACATCACTTACAGAGATTTTGTGACGTTCTACATGATGTATAAGTAATAGACCACAAATAAAACCAATTGCATAGATTATATATGTTGTGAAATAGCCCCAGCCCAGATAAAGACCGTACGCCACACTTTTGCGTACGCTACTCAATTGAGTCGCAGCCAACTCTTTTTCATATCTGTAAACAATTGGGATAATAACATTCATGAGATTATCCGAAGTAAGTTGAGGCTGTAAATATTCACTGACCGTTTTTTTTCAAACTCGCTACCATTAAATGAAAACACCGTACGAATAGAGCTGAATACTTCTTGAGCAACTTCTCCTGCTCTCGAATATATATTTAATTCGTTCTCTGTTTCGCGAATGATTAACTATTAGAAATAATAAAAACTAAAGTAATACAAAATGCAAATACATACTTTAGAAAAAAGATAAGAACTACCAAGGATCAATGGTAAAAAGAACGACAGGATTAAGGTTAATCTCCAATTAATAAAGAAAGTTACGATAATATTGAGTAAAGCAGCTAGAGACACTTCAAGCATTACCGCAAAATTGAAGCTGATGCCTCTTCCGATTGTATCAACGTTTCTATGAGAAAAAGCTATCGTATGAATGCATCGTTAATACATGTGAAAACATACTCGGACAGTTTTGTGTACAGTTGTCCCGTCGTACGTGTATCAAAATACGGAATGGTCTAAAACAGCAAATTTGAAAAGAAACAAAATAGGCATTATTCCTAAGTTATTGTGTCTATCCCTTTCCTTTCGAAATAAATTTAGCGTGCAAGTTCTAATAATCGGTTTGATCTATACTACCGAATAACAAGTTTACTGATTGTTCTACCACAAGTGCTTCATGCTAAATTCTCGACAGGATTCTTCTAGGAAAAGTTGTTATCTAGCTGGCTATTCTCAAGTTTTATTGGCTATTTTTGTTATTGAACCAATATGACAGGTATAGCAAAATATCTTGAACACGCGTCTCTTCAGTTTTGCTTTTACTAGCAATGCGCTCCATAAATATTGAGAAATTTCATTTAAACAGCTTTCTCGTTTAATTAAAAACTTGAAAAACCCTAACTTTCAAAATATATACGTGACTTTGAATTGTACGCAATTTTCATCAGTAAAAAAATAGATGATAAGTTATCCGTTCAATATATGTACCACTCTGTTTTTCTTCAATTCTGAACATTCACCAGAACTCATGAAAGTGGCTATTCAGTATCAAGAAGACAAGTCATAAGCATCTATAACATAAAAATTTAAACTCCTATATTCTAATTTAATTAATTCGATTAAATTTTATTGAAGATACTGTTAAATGTCTTTGTTTTTAAAGTAAGAAGCTCAGCAACCGAGTTGAAGCGTACTACAGTATGAATGTGGGGATGTGCGTGGCTCTAGATAGGTGTGAGTGGGTGTGAATGGGAACGTGGGTGCGTGGGTGGGTGTGAAGTATGTATGGGAATATGTTGAAAATAAAATCAACACCCATCCACACCCGTTATGACCGAAAGTCCTTTCCAAGGGACATTTCCTTCATCATGTCATAGTGCATCAATAGATCGTTGAAAACATTGTGAGATAGTTTTATCCGTAGTCGAATGAGGCGCCTCTTGAAATCACATAAAAAAACAAGTATTCTTTTCGTATTCATCAAGAAAAAGATATTTCAAAAGTCACAATTCGTAAAAAGCTCATCGTTTCGTATGATGGTTACTCAGAATTGATTTTTCTCTTTTTTACGACCTATAATATCATCTGCTTCGAAGAAAACAAATAGTCTTGTATACACAGTCTTATTGCATGTTTTATTGATATTTTCGCAATGTTTTTTGAAAAGGAAATTCGGCTTTTAAGGGTTAAATAGCGAAGTTAATGCTGAACCTATCGTGTTTAGAAAAAAAGAATTTAAAAACTTTAGATAGTTTACAAAAGCATATATTTTCGTACGAAGTATACAAAACTTATAAATACTTATCAAAAGTTTGCAAATTTTCTAAGAAAACTACGAAACTTTCGAATGATCTATGCGGCTATCAACTGTTTCGTGTAAAACATAAAAAAACTTCAAATAGTTGATGAAGTAGCGAGTAGGTAAAACACGTAATGCGAAACAGGGACAGAAACGAGTCACAAAATATTCGACTCGACTCGACATGAGTCAAGTTGTTGAGCCTCGATTCAAGCAACGAATTTTTAAAATCATATTTTATTTCATAACAATACTAAGTGACAAAGTTAACAAACTTCACAAGAATGAGTCAAAAGAATAAACTTTAGCTAGATTAATCGCTTGTTGTTCTCGAAAGAACGCAAGAAAATCAAATTATTGACCGCTGAAATATCAAAATTTGAGCGCCTCTGAGTCACAGTCTGTCCAGCTGCACTGAATTGATGTTCAATCGATCGACATACTCGAAAAAATAATGATTAAAATTTGTACAGCAGATGTGTGATCATTGAACAAGCATGGAGTCGAAAAGAATAAGAACAATTCTGTCAGACGTTGCATGTACTGATTACCTATATAGACTCGTGATTGGTTCATCGTGGACTAATTAATCTCTAAATAGACAATGATATATTGAATACAATGAAAGTCAATGTAAATTCTTCATTTTAGTTTATTTAATACCTCAGTTCATGAAGCTCTCTATTCTATTACTTTGTTCGACTGATATATTTCAATGAATGGATATTGTATTATAAGAATTTGTCAAACAATAATGACGTCTAATACCAAGAAAGAAGTCAAAGAGTTACTGAAAATTTTCGAAAAAGTCGAGTTCCCCGAGTCAACTTCGACTCGACACGTTTTAAAAACGTCTCGCTCGACTTGTTTTCGGTGTCTGATGCGAAATATTTGGCTTTTCTTTGGAACTATTGATGGCGTTGCAAGAAAAAGACAGAACCTTTGTATAGACAACGAAACTACTTACGGTTAACCAAAAATTTTGATCTCGCTATTTTAAATACTCTGTCGGATAAGATGGCATATTCAAAAATCAAAAACCAAATCTAACATGTTTTAGAACTTGTTGAATTGCATCGAATGGTATATAGTAAATCCTGTTTTCATAAGACTTGAAAAGACTAGAGTCATTTTACTAATAAACGACTACACATTCACATCTAAACATAATAATTTACTGAACATTGTTGTCTTTGGTATGAGTCGACAGTATTTGTAAAATATTTTTTCTGCACACTACTTTGTAGAGTTTTTGAGAGGCGACAACCACATATATGTAGCATTATTAGTCATCTTATCTTGGATACGAGGAAATTGAGGATGTGGGTATGTAGTAAGGGGAAAAAATCAGATTTTAAGATTGGAAGTTTTCGAAAGATTTTGCGAGGTTTTTAAGGTTTTAGAAGATTTTAGATGCCAAAATCTGCTTTTCACCTCTGGGTGTGTAGCCATCGGTCAGTCAATTGATTTTAGTTCCTTTTAAGTCTTATGAAACCAGGATTTACTAAATACCGTTAAACGTACCTCAAGAAGTTGTATAATATGGAGTATTTAGTTTTTCATTTTTGAATAGGTCAAATCATCTGGTAGGGTCATTTAAACATTGGGATCAAAACTTTTGGCCAACCCTAACTAAGTGCAGTTCTATCAACATATTATGATACCTTGTGATATTCTACAAAAGTGACAATGGTTCATTCCATGATGTAAGAAGTCACAAACCAATCGATTGAGCTCATAGGAGATTTCCTGCTAAATTCACGAAGCCTTATGAAATCCACTGAATTAGGAAAAGATCCAGAGGCTACCAATGGAACAATTTTCATTTCACCGAACCTAAAGTAGTTCGGTACTAAAATATGAGTGTTTTGAACTTGGATAATAAACTGATATTTTTAGAGTAAGAGCTGTATTGAGCGTATAAAAGAAACATTTTTGAATTGACTGGAGAAACGGTAATTTATTGCAGCACATTATCCATATCTGATTTTTTTCACATACCCGCTGGATAATTGATTGAAAGATGCACACACTAATACGGCATGCCTGTCTCTTAGCAGACACTGCGAAGGTATAATATTCGAGAAATGTGATCACGAATTGTGCAAAAGAAATTACTAAGTATCAAAAATAGATAAAAGCATTTCCTAATCGATCGATGCATTATGTCTTTTCTATTTACCTACAAGCCAACGAATAAATTTGGTCGCTTGAATTCGAGCTCTAGATAGAGGTGAAACCGATGATGCAGATGTTGTAAAGTTATCATTTTTGCACAGCCTAAAATAAACGAAAAACACATAAGCAAATATAAGCCAGAGAAAACAAGCAGTCGTTAACCTTTGTAGTTGACCATAGCTCGATATAGTTAGATTGATACCGAATGGGCATTCATTGCTACTTGTTCTAGTGATCGACAAATTTCGTTGTACTTCTGGACATTTTTCAGAAAATGACATTTCAACAAATGTTCCCGTGAGTCTACCAAAAATAATGAAAATCGCAACAAAGCAGACAGCTTGCAGTATGATACAAATCAAGCCAATGCAAATTAAAAGGAGATCAATTCGATCAGCAAATCGAAACTATGGTGAAATAAAACGCATAATTCAATGAATAAAATATTTTTAAACAGACGTACTGGCTCTAAGAAGTTGATCGATTCTCCTTTGTTAATATCTTTTCGATTACCATCCAGATTCTCGTATTCATCATCACTCTTCTTGCATTGAAAAAGTCGATGTAGTTTAAATAGGCTAAAATAAATCAAGCACATTTTACGATATTTAGACTACGTCACTTGTCCTACACTTACTTGCTACTAATTTTGCTTTTTCTCTTTTGAGTATCATGCTCAGAAGAGTAGATTTGAGATCTCGAAAGTAACGGTTCAGTGTCAACCATTTTTTCCAAGTTAGATCTATTACCTAAATACTAGCAGTATAGCATTTATTCTCACTTAAAATCAAGTTAAGAATTATTACTTAGCCCTTAGAAATCAATGAAAAGATGGGTGTGGGTGTGGATATGGATGTGGGTGTGGGGTGTGCGTGTGAGTGTGGGTGTGAGTGTGAGTACAGATCTTCAATTCACCCAGCGCCCACAACCACACCCTCCATAGTCTTTCATTTCAATTCAAAATTGGATGTCTTTTTGATCGTCTGAATTCAAATTGATATCAAATATGGCATTGTATGTGATGTATTGGGTTCCTATACACTGAGGTATCTAATTTCCATCTGAAATCACAGCGAAAAAAAAATTAATTTAAAAATGCAATGGAAGCCAACGGGTCGTCAAAATTATTTGTATGAATATATGTTTAAATGTCCCCTTTCTTCGAGAAGGCGATGGGGTATCAGGGTTCTCATTTCTGTCGCTTTGTGCCGGAAGATCGATAACCATTGGAAATTTGTTTTCACTCATTTTCTAGAATTACGAAATGCTTATGAATGCCTATTCTTTCAACTCTTATCAAATCACCATGAGTTTCCAAGTTTCCAGGAACTAGAGTCTGCCGTGAGTTTCCAGTTCCTAGGAACTGGGAGTCCAGAACGAATACCCAAAAATGGAAACGCACAGTGAGTTCCAAGTTGCTAGGTACGGAGCCGGAAACTGACAGCTCCAATGGAGAAGTAGAAGTTCAAGTAGAGCTCTAGAAGTAATAGCATAATTATACACGTACATACCCATAGATCCAAATGATCAGCTGTTTATACACGTATATAATATGAGTAATAATTCTGAAGCTCTTCAGATCTTAGTTCTGAAAAGAACGTTGTTCATAGCTATATATGCATATGTAGAACTAACTAATTTCCTATATTTATGAAATGATGTGCTTTGAAAATGCAGGAATGAAGCGTTCAAATATGATTAGATCTTAGACACTTAAACGGGACCTATAATAGCATGAATAAGGATATTCTTTACCTATGATTAGTAATATCGGTACTGTGCTTTCTTTAACGGAAAATTCTCTCCCAGAAGCTGTTTTTCTTAGACTACCCCAAACTTCGGTCTTCGAAAAAAAACCGAACGTCAGTATTTTATTGCAAAGTTTAGTTGGAAATCAAGAAACCTACAGACTCTTAGTTTCTACCTGATGTGTGTATACTGGATGCGTTGTGAAGAAAAGTAATGAAAATGTAAGAGCTAAGCAATACAAGAGAGGCCTTGTTTTTATAACGTCGATACATTAATTAAAGGCCTAATTATAACTGTGACTTTTTCTGTTATCATGAAATCAGTGCAAGAACGAAAAGAAATATCACACGCATAGTGTTCTTGTTATGCAATCACTCTCCATTCTTTGATTAAACGAAAAAAGATCATTATCACTCTAATGATGTTTTATTCTTCGTTTTTACCTGATGAGCATACGTTGTAATTTTTATTAAATTCTATTTTCTAGAAAATCGACTTTAAATAAGCTAAAATATTTTCAAACTTTTATTATTTGTTCGCCAAATTTTAAATACCCAGAAAATGCTTGATTTTCTAAATTATAGAGATTCAATATGAGTTTTGAAAAAAATCATTTTTTCAAAAAATGGAAAATCAACATCGACTATCAATAAAATTCAAAAATCAGTCTTGATTTGGAAAAAAATCAATATATTATTTATGACATCTTTCTTATAACTGTTTTAGAAAATTAACTAATATAATTGATCACGATAAACACGTACTATATTTTTTGCGCCATGAATTAAATTTATACTGTATTTAAATAAAAGATCGTTCAAGTCTAAATTTAATGACTCTCATTCGTTTTACTGCATTATTTAAATAGAATAAATCACAGAGTAGATTCTCATATGAATAGTGTATTTTAGTTTTTATATTCTATCAATATGAAAATTAAAAAAATCCTTAAAATGAATAAGAGTTTGCAAGATTGATATAAATACTCTATCTAAACAATCATGATTACATGTATTCGTGTCTATTGATGATCTCTTTTTGACATCAGCAGAAGAATGACTTGACGAATATCAAGCCAAATGTTTCGCATAAAAAGATTTATTCTTATTGCAATGTTAATTGTTGCATCACATTAACCTGTTGTTCAAATGTATATATTATTTTTTTTCTCTCAAAGAAGATGAATCGTATATTACAAAAGTTTCTCTTATTATAAGAGAGATGAAATACCTTAAAACATTTTTCGAGTTATGAAACTCAAGTGAAAATTTTTTAGAAGATCAATAACTTTTTATACGCTATCTGTATATTTATCTGTTTCATTTTATCCTCAATATTTTTACTATTCTATCGGTCGATACGTATCGTGTCGTCGTATTCAGTGTATTGATTTTTTGTTCGTTTCTGTTTCATTTTTGCCGGCGTCTTCGTCGTCATGTTAACAGATCAACATTAGTATATTATATAATCATTTCTTCTTTTTTTTTCTATATTGTACATATACTGTTAATAAACAAAAATTATATAAGTATATCATATTTTAAATGTACGAGATTAAGAGTTTTGTTACGAAAAGGTGATGATAAAACAATTAATCGTTCATTAGAAATACTTGTTTTTTCATATTTTTAGAGTTTTGACCATTTCGTCTATTTATTATTCATCTATTTAATTTTCTACTTTTAATTTTCTTATTAATGTCTATTAATCGTGTACAACAATGTGCAATCTCTTTTATGAATATTCATGCAGGTAATGAATATCTACATCATATCAAACAAGTACATGGAGATCATCGTGTGTTTTGGACACACTGCCCATTATGTGACTTCAAAATTTGTATTTGCGAAGTTAAGAGCATTTATTCGTCATTTTTGTAAACTTGTCTTAGATTATTCACTCGACAAAGAAGCTTCAACTTTTTAGTACACAATCCTAATGATATTAATATTAGCATTAATGCTGAAATTGAACAACAACAATCGTTGTTCAAATGTGAACAATATGATCCTTTCGATGAAATAAAAAATTATTATATTAAGATGCTATTAAAACTTTGTGAGAGTCATCTGCTGCCTGGCAATGTAATGAAGACAGTGGCATAATCCATTAGTTGTTTAATGCAAACATTCTCATATCATTTTTTATATAAACTCAGTATAAATATTGATAATGTTATAACGTGTAATTTCAATGATGATATTAAAAAACCTCTTTGAAATTTCAAGAAATCGAGAATCATTTATTTCTTCTTGTCATTTTTATTTTAGGTTTGTCATAACCAAAAGAAATACAATTACCAATGAGTATTAAAGCGTATTACATTTCAATACGTGATGTCCTGATGGTTTTATTTGAAAAACATGATTTTTATGAATATATTAAAGAAAAAAATGTATGCCTCAATTTGATGGACAAGATGTCCTTTATCATTATCAAAATGCAGAAATAGGTCGACAATATTACATATTGAATAATAACATCCTTAATGGCTTATCATTTAAAAAATGATCATTTTCTTTGTCATTGGCTGCAAAACGATTTTTAAATGAGCATAAGTTGAACGACCGTGTACTGTGATCATACAATTCTCTATATGTAATTGCATGGGATGTAAAATTTCTCAAACTATGTTCATTGTGTTTAATCTATTTTTGTATTTTTTTAGATCTTGTTAACATTAACTTATTTACGCTTTTTGTATTAGTAGCGGTTTTCGAACTGTTTTTGCTTCATCGGATTGTAACTTTTGTATTTTTTTTTCTGCATTATGTATTTCGAATGTGAAATAAAACAAATAAAAGAAACTTAATTATGGAATAAAAATGAAAATGAGATTCAAGATTGAATTTCATATTTCTAGATCGAACCTATGATGACTCTGATGTATAGCCACTATATGTATCTATAACGCACATATATAAAGAGAGTTCAAAAATCTTTGTTTTTATTTTCTAAGAAAATGCTTGTTTTTTCACCAGTAGAAAAAAAGTTTAGAAACAAATACTAACATTTGCTGTTTTCACTACAAAAAAAAATTAAAACAACTATGAAAAATGGCTACCCTTTGCTTGCAAGCACTTTTGAAGTCTTTCTGACATTGAGTCCACCAGTTTTTGACATAATTCGA
>CAJNOP010000258.1:171047-217251 GCA_905250075.1 Rotaria sp. Silwood1
GTTTTTCGTGTTACAAGACAAGTAACTCTCATCTGTGTGAGTCGCTTGACCCTCAACTGAATATCTAATGAATATTAATATACAAACCAGTGTCGTTGTGTAAAATGTCATGCGTGTCTATGTGATACTTTTTGCCATAAAATTTATCAAGTCAAACTGAGACTTACAACAGTAATAACCAAAGTAAATCTATTTGAGTAACATTAAGACAGCAGTGTCCACATGTACTGAGAAAAAAGATTACATTCCATATACAGAGAGACAATTAACAAAGAAAGCACATACGCGACACTAGCGTCAAAATACGTCATACGTTTTGAGAACTAATAATAATGCATATTATTACCAGCACATCAACTGACAATATCGTTTTCTAGTGTCCATTACAAAAACATGTGTTCAACTGAGATTTTGGATTAAACTAAATTATATTTAATCAGATCTATACTCAGAATACGTCAATTGAATGATGCTTGCACTCAAAATAGTCATTGGATTAGACAGATAATTTCAAAATACTTGAAGAAATTTTAACGAGCGAATACACACAGATACAGACACATAATGACGGAAAAGCTTATTTTATTTCATTCAAATCTACTTGAAATGAACTGAACTGAATTCTTTGCCTGATGTTTTCTGTCAAATGTTCTCTTCAAATACTGTGTACATCAGTACGACTCTTTTCACATTTTTATTCGAAAACACTTATTAGTTCTTTTATCAATTTTGGTTCTTATTGAACTCGCCAGAGCTAAAGCATAGACATATTTCCGATGGATTACAACAATCTAAATTATTACTTCAGAGTATTGTGCAGAGCAGCGACTAAGCATTGCCATGCTTAATTCTACTCCGACATAAGATCATCCTCTTCGATTTACACCCTAACTGATTCTAAATTTCGTTTAGTTCCAAAAGTTGCTAGAATTATAACACAAGAATTCTCCATGAGAAATCCCGAAGCCGATACTTTGTTGTGAACTATTCTTTAAGTCTTTAATTCCATTGCCTCGCCAGCCAATCAGATGTTTACTTAAATTCTTGGACTAGTCGTTCCGCGGTACTCCTCTGGAGCGTCACTCACAGCTAGTCACTCCATTATTTGAATGTACCAGAGCAATAGCTCTCTATTCTCTTTAAACCATAACAAATGTAACATCATTTTTATATAATTGTTGATATTATCGTTTTCAAATCACAGTGGCGAGAAACTTCATAAGTCATAACTTATGCTGGAAAACAAATGCAAATGATGAAATAGTAAATCAGAAAAAATGTAGTGCGAGCAGGCTTAGACACCGATCATGTCGGATTGACTTAAACTTGAATTTTGGTATGAGGAATACTTTTTGATACGGGTATCGATGTCAGTGTAGGTATGTGCCTGAGTCGGTTGATCTTGTTCTGTCTCACATCCCCACCCTACACTCACACCGTAGAAAAATCTCAGATATAGTTCACGTTAGTTAGGCTGTCGAGCCTGTGATTCCGCTAACACAGCTAAATACGTTACTCGCCCAATCACTGCTAGATCACAAACTCATTTGATCCCATATCACCAAATGTTTAGTACACAAAAAACTCACTGTTTTCCTTAAAAAAAACATCACCGTGATTATAAAATTATAGCTGCAAACTTTCAGCAATATACTGAAGATTTGGAACCCCGGACATCAATTTAGACTTGCCAACTTTTCTAAAATATCGTTATTTTCTCGAAAAGCCTTACTTTGACCAAAAAACATCGAATCCAAAATTTTGAAGAACCGTCTTCAGAGTCGAATTCTCTGATCTCGATTTACTGTCGTCAACGTTTATAAAATACCGTTATTTTTTTAAAAATCCTTCCCTTAAGACAAAAATTTGAACTCGAAATTTTGAAGATCGGGCCTTAGATTGAGAATCCTGGCTCTGGATAACCTATAGTAAAGTTTCCTTAAAAGTCTTAAAAACTTAAAATGAAAAAGCTCATTTCTGATTCATCGCCTCGCTAGCCAATGCGAAGGCTGGATGTGAAATCCGAATCTTAAATAAAGTTCACCTCTAACGTCTTTTTGATCTTGACGCATACATACAACACACAAAAGCATTTTATTTCATATGACCTTTCCTATAGTCGAGGGAATCACAATTTCTCCTTCATATGTTCAATGTTTCTTTTCGATAATGCGATATGCGGATGAGTTGGAGGGAGAGATTTTTGCAAGATATCAAGCGTCTTCTCGTGATATGATAGCGCTTTGGAGTACTCGCCCATGTTACCATACACCAAACCGATATTGTTGTAGGAAGCAGCCAAGTCAAGATGGTTCAAAGGGAGATTTTTTTGACTGATCTCAAGATCTTTCTCGTAATATGAAAGCGCTTTCGAGTACTCGCCCATCTTATCGTACACTGAACCGATATTGTTGTAGGAAGTAGCCAAATCAGGATGATTTGGAGGAAGAGTTTTTTGACGAATATCAAGTGCTTTTTCGTAAAATGAAAGTACTTTTGAATATTCGCCGATTTTATGGTACACTGAACCAATGTTATTGTAGGAAGTAGCCAAGTCAGGATGGTTCGAAGGAAGAATTATTTGGCGAATGTCCAGTGCTTTTTCGTAAAATGAAAGTGCTTTCGAGTATTCACCCAGATTATAATACACCGAACCGATATTATTATAGGAAGTAGCCAAGTCAGGATGGTTCGAAGAAAGATTTTTTTGGTGAATATCTAGTGCTTTTTCATAAAATGAAAGTGATTTTGAGTACTCGCCCAAGTTATAATACACTGAACCGATGTTATTATAGGAAGTAGCCAGATCAGTATGCGTCGAAGGAAGAGTTTTTTCAAAGATATCAAGTGTTTTTTCATAGTATGAAAGAGCTTTCGAGTATTCACCCATGTTTTTATACAACAAACCGACGTTGTTGTAAGAAGTAGCCAAGTGAGAATGGGTCGGAGGCAAAATGTTTTGATTGATCTCAAGATCTTTTTCGTAATATGAAAGTGCTTGCGAGTACTCGCCCATGTTTTTATACACTAAACCAATATTGTTGTAAGAACTAGCCAAGTCGGAATGGTTCGGAGGGAGAATTTTTTCTCTGATATCAAGTGCTTTTTTGTAAAATTCAATCGCCATGCCGTAGTCCCCCTGAGTATATTTGATCACCCCAAGTTCGTTGTAACAATAAGATTTATCGCTTTCATTGGATGCCTGTTCGAGTAACATTGTGTACACTTGTTCTGCCTTCTCCTTCTCTCCGAGTTTCCATAACAATGAACCTATTTTCTGCCATCCTGTTCCTCCTATTTCGTCTCGCATTCGTTTGGTAACAACATTGAGTTGCTGGTCGTCACTGGCAGTCGTAAGGGAAAGTCGCACTTCCCACAACGTCATTCCATTGTCTTCGACTTCTTTGATTTCCTGTACACGAAAAACTGTATGCATTGAAAAGAGAATGCCTTCTTCTGTCTGGAAATAGCTAATTTTTTCGATGCGAGCGAACGGAGTCGATGAAATCGACGGATCAATTGTCACTGCAAAGAGAATACCGATTTTGTTTTTTTTAGTGGATTCCAGTCCTTCCTTAATAACACGCATGGCAACATTTCGGTTGGCACTTGTTGATAAGAAATTATTGAACGACATGAATCCATCTTGTTGAATTTTAGTTTCGAAATCTATTTTGGTCATGGTTTTACCTCGATACACTGTAATGATTGTTGGTTCTTGCGTTGCATCCGATTGCTCGAAGTGAAGTTTTTCTATGTTTCTGTGAACGTCGCGAATAAAAAAGCCCATTTTTAGCAGGATATCAACTTGTAGAGTGTTCAGAGCTCTGTTGAGCATATGGTACGTAAAACATTTTCTTGTATACCACCAGATGGGTTTGTTGTTCTCATTCAAATTACCTCGATAGTCTCGAGCGAATTCGTCGATAATGATCAAGTGCACTTCGTTGCCGGCATATTTCTTACGAGCATCCTTAACTAGAGCATTGATTTCTTTCTTTTCATTAAAATCAATTCCAAGAATGAATTCTTTTAAGAGTTGTGTATACACAAATGATGGCTCAATTTGATTTACGAAAGGTAGGCCACTAATCACGACAGAATCTTCATCACACTGCAGAGTAGATTGCTGAATTGAGTCACAAATCGAGATCATTTCTGTGAAAATACCTTTCACTTTAGACCAATCTTTCGACCATTTCTCGTACTTTTCTTGTTTCCGACAAAATATATAAATTGAATAGAGTTGACTCATATGATGAATATGGGGCACAACAATCTCACATAGAGCATCGGAAACAATGAGGAATACTTTTTCATTTTCAAGTTTTGAAATGAAATCGACACATTCATTCATACTACGAAATGTTTCTATAGTATTGACAATTCTTCGCAGGTGTTTGATAGAATTACGATAGTCGTCGATAGATTCATCGATATTTGCATCAAGCCAAATCAAAAGAAAGTTTTGTGCAATGTCATGTGAATGTGTGGGATGACTTCCTCTTGCAATAGTGGACTCCGCTTTTTTGTTTAAACTAGTAGGCGGCATTCCTGGTTTGAAAGTGTTGAGAGAACTAACTGATGACACCGATCCACCGCAGCCCATATTGTGCGTAATGCGTAGAGAATTATATGCGTGTTCAACCTGAAATCATAAATGAATAAGTAAATGCTATGCAGCAAGAAAATTTCTTTATTCAAATAAAAGTGTCCTTTGACGGTTTCCATTTCTCAATGATCAATATGTTTTGCAACATCTACACTCGATTATGTTATCTATTGTAATCACACAGTGAGAGAATAAAGACTCATTGACTGTATGGTAATTTGTTTTTAAATGCCACGTTTTTTTCAAACACTACTAGAGTAAAACATTCGAACGAAAATACTTTGATGAAGAAATACACTCATGAAGGACGTAATTCCATCTAAAAAAAGGAACACGTATTATGGAATTTTGGGCAATGCTCTGCTAAATGAACATCTTTTGTACTGTTCATGTGACTGGTTATTAAGTAATGAGAGAAGTAATCAAATAGAGCAATCAATTAATCAAAGAAAGAATATCTCAGACTATGGGTGATGTCTTCTTTTTACCAACAAAAAAGTTCATGCTCATATCCCTACTCTATGTAATGAATGGTCATCGGTGAATGGTAATAAATTATAATAACGAACAAAGGAGTGGTTGGTGACAGTTATTATAACAGTATGTTTGGTTTTTTGTTGAAGGATTCCTTATCTTTCGTTTTAAGATTGTTGATGATGTGACTCTGCATCAAAGAGCGACAACGAACCAGGTGCATCATCATTGAAAGAAAAATGATAATAGAATGAATGTGCTTCTCATTGTTGGCAAGCCTTTTTTCAAACATAATAGTGGAGTATGATCTGCTAGAGGCCATGTATGAAAAATCGATTAGATTAAAAAACAAAGACATTTCTTTATTCATACATGGTTTTTCAACGAACGAATAATAATTCATTTCAAGAGCGTTACCTCCTTTTATTATTAGACATGTAACGTTAATGAGAGTCTTATTCGTTGACTATAAATAAAGATTAAAGAAAAGATAACGTTGAGAAAAAAATGATGTTCTTTTATAATTGTTTCCATCGTTTCAGAATCCAATAAATAAATATGATCGAGATGATCGATCGACAAGTATAGTCACGAACACAAGTCTTGGACCCAGGTAGACAGTATCCAAATAGGGATCTTTTGCCTTGAAACTTTAGCTGCAGGTAGAATTTGATGAATTCTGATCGCAAACGCCTGTTCGACTTCGATCACCTTAGTAAGGTTGAAATATAAGGTCGATAGCAAAGTTTCTTTTTCAATGTCATATCATCTCGAACTAGAAAACAGATCCAATACTATTCCGCTTACTATTGGAAAGCTCGAAGCTTCTTGTCGTCCTAGTAAAATTTTCATCACAAACAGTCTTTCCTTCTTCAAGTTATAAATCATTCTCTAATCAATCACCGAACTGGCATATGATAAGTCTTTCAGTATTTGACTTAAATCGTTGACCTTGAAAACCGCAGAAAAACATGTCTCATCGCAACTTAATTGCCTCTGGATTTTTAGAATCGGAGATATTAGGAAAATGGAAATTTACACTATGCCGGACAAAAGATTGAGAACTTTCACAATTTGTTAAGTTGAAACAGCTCTAAGCGATTTTTATGAGATAAGTAAATCATCATCACAATTTCTCATTGCAGTACAAGTACGACTCTGATTTTTTCAAATAGAATAAAAACAGTGTAAACTCTATATGTCACTATTTCTTACTTAAAAATAAAAATGATCAGCTTGCTGACATTCTTCAAGGATCTTGTTGTTCATTCTTTTGATCTACTGCTCAGATTCTGTTGTGCTTCATCTAAATTCCAGTTGCATAGGCACTATTGATTCAATCAGACTATATAAAATTATGTTCTATAATGAAACAGATTCAATAGCATGACTTTTTTATAGTGCTAGAATAAACATTGGCTCTGATTTCCATACTTGTCCACTTAAACTTCACACTCACATCGTCTCATTTGAAATAATGATAGCTACGAAAGAAAATAAGCGTTGACTCAACTTCGCATAATGTGAAGACGTTGCGAACTTTCAACAAAATATAATCATTTTCGTACCTAAAATACAGACAAGTTTGAGAAAAAAATTGTTCTAATGATTAAAATTTATCAAAAAACATAGTTCAGAGTTGGCTGAAGTAAAATATCATCGCAATCAATTGATTTGATGATTTCTATATTTTACTAAACATTGCATTACAAAATATTGTCAGTCAATGAAATCAATTTCAGTTATAACAGTCTAATAAGCACTCATTATCACTGTAAATCTGTGTTTTATTTATCAGTACTGCTATGCATCCAAAAATATTAGTACCAACTCAAAGAGGTCATAAAGAACTGTGTTGCAGTCGTTGTATGAAATTATGTAAATTAACTCTTTGACAAATATGATACTCATCTTGTCGAACTTCCAAAAATAAAAATAATAGAAATTCTACTTTTCTTCGAGGACGCCTATGTTGATCTAAATGAATTGATTAAATTTCATTTACATTACAAAATGTTGTTTTCTAGAACCTCAATTATCTATTGAAATGATCATATTTTGTAATGAAAATGAGATGTTTCAAGACGATGGATTAATACTTATTTTCAGTCAGTTTGAGTTAGTTAAAACCCAGTTAAAAACTTTTATTTAATATTTGTGAAAATCTGTGTATATAAGTGAAAATAGAAAATAGTTCGTTCGGCTATAGTTTGATTGCGGACATTTTTTCTTGATAATCGAGGAAGAACGTCCGCAAAGTAGAATCGGACAGAGGGAGAGACAAGCTTTTACAATTGAACCTTTACATATGTTGATTGAAGCTTTGTATAATTGATGTCTACAAACCCGTACTTGAGTTCCATTCTTATTTATTCGTTTCATTACAAAAGGATAGTTTTTGAATATTATAGCATCCTTACCAAATTGTGGGCTAATTGTAGAAAAGCTGGCGTTTTACGGTGGGTATCTTTATTTAATTCATCTAGTGCCACTTTGGTCACTGTAAATACTTTGGTTCACAATACATATTCAAAAGGTGACCTAGACGGCATATGACGTCTGATGCTAGACTAGTCCGAAACAGTTGATGTTTTTAACTCGAACTATCTTCACAGATCATCTTACTATATTTAAAGTGGACCACAAAAATTTAAGACACTTTCTACTTTTTTCCTACTTATTCGGTCTTTAATATCTTTAAAGTCATATATTTGATGAAACATACATCGTACAGGAGATTGCAAGGTATCATTCTGTAGAAAAAATTCTGCTGTATAAAATGCACTATTTTTCAGAGTTCTGAAGTTCTTATTTGAATCTTAATTTGCTTCATTGTTAATAGACTATTACTGATTTTATAAAAATGTTTCAAAAAATTCTATTGTAGCTAGTTATTACGAAACAAAAAATATACAGTTTTGTTCAGTTTTCAATTCTCTTTCTAATGGTATACTTGAAAATCAAAAATCATGAAAAAAATGTGTTAATGAACTAATTAATTAAAATTATTAATCACTAATGTTTAATTATACAAATCAATAATTAGGAAAAACTTTCTATACCAAAATGAAGCTCGTTCAATTCTGCATCTAATGATATATTTTAGTAGATTCTTTGTTTTTTTTCAATAACGATAAAATTGGTAAAATACTAAAAATGTCTTAAACTATTGACTATAGAGAAAAAATTGTATTTCATTGTACATTCGCAGCTAACGACCAATTCGATGACACATAATTGAATCATGTAGACCTCAACCCTACCTACATATATATATAAAGATATTTATTTTTTCTTTCCTTAAAAAAAAAATAAAAAAGATAAAGTGTCTTAAACTTTTGTAGCTCACTTTATATTCGTTTGCTTTCATATCGGGGACAGTTTCATCTCTCTCTCTCCGATTCTACTTTGCGGACATTTTTCTCTCCATTAAGAAAAAATCTCCGCAATCAAGAGGATACGACTCTTTAAAACAAAACTTTGAACAAATGAACAAAATAATTTTTCATACACTTCGATTAATTTTAATTGGTCGCGCAGATTTTGGTACATAAGAGAAGACAAGATAATTGTTTTATTTTTCAAAACAAAATCAAAACATTAATATAATTACACGAGAGGATATTCGATAGATTTGTTGTTGCTGTACGTGTAACGTTATGTGCAACAAAATTCTTGTTTGCCAAGGATGTCTATATAGTAACAAAGATTCTCTGTTTACGAATCTATATTAGAGACAGACAAACAATGTTTGTAGACTGTCGCTTACATGTAGAATTTAATTGGATTGTGCAGTAGTAGTTATTGACATGTGGATAAAAAGTAAAAAAGTTGTTCTGTAGAATGTGTCATGAACCTATATACGTAGTATGCACAACGAAGAAGAATTATAAGTTAATGAGGTCACACCAATAGAGGAACACCTTGCTTGATGTCAAATCACCTTTACTATTGTTATATATTGAAATCATGTTATTGATATTTCAATGATTATTTATGCTGAATTTGTATGCAACTTTTATGTGTGCCTATAGAAAAGGTGTGAATACCACTAGGTGACATGAATATGAAGCTCACTGAAAAAGAATCACTTCTTTGAATCCTCCATAGAGCATATAGTGTTAATGAGAAATCAATGCATTTTATCATCAAAACTCCAAGAAGGCTCATTTTATTAAGCTATGTACTGAGTTCTATCATAATTAAATATACCATTCAATAAACTCTTCACATAGTCAAAATACTTAATGTGTCAATACATTTTCACTATCACTATGAACTTCAACGATTTTTTCTTATGTCGATATTCAAAGACGTTCAGAAGAATGTATATATGCAGATGTCTGTGTATATCTTTTCTTCAGAACCATACCCAAACCCACCCTCAAGGCAGTAAAGAGTCCTATGATAGAATACAACAGTAATAGTTCAAAAACGACTTTCTTAGTGTGTAAAATGATAGTCGCATTGGAACTTTCGAGTTGTCATCTACTCTTATTTTGCTTGAATGAGATGTTTGCTTACATTTTTAATGTACGTTAATCTTTTTTTTCTCTTTTGTTTCAACTATATATGTTGCTGATGTAATTCGTTTCGATTTCAACATTCCAAAAGTCTATTTCAGTCACATTTAGCGTCTGGTCTACTTCTGAGCATTCATATCACTCTTGTAAGAGTTTTTGAAATCATTTTGATTTCATGTTTGATCTTGACGCTGGCGACAAAATGTGAGTCATGTTTGACGTAAATGTAGAAGCGTAAAATAAACCTGTAATGACTCAAAAAAATCTGTTCCTGTTGCTATCGAGCCAAAGAAAAATTTTCATCGTCAATCGTCAAGAGAATAAAGAAAAGAGTGTGATTGCGTAGCAGAAAAATCCATCAGTGATCGAAATGGCGAGTGCTAACAACAACATCAAAAATGTTCGTGCCGGATTAAAGACGTTTGACTCGGTCGTTGGATTTTCGATTGATTCCAAGAAACCCAATGAATCGACTGCAGTTACACGCGAAATGGCTGTCAATCAGACACAAAATACGAGTCAAACAGATAACAAAATTAGGTAATGCTCGTGTTAGGTCCTTTTTTTTCTATTATTTACTTTTGTTGTTGATATATAGGAAGCCTCCTTCCACTACCAAGTGATTTCGATATCTGCTACAACTTGGAAGAACCTTATTCTCAATGATCGTCATATAAACATTTTATAATTTTGAATATTCTAGCGTTAATAAAAATTTTCTCCTATCCTTATACAGAATGTAGCCTTCGTATCTAAAAGACATCAATGGAACATACATGAAGTAGTTCACAGTCAGCTGTTATCTTCTTTCGCATCCTCACAACACCATTGTTGTAGATCACACTCTATTCTGCATCATTTAATAGATGAAAATTTGATTCGTTACTTGTCTTCACGAATGAATGTATTTGTGACGAAAGAAGGTTCTTGTTGTGTTATTGCATAATAACAAGGCAGCACTCACCTTGTATAACCTATAAACAATCAGTTCAAAGTGATGTCAGTAAATCTAACTCCACTTTTTTTTACTCTGCCAGTTGAAGTTCTTTTCAAAATCCTCGACTATGTAGACGTGACAACAATTTTACTGTCACTGTGCAATGTCTGTACACGACTTCGTGCTATTGTCGAGGCCTACGATCGATACGATTTAAATTTAAGTTCTGCATCAAAGAACGAATTTGACCTCGTTTGTCATCGTATTCGTCCCGATCATGTCGTATCTTTGACACTTTCCGACGATCATTGGACACCAGGTCAAATCAATTTATTTCTTGCACGCTTTCGCATATTTCAATTCACTCATCTTCAATCATTAACAATTAGGGAGGTTACCAAAAACAATATCAGTCTCATTTTGAACGATGCTTTCTCTTGTCCGATTACTACATTGTCTGTCCATCCGAGAGGATCATTGAACAATGAAGATTGGGATGTTCTTACGAAAATGATCAATCAACTCTCACTTCGTCAATTCACGCTCAAGAGCTATGCACTTGACGTAGATATATTTTCAAAATTAGTTCAATGTGGAATGCAACATCTAACATTGGGCAGATGTACATACGTACAATATCGAAACATTCTTCAATATTGTACTCATCTTCACACACTAATATTAGACGATTTGTTACAGATCAGCAACGATCATATGATGCCTTTAGTTACTTATAAACATCTGACTTCGTTATCCTTCATGAATAGCGAAAGATCAATGGATGAACTTGAAACACTACTTGGCTTAACACCTTCACTTGTGCATTTTCGACTTTTAAATTCGCCCTATGCATCAAACTTGTTCATCGATGGTTCTCGATGGGAACAATTGATCGAAGAAAAACTTCCTGGATTGAAAAAATTTGAATTTTTCTTTCACGGAATTTCTACCAGAGTAATCAATTCTGACGATGAATTGAAAATGCTCATCGCTTCATTTCGTACACCATTCTGGCTGGAAAAGAAACGGTGGTCTGTCTTGTGTGATCACTTCAAGAACTCCAAGAAGACCAGAATCTATTCTATGCCACTCTGTCGTCCATATTTTCAATACTTTTCTGATACAGATAAAATTTCGTGCACTACTTTCGACGCATCACAAACACTGGCTAGTGTGCTTTGCTTGGAAATGAATTTGACAACTGTCATGGCTACACACTCACATCTAGAACAGGTGTGTATCATTGTAGCTTTCGTTTTATAGTAGATTATAATCTTTCCACTTATGAGGCGAATATATAATCGGTAACTTAATGGGAGCTTACATTTGATTTCAGGATACTGCAAGATCTAATCCATTGTTTGATAAAACAACCGAACTTATACTCCAGCTTGATGCTGAATGGCCACTGAATTCGATTGATTTCCTATCAACTCTGATCGATCTGTCGCATGTCAATGATGTACGACTTGAATTTAGTCTTAATCTTCGTACGTTACCAAATATGGTAGCAAATATCGCTGCAGCACTTCGACAAATGTGCAACCTTCGATCACTTACAGTTTCTCATTCTCTACCCAATACTTGGAAAATGGTATCAATGGAACAAGTGTGTTTGATATTACCTCCACAAGCCAAACATCTACAAGTTTCGGTAAATTCTATGGACGATATCATGGCTATTCTTACAAGAATTACACATCTGACGAGTACCACATTTTATTTCCGTCATTCCTCAATGGTTTCTCCCCAGACAATCATTAAATGGTTGGTACAGCATGGGCATGATTTCACGTACTTGGCGCTAAATTATTGTTTACAGATATGGTTCGGTTATAACAAAGGCAACTTTGCAGAGACAACACGTAGACATATTAATAATGCTCAAGATGAGCTTTGAGTGACATTTGAACCGTTTTCGACAATGCGATTGTTTATGCCAACACAATCACAAGTCTTTAATTAGAAGGTTTTCTAAAAAGAAATAAAAATATCATTTTGAATCTTCTATGCTTTTTCTAACATATATTGTCTAGCTATTTGGTTGATTTTCAAGGATATACCATCGATAAAGCAATTTAATATAGCTCACCTATCCTTTCCTCAAGAAAAACGCACTTCCTATGCAGGACACCACAAAGAATAATTACTTGCTAAGTAGTTTGTATTTTTCATTCTTCTACTCTACCTTCATCTATCTTCTTAAAATTCTCTGTGGACATGCCTAGTCTACTTAGTATAAAATGATGAATCTTATGTCAGAATTAGCAAAAAAGCAGAGAACTACAATTCACATTGATTGCCATCTAGACGTACATATAACTAATAAAAATTGCTAGAGATACATGAATAAGCATAAAATAATGTAGTGAATTACTTTTTCACACTTCATCATCAGGTATTTCATTTTCCTTAGTCACATCCAATGCTTCACCAGAAAAGTCAATTCACATTGGTTTCCTAGTTTAATTGAACATTTTCTCCAGCAGATTCAATCATCGAATATTTACTGCACCAGATGCTTCATCATGACATCTATATCTTCACTATCAAGAACGAGCATCGAACGTTTGGACGACCGTTTGAGGCTTGCACTACCATACTTTGCACATGAATAGCGTCTATGAATCTACAATTAGCAATCTCGAATAACTATTTTTGATTGTATAATTCTGATTATTGCTTGTGAGGACAAGAACTCATGTTTCACTAAAAGAACAAATCATGCCAAACAAAAATGGTTTCTGTGACTCTCAAGTTTTCGCCATCGAATTGAATTAATATAGAGGAGTCAAAACATTTTGTACTTCACAGAAATATTTCTTTTTCTTCTTTATTACAAATCTAAAAATGCTCAAAGTTGCCTACATTATCGCTTGTAACTAAATGAATATTAACCGAAATTTTCATTACTCTAGCCCTAATTATAGGAAAGATATATAAGCTCGAACTGTAGAGAAGATTATTTTGCATGACATAATGCAACTATTATTCATAAAAAAATATCTAGAATGATTATTTTTTATCATATATACCATTATAAATAATAAGTTAATTTCTCTTCTGATATATTGTTATAGTCTTTTTTTGTTGATTAAATAAATTTTTATTGATCAAACAGTTTTATCTTCTTGTAATTTATCAGCAATATCACTTGATGATCATCTTTTGTACAAATCATGTAAAGTTAAAAGTTGTTCTCTAAAGTTTTCATATTTTTCAGATATTGATACTTGATAAAAGTAACAGAATTAGATAAAACATCGAAAGATTGAATGTGGAAAAGAAAATTTTCGAAAGAAAAACTGCAAAAAATTATTGCAAACGAATGATAGACGAGGACTATGCATTTGTATACAGCTAATCAGAGTTGAAGCCATTTAAATGAATACACCATAAATATCTATTTAATCTTTCAATATAATTCCACTCAATCTTACCCTTTCCAATAGTTCGTCACTTTGATGTCTTCCTTTTCTTTTTCCTCCTACTGTCACATAAATCTTCGATGTTTGAATTTTATTACGTCATGCAAAAAAAAATCTTCTTTATAGTTTGAACTTATATATCTCCCTTAAAACTAATGCTAGAGTTATGAAAGTTTCACATAATATTCTTCTAATTGCAAACGATTATATGCACAATTTTGAGCATTTTTGGATTAGTTATTAGGGCGAAAAGGAAATTTTTCTATGAAGTATCAAAACTTTTGGTTCATTCTACATTGAAATTATTGTACTTTCCTCTCTGTATCAATATTAATAAGAAGCAAAAAAAAAACAATATAGGACCGAACATATTAAAGTCCAAACGTTTTTAACAGAAAAAGTAAGCCTAACAGTGATACAACGGAAAATAAACTAGACGTTTTAATTACAATGCAAATAAATAAACTATACTGACTGAATAGAATCGATTGAAGTATAAGTCATTTTCCTTTCTCTGTTAGTGGTAAGACACTTTCATTTTTATGATGATGATGTAGCAAACATTCTGTTTATCTCTGCACTTGATAATTTTGCTCAGTCTAGGCCAATGAATTGGTATGAATCAAACCTAACAATAATTCATTTTAATTATTTCTTTGCCTTCATACTGCAGTTATTTTTGTATATTTAGTATCAGTGGATATTTTCAACCGATCATGTGATTTGTTGACTTTTCTTGCAATGAGTCGCATAATCATTTTACAACATGCTAAAGATAAAGTTATTCTTTTTTCAGAGAAGCAAATTGAAATATAAATTTTATGATGGAGACATTGACATAAAACGCTTTTTTTTTGCACATAAACGATATCCATTTCTGTTCTCTTCAGAGGTCTCTTTTCATTGTCGATTTATCAAGACGGCTTATTTTATCACCACTGTCAAGATATTCATTCGTGAAACTACATCAGTTTTATGTTGAAAAAAAGATTCTTTATCCGATTGTCGATTTCCATTAATAAACAGTAATTTTTACTAAATTGACACTGAAAAGTACTCAATGTGAAGTCTAACCAGATTTTCCATGAATACCAAATCGAATTTAATAAATTTTGATTCAAAATCAAACAATGATACATTTAATAATAAAAACTCCATCTAAATACTTCGATTCTTATGTACAAGTTCCACGGTAGGTAATATTAAGGAACCTGCCTAAGGTGTCAGCCAATGGGTATTTCTAGGCGTCGATCTCAGTTTTCGATGGGACTCTATCAATGAAATGAAAATATTCCTCCTACCGTCAAGCCCTCGACTCATCGAAACGTGATACTCCGAACACTCAATCTGGAACGGCGATAGCCATTAAAGGACCCTTCTCAAAGGGTTTTCAGGGGATCGAGATCTGAGAAAATTTTTAAAAATGTTGTCCGCTAGATATCTCATTTCGAAGCCCTCGACATCTATTGAATAAGTGCAGAAGAGAAGATTCAAACTTGAGTACCTACGATTAACAAACTTGGGTGTGGGTGTAGGTGTGAGTAGATCTTCTCCTCAACCACACCCACATCCACCCATATTCTCAAGCAAATAAAATCTTGCCTAGTTACGCATTCTCAATCATATGTATTTTTATTCTGAAAATTCAGAGAATAATCTGAGTTCGAAATTTTTTTGACTTTATTTTCCAAGTCGAAATAAGTTTTGATTAGGACATCGTATTTGTCAATTTGAACAGGCACAAATCTGTTGTAATTAATGGATACTATTAAGGCTTTTGAAAACTTACCAAAGTAAAGCCTGAAACAAAAATATGAATCGATTGTGGTTACAGTTTGGTCTTGATGATTGTATAAGTGTTCAGGAGTTCATTCACATTTTGTAGCAATCGCCAAATCATCAATTATCTATGAAATATTGCATATTTGCTCACTGTTCTCAAAGTTGTCATTATCGTTTTCTCATAGATGATTGCTTAGTTATTTTATAGTTATCAATGTTGTGTATTTTCCGTTCTAGATAAAAATATATACATTGTGAATGTTTCTTTGTTAATCTCTCAATTCATTGGTTGTTCAGATTATCAGAAAATTTTTCAAAAAACAACTTGAAATTTACGCAAGCGCAGAACATAAAAAACATTGGACATTGTATATGTCAGTGTAGGAGCAAACGAACAATGAGCACCATTGTAGTTGATGAACATTGTAAGGCTATTCAAAAAATTAGAACAAATATTAGTACTGAACAATTGAAAACATCATTTGATGTGTTCGTGTCTAATTTAAAAAATATCGATAATCCTGATGTGAAGATTGTACAGATCGAAAAAATTATTTCCTCATTGGCCAGTTTACCATTTAGGCATAAGAAACTTACCGAGCCTGAACTAATCATACACGAGCTTTTTGTCATTTTACGTGACAATGTAATTATTGATCAGCTTCGTCGGAAACAGACTGAAGACAATATTACACCGAAAGTCTTTCTGAATGTTTCAATCTTATTTATGAATCTATACTATAATATCAACGACACTAATATTATTGAATTCAGACATTTATTTTTTTATAAACCATTGATCGATGAATTTGCGAATTGTCTTAATGTTATTGGCATATACGGAAAACATTTGAATGATCCTTCATTTCTTCGCTCAGTTCGTTCCATATTAATAGCATTCAAGAAATTACTTACAAATCATATCAAGACAAATGATTATTCTCTAGTTGCACCAATCTATTTTGCTGTTACTCAATGTTTATGTTCTTCGTATACTATTGACATCATCAAAAGTTTGGAACAAAATTTTATTCAGAAACTCAATGAGGGTCAGACGCTATTTCTTCAAACGATGCCATGGTATTTACAATGGTATTCTGATTATCGTGACCTTGAAAATCTTATCAAGATCTTACGAATATTATTGAAGGAATTTACGGCATGGATGACAAGTTGTCCTCCGGACTCGTATCTTCAATGTTCGTTTGAGGTTGGTATTATGATACGTCATTTAACTTATTTTCTCGTCCGTCCTATCGAATCGGATAATTTGAACATATTTTGTGAAGAATTTTACGATGACTACTGTAAACTAGTTTTGCATTGGTCATCAATTTTATCATCAACATTGGCACATTCTTTCAATAAAATGAATTCCAAATCAGCTACACAAACCATCGTTCAAACTTTGTATAATTTTACACTTCATTCAAACGTACTAAATTATATGAAAACTATACCAAACTTGATTCATATGCTTTTGAAAATGACTGATGTTGAACATGATGAAATACAATTGAATGCTTATCGATGTTTGGGCAAAATTATGATTGAAGCAGATATTAAAACTATGGCAAATCCAGATAAAATTGCGGCTGTATATATCGAATTCATTACAAATACTATGGATGATCCAGTAAAAACAGAACGATTTCATAGTCTGTTAGAGAGTTTAAAAAGTAAGTTATTACTTATCGTAGCTTTCCTTCATTCTTATTGACTATGAATTCATTGTCAAATTCTTTTTAGATTTTGTTCAACATGATCAAGTTAAAAATGAGCTGATTAAACAGGGAATGCTTCTTTTACTAGTAAAATGTGTCGTCGAAACTCGATTCAATCAAAATAATGTACAACAAATAGCTCTTGAAATTCTTCTCGCTCTCTCATTTCACAAGGATGCTTGTTCTGTTCTGAAACAGAATGAAAATTTCATGAATCATTGTCGAATTCTTGTCGAAAATACTAATTCAGTTCGATTCGACTTACAACGAGCTGCCGAAGGACTTCTTTGGAAACTAGAAAGAGAAAACGAAGCTATTGCTAAACCAACTACTTTGAATTCGTACCAATACGATATTATGATAAGTTATTCACACAAAGATAAAGAATTATGTCTTCGAATTCATGAACAACTACTCAAAGATGGATTTAATGTTTGGATCGACAGAGACTGTTTATATGGATCAACAATGGCCGGCATAGCAAATGCCATTGAAAATTCTGAATGCGTACTCATCTGTATGTCGAATACATATAAAGAAAGTGTTTATTGTCAATCGGAAGCACATTATGCATTTGAACGACGATGTCGTGTAATTCCAATCATTCTACAACCTAATTATAAACCTGATGGATGGCTACGTATCATTGTCAGTGGGAAGATCTATGTGGACTTTGTAGATGTTGAATTCGAACTGGCCTATGAAAAATTGAAGAATGAGATTACTGAACAACGGCAACGTTGCTTAAGCAAATTGTTAACAAAATCAACAGAGAAAGATCCAGTCAATGCAAGTTCCCTAAGTCCAAAACATTTCGAGCTAATTTCCACATCTATTGAGTGAGTTCCATTTATATACTTTGTAATTGATTCAAGAGGAAAGCTGATCAAACAGAAAAATTTTGTTTTGTTGTGCTAAATTAACTTTTGACTCCGAGACACTATACTCATTCGATCAATTATAGTGAACAATCTCCGTGTAGTATAATTTCATATTGCAGATATTGATTTTTTATTTTTTTTGTCGAATAAGAGGCTTTGGCTCCTTGCGAATTGTCTTCAAAACTGACTTTCTAGTTTCGATCACAAATGTTGCAAGAAAAACGTGTCAATGACGTTTGATAGTGTCACTTGTTTTGATATCTGCTATTTTGAGGTATACGACATCTTCATATTCCAATGCTGTTTTCATATTCCAAATACATGAAATTCTCAAATTGAACTCGTTCAATTGAGAGTTCTACGGATATAAAGTTTGGTATCGTAAATCAAAACTATATTTCCAGCAAGACTAAAAGATGACCGATGTTTTTTCTGAAAAACTTAACATTCGAATTTTCAATCGTTTTATCTTTGAATGAAAGCCTAAATTATTTTATGCAAAATCACTCAAGTCGATAGAAATGATATTTTCCAATCTAAACGAATCGAGTGTTGAAAACTAATTTTTTACATGTAAATAAGCTCCTTGGAAAATGTTTTTCCATTCTTACGACTCGTTTGAGTAATAGACCTAAAGCATTTTTGCCACATCTTCAATATAATTTGTCATCTATGCGAATACATAAAACGTTTCTTGAAACTTTTATTTATCTATTGTTAATAAAGAATAGAATGTTCGTTATTTGATTCTAATAATAGCACGCACCTAGTTTTTTGAAAAATTCAAAATCTTTTGTTGAGATGTGTAATGGTGAATCACAATATTAAACTTAATCTCTGGTTAGATGGTACTCTAGTCAATTATTTAACAGTGATTCTCTGCTAAACGAATGAACTCGATCACTGTTCATTTTTGTCCTGTACGTGAATCGGCTCTTTCTTTTTTATCAGTAGTATATTCTTAATTAATTCAACGATATTATCTTTTGCTACCTCTAATAGCTTACAAAACAGCTACGCAAGACAAATATGAAGTTTTCATTATCTTCTTATACCTAATCTCTTTTTATTGTTAGTTATTTCACTTTTAGAAAACTTAGTTTTATCGTGCCAATATCAATAGTAGTATGCTGATTCAAATAAAGTGAACTGAAGTAAAGTGAAACTATGACTTGTTTCTTTCTTAAACTAAAATTTTCAAGAAATAATTCTTTTTCTGATCGCGGCTATATTGATAACTTAACTCTAATTAGCGACAAGATATAACACATTTCCTGATTCGATTCTCATAGTTTATTCGTCTTTATAGTGATCTACCTAATTGTATCACTCAATGGACTCATGATCATGTCAAATTATTTCTTTTACGAATGGGACTTGGTAATACAATTCTTCCTCTTTGTACACGTGTCGATGGTCAACGTCTTTTACAACTCTATGAAATGTGTCTTATCAATAGTGAATCTATGTATCAATCACTGAAATTTGAACTGAGCGAAAGACATCACACATTACTACCAATTGCTGATTATCTCAGTTTTCTTCACGAAACCAAACTGTATCTTCCATCAACTTCGACAAATGTGGAAACTGCACGATCTTCTTTTCTTTCTTCTGTGACATGCAATTTTATGTAGAAATATCTGACAGTACTTTACATGAAAATGAAACAATAAACATTAGCAAATGTATTTTTATTCTTATGTTAATCATTTGAGTACTTGTAATTTGTACTATAAAATCTTTCACGATATACGATGTTGCAGAAGAATTAGAATTTCAGATCATATATATGCCACGACAATTAACAAGATAAGCAGGCGAAATTTATTTACGAATATGTTGATGATTAGTGCGCCTAGTCATCTCAATGCTGTCCCAAGAGGTGTAAAAAAAGTAAATACACAGAAAAAACAAAAAAGTCATCGAGAAGTTCTCGAATTAGAAAGAGCAAAATTGAAAATGGAATTATTCTCAATGATAACAGTATGAGTCTCTAAAATAAGACATCATATGAGAATATGAGCGTAGACCTGTGATTAGATGTGGTGATGTATGTGTCAACGAAGGTGAAAACAGGACCCACACTAAGATGTCAATCACATATTACTTGTTTATTGAAAGTGAACATAAATCTGCATTAGGCCTTTCACAAGAACTCCATAGATAATATGAAATCCAAGTTTCTGGTAAAACAGGACTGTAGATTTAAATGAATTATTAATTGATTTACGGACGTGATCAGTCATGATTAATTAAAGATTGTTCTCTGATTACAACGATGGAATCAAATGAAATGATTTGAGTGATCGAGGAACGATGGGAAGATTACGAAAACCAGCAGTCTATATTTTGAGATGTATAGTATTACATTGACAGAGACAATTGAACGCAACAGTTTTTGGATCTTTTTTATTCTAGCACTATGAAAAACTGTGCCATTGAATGCTGTTCAGTGGTAGAGCATTACTATATATATACTCTGAATGAATCAATAGCATCTGTACTACTGTAGCTTAAATGAAGCACAACAAAATTTGAGTAGTAGATCAAAAGAAAGTGCTTTTTTCTAAGATGTGTTGAAAGAAATAAATTATTGAAAATAATTATCATACACTATCAAACCAAATTGATCTCAGTCTACAATCAATGAGATGCATTTAAAAAAAAATGATATGAACAACTTTTCTATTTGACAGTTTAATTTCATGTCTTTTCAAATCGATTTCGTATGCAAGAATCGATAACCTATGTAATCGATGGCACTGATCTTGTTGGCTTTATCAGCTCATATGATCCATGGATAACTAATGAATAGAGTCCGAGAAAAAAAACAAATTATGTCATCAAAAAAGATGCTATTTTAAAAGTAGAATTCGAAATTGACATATCGAGAGATCATATTGAGAATAATTTTGACAACTCATCAGTAGATTTGTATTAACTGATACATTATTCATAAACCTTTCAACTGAAAAATATTCTTTGTCTAGATTCTACGTTACTGCATGTATTTACATATGTACTTCATGTCAGATTTAGTTTTGCATACTGCCGACAAAACAATTTTTTACAAGAAATATGAATAGAAAAAAAAAACACAAGATATTTTATGATATTGAGAATAGCAGGAACAAAATTTTTGTCTAATTGATGAATTCTCAATGCATATTATGTTTTAGATGTTCGTCAATAAGAGAACAAAGTAATTCTTTTGTTATCGGATGTTGTAATGCTTCAATGGCTCCTAGAAATGAATATAGAAATCATAATTCAAGATGTGATTTTAAACTTACCAAATGCTGTTTCTAAATGATAAGAAAAATATATTTAATTTAAAATAAATATATGAAATTTTTTTAATTAGACATACCTTTAGCATTAGGAAAAGATTTATCTGTTCGTTGTCGATGAAAATGCCATTGACCATCACGATATGAACATTCAATAATTTTATTATCATATTGACGCAAATCATATGAATAACGCATTGTTGCAAATGGAGTTTGCATACCATTGACAAATAAAAAAGCTTTTTTCTCTGGTAATTGTCTAAATAAGATGAAAAAAAAATGAACAGTTTTTCTTAAATTAAATCAAGAACAAAAAAATATTTAATGAAAGAGAAAATAAATTTTTTAAATACCCTATTTTAGTTTTATCAACACAAATTTTTAAACGAAAATCAATGGTATTATCCTCTTTCCATTTAAGTACACGAGGTGATCGACCAGGTGTATAAGGCTTGAAGAAAAAATAACCAATAAAATAAAATATTTCAGAAGGAAAAACTAAAACTTTCATATCTTACATCAAGTTCAGGTTGAAAAATAAGACCATCAACTTCATGAGCTATTTGTGCTTGAAATTTCGTTCCAACTAACTACAACAGAAACATAAATAGATATATCTATATATAAGAAGTGATTTCTACAATCGAATTAATAGAAAGATTTACTGTTTTTGGAAGAAGAAAAAAACGGTAGATAAGTCAAAAAAAGATTCATATACAATAAAAGAAAGATCATGAACATGAGAAAATAAATTTAAGCGTAATAGAAAAAGGCAAAAAGAAGTAATCGAAATTTAGGTACACAAGTCACCATATACAAAATACCGAAAATAACTACAATCAACAGAGTCCAAATTTGGATATAAGTCCTGAAAATTCTCAGCAATAGACAGTGTTTTATCCAGTGCAAGGTCCAAGAGGATGACGCTCCTCTGAAGATCAGGTTGACACTTCCGAAGTTTTACATAGTCCTTATGGAAGAAGTACTCCGTATAAAACAATATATCTCTCATAATACAGCCATTTATGGCTATACGTGTGTAAGTTTGTTACTTGAAAACACTACAAAATAATTGCCTTCGAAGAAACTTTTATGAAAACATAGAACAAATCAGTTTGATGTTTTAACTATTTCATTGGATCTCTAATTCGTTCACTCTTCTAATCTTTATGATACTGTGAGGTAAACTAATTAGTAAATTTCTCAGCTATTTTATTAACTCTATCGATTTTTGTTCATGATCATCGTTGTTTGTTGAGATAGCGAATGACAAAATCCTTTAATATCAAAACAAATCTCCTTTATTAGAATTCTTTTTACTTTATGTACAGTTGATATATCCCAAAAATCTTTATTTCGTATTGAAAATGGATCTAAACTTCGATCGATAAGACCTTTTGTGATAGCTTTATTTCGTACATCAACAATTAAACGACGTATAATATCAAGACGTTCTCTAAATGGTTTTTTTCCAACATTTTCATTCTTAAAAAAAAAAAAAAAAAATTATTTCTTCACATAAATTCATTATATCTTCTTGAACATACTTCATAGACTATAATATCATAAATTAAATATCTTGGTACTTTCGTTTCATTTACATTATCAATGACAAGTTCCTAATAGAAACAAAAAAAAATAATTAAATATCTCTAATAAAGAATTCCAAGAATAAAAACACCTACACCATCAATAAGTGTATTGGTTAAATGACTTGTACATTCGGCATCTTTGGGAAAACGTAGATGACTGATTCCAAAAACATTATTATCACGATCAAACATATAAATTTTATTTTCATCTTCAATTAACATCATATATCTATGATTAAAATTCATGAGAAAAGAGAAAAAAAAAAACTCAACTTTCGAAATTTACCTTGTTCCATCGGCTTTCCAACTAACCATATACGGAGATTGAACTATTGTCATATAATTTGTTATATCCATTGATACAGGTTGTGAACCTGGAAATCCTCGTCTAAATAAAGTCAATGAATTTAATTCTAATAAAATTGATTTTTATCTACCGATTCCATTCACACATTCGTTGACATTTTAATTGAATAGTTGACATAGTAGATTGTAAACAAATAGGTGTCACACCAGGTAGACTAACAGCAAATTGTGGAGTAGAATTCTAAAGAATTTATTAAATAAAATTCTTTTGTTCTCTTTTTATTTTTAGACAAAAATCAATTTACTGTTCCTGGTTCTTCTCGAAATCGTTTATTTGACTGTTCAAAAGTATTATTATTACGTGCACGTTTAATACCACCAGTTCCAACAGGTCGTTCATTAGGTTCATCTTCATCATCACTGTTAGCTATAAATAAAATCGTTGATACTTCTTTTTTTTTTTTTTTGTATTCAATCAATTCTTTCCTTACTAAGACACCATCCAGGTCGTGCAGGTGCAGGTATGCTAGTAGAAGTTTCATCACCATATTTTTTCAATAGTTCATTGAGATAATCTTGTTTATATATTCCAGGTGGTCGAGCTTTTGAAAATATATTAATTGTAGCATCAATACTTGAAAATAAAATAAACATTACAATGAATTTCTTTCAAATATTTCTTTCAGTAGAAAACAGAGTTTTAAGATAATTATATTTTCTTCTCGATCGTAACAATTAGAAGAAATTCGAAAAAAAAGATTTAGTATCAAGATTGGTACATCTAAATATTTCTTGAATGAAGATCTCTAGAAAACCAAAATATCAAAAATTAGTTTCCTGTATCCGATGGCCAGCTTCTTTTCAAAAAACAATTATATTCAATAGAGTAAATATATGAGTCACCACTAGACATGTGCGGGACCAGTCCCGGTCCCGGTCCCGGTCCCGGTCCCGGTCCCGGTCCCGGTGGCCGGGAACGGGACCAAAAAATAGAATTTTACTGGGACCGGGACCAGGATCGAAAAACAATTTAGTCCCGGTCATGTTTGCCGTTGATAAGAAACATCGGCGGAAATACAAGTGAGAACTGCTCCAGATCTAAAACCGGCAGATTCCGCAACAACTTCTCTGACTATGGACAAATAACAGAAAAAGTAAGGTTACTTAGACTGGGTGTAGAACAAAAACCAAATTTAACACATTCGACGCGATTCGGTTTTATTAAAGAGTAGCTCTAGAGATTCATTTTCGTCTGCATTCATCTTGCGATAAATGCACTGCTTGGTCTTTTCATCCTATGCTGATCTGTCGTTTTCTCTTTTCCATTTGTAATATCACATGTAGCGAAGTAACCATTCTGTAGTTTGGCGAAACCCCTGTGAGGTCATTTCAGCATGACATGCCATTCGAGAAGTTGAATCAGCAACCCAATTCAAGCGCGAATTCACTAATCGCAAGCTCGAAGAAAAGGAAGGATTTAAGGGCAATGTCCGCAGACGCTGTACTGGCTGCTTTGCGAAAGGAAGGGCACAACAGTCAAGAGAAGCGAGCTATGCGGTAGCAAAGAAAGTAAAAACGTTCTGTTGTGAGTAACAATTTTTTTTGTCTTGATTTTTTTAACAAGACCCATCATGCTATGGAATAACGGACACAAAAAGAGTTCTGAAGGCAGAACAGATAAAGCTTTATGTTAAACCTCCTGTCTAAGAACAAAGAAAAATAAAGTACTTTTCTATACAGTTTCTCGTTAAAATGTAGCGTGGCTCACTGTTAGGCCACATCGTAGCGAATGTGTTAACTGAGCCCAGGACTAAAAAACAGAATTTCACCGGAATCAGCAGCAAAAGGAAAATTTCCACCGCGACCAAAGGAAATTTTCCACCGGGACGGGGACCGGGACCAAATGAAAATTTTCACCGGGACCCAAACCGGGACCAAAAAAAATTTACCGGGACCGGGACCAAAAATTTAATTTCACCGGGACCGCGACCGGGACCGGGACCAAAAAAAGTTGGTCCCGCACATGTCTAGTCACCACCGAGCTCTAAACCACCTTGCATATTCGAACTAAATTTTAGTTTAAAAAAGATCCATAAATATTTTGCTATATTTAACACTTTCGAACCTTGCTTAATTTGTATTTAGTTCGATAATACAGAGTCGCTAACAACTCATATCATTGTTTGTAAAAATCTTTCAATGAGTTTTTATAGTGGTCTTCATTCAAGAAATTTTAATATCAAATCGTCTCAGCTATTCAAATCTTTTTTTTCTAACTATTATTAACGCAGAGCAAAATTCGAAAACAGAACTATTTTAAAATTTTGTTCACTACTATACCTCATATCATGTTCACGACAAAGATATGCACAAATTAAAAATCCTGTTCGATTAAAACCATGTGTACAATGAACACCTAATAAATAAATTTATTTATTTTATAATAAGATAAATTAGAATATAAATCATACCTATAATATCATTTGGATGCATACTTAAAAAATCATTACAAATATCAATAAAACGATCAATCTGTTCATCACTTGGTGTTTCGCCATGTCTGCAGAAAGAAAGAAAAATCAAACATGAAAATTTTTTTGATCAAAAACTTAATCTCAATACATAATACCATTTATTATATATTCTGCAAAGATTGAATCAGTCTGTTTCATTTTTCAAACTGAACCTGTTCATATCTTACCTTTCATAGTTTGTTTATTGAAATGTTGCATTCTATAGACATGCGTGTTTCGAACAGAAGGCATGCTCCCCTTCGATCTTAGAAAATTGTCGTTTTTTTGTTTTGGCATCTCAATATTGATGACCTTGAGACATCTCTATGTGTAGAAATGCTGATCTATTTATTGTCTTACCCTCGACATCGAATTTTTTCATAACGTATATGTTTATCTTTGAATTCAGCATCACTTTTATAAAATCGTTCTGTATTTGTTAAATCAATAATAAGACCTAAATTTTTCTATAGAAAAAATAAATATATTTATTATATATCAATGAAAAAAAAAATTCGTACATACTTGCTCACGTTTAACACTATCAACTAACATGGAACATGTCCATCGTTGACCGACCCCAATTTTTTCTTTATATCGATCATCTAATGGAGTTTTGAATGCAATAAATTTATCTATATATCATTTAGAATACAAATTGAAAATGGTTAATAAAGAAAATGTTTCATTGACATTTACCAGCGATAATAGTTGATTTTCTTGGACAATCAAGCCATCGAGGTGGTAATGCTGTTGGATCAAATGTTCGGGAATTTGACGAAGAAGCAAAACTTGTAGACATCTACAAATAAATTTGAAAACAAAAAGATTTTAGTAATAAAAACATTATTAATTTATGACACAATTTGTCCGTAATCTTATATTTATATGAATACATATGTGAGGCAAGCTACTTTTCTTCTATTGGTGCAATTTTTTTCATTTGCATCTTACGTTAACCTCCATATTGATCTATAAAGGAAACAAACTGACCTTCTCTCGTAAGTACTTCACAATATAAATATATAGATATATATATTTCGATGGATCAGTCCACATATTTCTTCATTTATAAATATAGTCACTATCGGTTGTAATCATGTTTCTATATAACGACACGTATACATAAATTCTTTACTGTTATATTGTTTTTATTTTTTGTGGATTCTATTATAGTGTTGTCTTTCTTATCGTTGTTTTTTTGTTTTGTTATTTGTAGAAAAGTTCTGTTGATTGCAATATTTGTTTCGTACGATGGCTTCATTTTTGTTTCGATCTATTGCACGTAATTTAAAACCACATGAAACATCAGGATGTCTTCTCAAATCAAGCATCATTTCAACAATGTCATCGCACGAAAACACAACTCGACAAGGTAATATTCAATGTCAAGACAATTCAAAGTCTATATGAAGAATTGTATACTTCGTTGTCTTTCTTAAAAATTTTGAAATTGAAAAAGAAAAAAAAAAAAATCGAATATTTATTTACTTAAGGTTCAACGGCACCACCACAAAAACGTATTAAAGTCAATAATCCAGTTGTTGAATTGGATGGTGATGAAATGACACGTATTATTTGGGCATGGATTAAAGAAATGGTTAGTTCTTTGTTACAATTAAAAATATATAAATAGAATTTTTTTTATTTTTTTTAGCTTGTTCTTCCGTATGTTAATGTTGATTGCAAATATTATGATTTAGGTCTTGAAAATCGTGATAAAACAGATGATCAAGTTACTATTGAAGCAGCACATGCTATTCAACGTTATAATGTTGGTATTAAATGTGCAACAATTACACCTGATGAACAACGAGTAGAAGGTAATAAAAACAAAGCTTTTATTTTTTATCATGGTAATTTTATTTCAAATTTTTAGAATTTAAATTAAAAAAAATGTGGCTTTCACCCAATGGAACTATTCGAAATATTCTTGTATGTCCGATTCTTTTTTGTTTCTCAACAAAAAAACAAAACCTATCTAAATAATTTATTTATTTAGGGTGGTACCGTGTTTCGTGAACCAATTATTTGCAAAACAATCCCATTATTAGTTCCGGGTTGGAAACAACCCATTATCATTGGTCGTCATGCTTTTGGTGATCAATATCGTTGTCAAGATATGGTTATCAAAAATCCTGGACGTGTTACATTAAAATATGCACCAGCTGATGGTTCACCACCAACTGAAGTTGAAGTTTTTAATTTTACACATTCAGGTGGTGTTACATTAGCTATGTATAATACCGATGAATCAATCACAGGCTTTGCTCATTCATGTTTTCAATATGCACTTAATAAGGTAAAGAGAAAAAGAAAATATTTTCAATTTACAAAATAATAATTATTTTATTAATAGAATTTTCCATTATATATGTCAACAAAAAATACAATTCTTAAACGATATGATGGTCGTTTTAAAGATATATTTGAAGAAATTTATCAACGACAATATAAACAAGAATTTGAAAAGAATAAAATTTGGTATGAACATCGTTTAATCGATGGTAAGTTTTATTGCATATTGATATTTTTGTTTTTTTTTTCTTCTTCATTAATATGACTCATTATTTATTTTAGATATGGTTGCACAAGCACTTAAAAGTAGTGGTGGTTTTGTTTGGGCATGTAAAAATTATGATGGTGATGTACAATCAGATATTGTTGCACAAGGTATCAAATAAAAATTAATTTAATAATATTAAAACATATTTCATATGATTGTTTTGAATAGGTTATGGTAGTCTTGGTCTTATGTCATCAGTACTTGTTTGTCCTGATGGTAAAACAATTGAAGCTGAAGCTGCTCATGGTACTGTAACACGTCATTATCGTGAACATCAAAAAGTACAATAATAATAATAATATAGAAATCATTGATAATGATTTATATTTTAAAATAGGGACGACCAACAAGTACAAATCCCATTGCAAGTATTTTTGCTTGGACACGTGGTCTTGAACATCGTGGTAAACTTGATGGAAATGAAGAACTTCAACGGTAGATTAATTTTTCGGTTTTTCTTTTTCTTCTTTTCATGATATTTATTATAAGTTTTGAATTTATTTAGTTGGTGTCGTTTACTTGAAGATGCTTGTATTGACACAGTTGATTCAGCAAAAATGACAAAAGATCTTGTTGCTTGCATTCATGGATTGAAAAAGTATGAAAATATTAAAAAAAAAGAAAAGATTTAAAACATTAATGTATTATTCCCTTGTTTTCTTTTTTCTTTTTTAGTGTCAAAGAAGGAATGTATTTAAATACCAAAGATTTTATTAATGAAATTAAAGTAACATTAAACAAAAAACTTAATTATGTCAATTAACAAATTATCAATTCAAATCATCTTGGATCGTGCATTCCTAGAAAATCAAAATTCTTAGAGTGGTTTTTTTTTCCGTGTGATCCGTGCTATGATCTACTACACTTTTCTTTCATTGATATATTTCATACCAATAAGAATAGCTTATTTTACTTATGTGAAATGCTAATAAAGATTTAGAATACACTACATATAATTCTTATCGATTTTAGTCATTTAGAAAAATAAATATGATTATGAAAAAATTTTATTATGCTTGAAGTTATCGAAATTTCTGTTAGAATATGCATAACAGTACATGATTTCAAGAAGGACTATCAACCTGATGCTGACAATAACAAATTTACCAATCTGAAAACAAATGCACAGAATATCGATAGGCATGCGCATCGGTTCCATTGCAACTGGATTAGCGAGTCAATTGGATACTCATCGGTTAGGATAAAGATAGAACCAAACAATCTTTTATTGATAACTAAAGACTCGTTCAAGTGTTGCAAAATATAAAGTCAATCTATGATTGCACTAGTGATAAATTGTATATTCTCCATAAATAGATCAAACGAAAAGTCAATTATAGATAAAAACATGATTAAGGGCACTGAAAAAAATCTAGCGTCATCAACAAATCACTTTTTCAGTAGAGATATGGTAAGATATTTCGATATGGATTTTTATAATTATGATGATTTTGCACCATACTCTTATTAAAAGCGACGTTTTTATCGAAAAAAGTCAGTCTAATGTTTTCCTTTGAGTAAAATTTTAACAGAATTTAATTTTTTCCATTGAGTTAAGTAATAAACTTTTTCAGTTGAGTTAGCTGAATGTCATTGGAGATGCTATAGAACTAAAAATGGCTATTATAAATATATTGATATTGCCCTAGTTCTCACTAAAAATGCGATATAAAGTTTCATTTGACAATAATTCTTTATGAATGAAAAGATTATATAATTGATAAATAGTGTTGATCTTCTCATATCGTTCTCAAAAATAATCGACCTTAACAATCTCGAATTTTTTTTCGTTTTTATCTAACTGTAACTGCCGACTTCTACTATCTGTGTATCTGTCCGACTGAGATTAGTGCATGTCTAAAAATCGACGATTTATAAAATACATTTTGTTCAGAAAAACTAGAATTTTTTTGTGCACACTTTGTTTTCGGATCCCAAAAAGTTGTGCATACCCATGTTGCACTTCCCGTTGTCTACTGTAGTATTCAAAAGAACCGATAGTTCTTTCCAGTTTGAATCATATGAGGAATATTATATTACAAATTCTGTTTAGATGATAGTATACTATGACCTCTTACGTCTGATTCTATCATTGGTTGACAATAGTTTCTTTTATTCTGTGTGTGTCCATCTCTCTTTGCATACGTAGTATGTTCTTTAAAATTGTCAAAAAATTTGACTTTACTTCTAAGATTTCATTGAGAACATTCTCATCAATCTTCTTGTTTACTTAATCTAAAAAAAAAATCTGATTGTTAAAGTAACACGATCATAAATATGTTCGTTTTTTTCTTTTTGTTGTTTTATAGATGTTTATTAAACTGTGAATTTCTTCTTTAGCATACATTCCATCTATTGAAAAATAATGTTTTCCATTGATTGGCATCAAAAATTTATGGATCTAGTCGTTTATGCAGGTACTAACAACTTTTTTTTTGTAATGATTATTCAATAATATGAATCTTTACTTTTTTGTTTATTAGCTACAAATCCATGGCAATTTCTATATTATATTTTTATTTTTTTAACACCAATGTTTATGATATCTGGTTATTTAGCATATCGTTTAGCTAAAGATATTGAACGTAATGAAAAAACTAAACGTGCTAAAATACAACATCAAGTTAACATAGCTAAAGTTCGTAAACATGGTAAACATGAATGATCAATATGATGCTTCTTTTTTTTTTTTCTCTTTTTGGTTTTTGTTCTATATTTGTGCAATAAATGCAAAAAAGAAAAGAAATGATTTTTTTTTGTTTTAATGATAAATAAAACAAAGTTCAATACGATTTCAAATAAAATTATTTAATTTAATTTTATTTCTTCGATGTTATCTATACGAAAGAAACAGAAGTACATCAACAACAATAAAATAATTTCAAATTGTTCAATTTATTCATCATAATACATAATATTTCGTCGTTTTCGTTTGCCAAAAGGACGTAATGATGCACGTTTACCAAATGGACGTAATGACGCACGTTTACCAAATGGACGTAATGATGCACGTTTTCCAAATGGTCTTAATGATGCTCGTTGATGTACAACAACAGGACGAAGTGATGCACGACGGTAAACATCAATATTATCATCATATTCTTCATCATTAAAATCAATTAAATGATCTTGTTGTTCACTTGAATCAGCATTTGTACACCAGAGAAGAACTACAAAAAATAAAATATATAAATTTCATTTTTTTATTTTTGATAAAGAATAAATAAGAATTTACCAAGAGAAATAATGGCAAACATGAGTAGAATTGAATATTTAGTGATGTACATTTTCTTTTTTGTGTTATAATACTTGGACTAAATCTGTAAGAGAATTTTGTTTTAATAGGAAATTGTTCGTTGTGAATGAATATATATATATATATATGTGCGAGAGAGCTTTTATGGTGTTTATGTTCTTTTTAGAATTATAGAAACAAATTTGTCATTGAGAACAAATCAAATAAACGCCTACGATTATATTCAGTTTATGATACTCTTTTTCTCTTTACATATTGAAAGAGATAAATATATATATATATATGAGAGAGAAATAAAAAAAAAACTATAAGAGAAGAAGAAGAAAATCTTTTTTTTTTCTCTTTCTTACCAATCTATTTTGGCATGTTTTCCAAACTAAAACAACAATAATCTGCTTTGAAATAATGCTGTAAAGTTAGATCTTTTTTTTTTCCTATATAATAAATGTCTATCAATATGTGTACTAGATATAATATTGAATATTTCCGTTATTACTCGTGATTCTCTTATTACCTTTAACACATAATGCCTCATAGTCAAATTCTAATTATTTGCTCATATAAACAAATCAAACAGAGAAAAAAAAAAAAGATACACCCTTGTAATACAAATGTATATTTATGCATAGCTATATATTTAGAAACAATCATAAAAAAAAAAACGTAGAGATGAACAATAAATAAAAAGCATTTGTTCATGTTTTTTTGTCTTTGTACTTCAGGAAAAAAACTAATAAATCGTGATTAGACTTTATAATATTATATATCTCTATTGTCATATAAGGTACTATTGATGTTATTAGCTTATTCTTCCAAATCATTGAGCAAATATACAACATTGCTATAAATAGTAACATGTTACTTGAACTTCCTATGTAGAAAATGAATAAATAATGAATGATGATCAAAATAAGAATTTATCTCTTGAGAAATGTTATTAAGAAAAGACCTATCAGATGAAGAGAGAAACAATTCATTTTTATATCACTGCGTCAAATACAGAAGAGTATCTAATTGATAATTTTTTTGTTTTGCTTTTTTAACAATAAGAATGAATCTTTTTGTTTATTAATTTTTTTATTCTTAATATTAATTTTTATATGATAATGAAATTTTACAATATTTACAAATGAATTATTAGATGTTTCTTAAAATTTTACTGGTGTGTTTATTTGAACTATCTAAACTTGAATAGGCATATGAAATATTTTTCAATAGATTATCATGATAACATTACGAAAAACATGAATGTTAGATTGACATTGCAGTAGATGTCAAACACACCCACACCCAAAAATATGTATCATATATCGTGATCCTTTTGATTGTTATTTCTATATTAGGAAACATATTTAAATGAATAACATTAGAAGCATATGATTTTCAATGACAAGAGATTATATTTCAAGTAGAAATATAAATTATAATGAATCAATATGAAATAATTGACTATGTTCAGATTACCTAAATTTTTTCGATTAAAAAATTTCTTTTTTTGTTATCTTCTTAAAGATATATGTAACAAGATTCATTAGTCAATATCCTATGAGATATAAGAACAAACAATCATATCGAGACAAGCATAAGATTTGATCACGCTAGCAACATCAATATATTTCTCTTTAAGGTTAGAGAGATATATGCATTCATGCTCTTTAAATGACAACAATAATATAGGAAAAAAAAACTTTACGAAGAAATGTTCTTGATTAGATTGATATTTCTGATAAATATTTTTTTTGTTTGTTTCTGGATACATAATTTTAGCTGGTTGACTTTCTCTTTAATCGATTACTTCTTCTTCAATATTTTTGCTGGAGAATAAGTTGTTGTCAACGATATTCTTATAGACCTTTTAGTCTAGAGTTATTGTCACCACATATGCAGAACAGCTGACGCTATATCATAATTAGTGTGGTTGTTTACTAAATACCATTAAATTAATTTATCATTGGAAACATATAAACCTGAAGTAGTAATATAATCGAATCTGACAGTTTAAATCGAATGATTCATTGAAAGCTATATTGAAGCAAAAGGAGTATATTAAATTACTAGCTTGATGTACCGCAAATTCTGAGCCCAATTTCAGTAGCATGGTAAAGGAAACCTTCCCAATTTGAAAGTAGTTTTTGGTTTAAGAACCAGAGTGCACTAGGTTATCGACCGCATTGATTTTAAATATGACCGTGAAGCTTGAAGATAGGCCTTCCAAGATTCGGGTTTTGAGAAAAACTAGTTTCCTAGAGTGAAGACCTTTTGTTTGTCCAGATCAAAGTGTATAGGTGTGAATGTGAATTTTATTTAAATCACCAGCGATACAAAAAACTAGAACGCAGACCTAGAGCCAGATTCATAACCGCGTCGATGTCCGCATCCACAATATCAAACAAGGACCTAGAACCACACGAGCATCTTCACACTCTTTTGGCTTTTCATTATTTTAAATTATACAGGTGAAATGAAAATGTGAGAAGTTATTTTTAATTGTAATAAGAAATATCATTCTCAATATAAATGTTGGGTGTGGCTTGACGAAATTTCCGTCCCAACACACACGCTTATATCCATACCGACACTGAGATCCTAAGCGTGCAAAAAACAAACAAAATTTTCTTTAGAGATTATGAAATTTTTCACATTTCAAAGACACATTTTTGAGATTTTAGATGAATTGAGGGCATAGATATTCTCTTCATCAACACCCTCAATGCATATGCTTCATGTAAATTTAAATACTACATTTCTTATGAGTTACTAGCGAAAGTTAAGCATCATTATTAGTCTTTAAAAGAATTATTTTGTGATTCATCTGTTTATATTACGTTGTTGAATGGTATGTTGCATCAACTATCATGCTGTACCGCTTAAGAGGACGATATAATGTATACGAATACGTGCTTTGATTGATGTGTTACATATTTATGCTGCAATTTCATTTGAGTAATAATAGAAAGACTATAGAGAAGAAAACTGTCTTGTGCATTTTCCTCAAAGTTGATTAATTCAGAATGGGAACGCATGAAAGTGTGAAACAATTTTTATTTATGTGCTCGCGTGAGTCAAATATCTATGCAAAATGTTATCAATATATCATATACCCTGTCAAACTTAGTTTTTTTTCAGGGAAGCAAGCTCTCAAAGAGATTTGCCTTGATAATGATTTGACGAGGAACCTTACTTGCTACTTTATCTTTCTTTGTCATGTCTTATCTCTTGTTGTTAAAAAAGATTAACGATTGTTTTTGTTGAATTGGGTTTGAAAATATCAAAATGACTTTGATAACATGTAGTGTCTAATCTCTTCGTTCTCGGGACACTAGAAGAAAAGTGAATATTTATTGTATGCTTGGGTTTTAACAATTTAAATTTCTATCCATTCGAGAGCACATACCTCAGGTTGCCGTATTACTGCATAGCCGATCAAGTTCGTATATGATTTCAATTCAATTCATATATTGTTTGTTTCGATTTGTTAGTCTTTACATAAAAAAAAAAACAAAAATTCTCAAGCAAACTGAATAGAGTCCAAAAAATATTACAGTATATTTTGTTAGGCCTTGTTTCTCATACTAATAAATGTTAATGAAAAAAGTCTTCCAATGGATAAATCGCTTTTGAATTGAGACTATGTTCATTAATATAGGCTCCAATGAGCTATGAATATCTTGAAAAGAGTGCATGCTTTTAGCTTATTGCTACGGAGATAATGCATTTTGACAGTAAGTTTTTAAATGAATGCCGTGTTCTTCCTGAGGAACAACAGAAAAACTGATTTTTCGAATTTCGACTTGAAACTTCGTGTAGAGACAGGCCTTAATGAGGATATTTTTTTTCTTGAATATCTTAGATCTTGTCATCACTCCTATCATAAGATACGTCGATGTTAATAGTGCATCTTTTACATTGCTCATATAAATCGATAACTTAGATGTTCCTTCTTTTGGGTTAGAATCAAATCAAGATGCTTGAAATTTTCACAATTGACTTCTCTTAAGAAGAACTGTCCCTATGCAAAAATTTCAAGACGAAATCTAAAAATCAGTTTTTTGATGTCCATCAGTTTCAGAGTATTCATAGATCATTTAGATCTACATAATACACATAGTCTCGGCTCAAAAACGACTTATCAATTGAATGATTTCTCTCGTAAGTGCCAGTAGTAACCATCTCAGGTTCGGTTGATAGAAAATGTGATTCATGCTTATATGGCACATTGTGTTTCTTCAAAGTAAATATGTTGTAAATGGTAGTCTCACGAGACGTATACTCTACTTATGAGAAGAATAATTGCCCGATTTGACATTACAGTGAACAAAGTGTTAAGATTACATTTTCGTTTTCGAGTTAGTTATCTCTTATATGTTTTTGTCCTATCTATTCTATCATATTTCAGGGGAACATATTTGTATCGATTGAATAACATAGTTCTGTAGAGTTTGACTGACCATAGTGAAATAAGATGCTAGCTGAGTTCTACAGATAAAAATACTTGTATGTCTATGATGAAAACTCTTCTTATGCCTCAAACCTGGCTGAATCTTTGGTTTTATAAATTAATGAGGTTCCTAATTATCAGAATATGTTTTAGTTCTAACAGTTGAGATGTTCGATGAATGTTGTGCACATATAGCATACTAATCGTTTTTAAGATCGAATATGAACCTATAAATATGTTCCCAGTCGTGTATAGAAATGATAAAATGGGGTCCTTTCATAAACTTGTTCTTAAATGTAAATTGTGTATTTGCATATACGTCTTTGTATGAAGATAAAGAAAACTAAGATATGATATTTGCATACTTTATATGGCAAAAAAAGTATGTGCTTAGCTTATCTTAACCCTAATAGAGATGAAAGAGGGCTGGTATCTCAATAAAATTCGTGTCCGAAAGTGACTCAATCAATAGCAAATATACTCGGCTTAGTCTTTTCGAAGAGATGAGATAAGATAAAATGATCATTATTCTGCCATACATTTTCACGTCTCTCATAGCTTATATCGAGACCTTAGTTTCGTGTTTTGATTGATAATTCCGATTGATGGCATCATATGATTTTACATTCTGAGTTGGAACATAATTTAGTTAAACATTTTTTGTTGGAAATGTATCAATCAAAAACAGATCTAATGATTCATGTGAATATGTTTTTTAGTCGAATTACAAAAGATAACTGCGCCCAGATACAGTTCATATGAACTATTTCTTTCATTTCATAACGGTTAACTTGAGAAATGCGTCTCAACGTGTATATAATGCTTTTCGATTAATTTGACAAATAAATTGAATGAATACTTATTAGCAACATATGTGAGTCATTAAGAACTGTAGCCTAAGTGGATATGTACCTATGTAAATGACAGAATGATGATCTTACACAGAGTTCCAACTATCCAGGCAAATGTCCTAACCCAGTTAGGCTAGATGAGACATCTAAGATTCGTTTAGCGTCGAGGCATACTACAAGATGCGTTAATAGTATCTGACATGATCGATATTAGCTCGTAACACATGAATGAACTATTTTAAAATCATGTCTATACACCAATGACCTATGTAGACTTCAATTCAACATATTGAAGGAGCGATTAGATCTGTTTGTCAAGAAAATATCATCGTTATATTTCTTTTCTTTGTTACAAGAGTTAATCTCATATATTTTTCTTATCGGATTTTTGAGACAGGCTCTACATTGATTGATGTTTGTCCTTTCGAAAATATTCTTTAAATTTCAAATTAAAATGATCTCTACAGAGATGTTTAATGGGATAAAAAATTATGAAGTAAACGTGTTCTCAGGAATGAATATGCAAAGTATTGTCTTTTAATTAGGAATCAAATAGATCAATGATCGATTTATTTTAAATTCAAATAAAAATAGATATATTGCTACAATTTTTGTCTATGACTCTTTAGACAGTATCGTGACTCTAAATTTTATTTTCATTCATTTCGACAGAAATGAATGAAAATATTAACGAACGTCATGTAACTCTTCCATTCAGCATCAATGTAAGGCTGTGCAGACGTCTTCCACTTTAACAATAATTTTACTCCATGGTTATGATATTTTTACAAAAACATTGTCTATTTTATTTGTTATGACATATACATGCTAAAACTAAGAAGTAAAGGGAAACTGTTTCAGAACTTGCCATGTAACACTTTAGAACAAGTGATATAGAACAATTTTTGTGCCTCATACTGACTAGTTTTCCCTAATAAATACATAATTTTTTCATAAAAAGTGATAGATTTGATGTTTTCTTATTGAAGATTATTATTTAACATACTTGAAAGGTAGAGTGTTACTTTATTTTTACATAGTTGCTTATCTTAAAAATGTCAAAAATAGTGTTATCCTTCCGTCAAGAACTTTTCCATTCCTCAACTACTATTGCCAGTACGAAAACTAAATTAGATATAAAGTTCGATTTTAGAATAAACTACGTATTCTTAGATTTATTTTTATTAAGATTAAGTATTCTTTTCCGATGCATAAGACTAGTACAAGGGAAAACTGTCACATTAGAAAAAATGTTTTTGCTATTCATGCAATTATAACATAATCTGACAGTTGTTGGCTATTAAGAGTTTCTGACATTTAGTAGCAAGTAGTTCAAGAGTGACCTTGTAATTTTGAAAATACAAAATTTCTAGTTTAGACTGACTTCAGGTTGTAAATCGGTGAGTAACTTTCCTTGACTACTGTCAATATATTGAGTATGCTTTGCAATCATTCATTACGTATTAAAATGTATTAAGTCGAAATTGAAAACTGGAATTTCGATGTCAATTATAAATTGATCGCTTCTATATTTCTAATCGTTTGTCTCAAACATCAGAATTATGAATATCGTTGAAAATACAATAGCTTTAATATTCTAAAAAGTAATAAAGAAATCGATAAACCAGCGGGTAAGATGCTAGTTTCAAGTCTAGTTTGACTAAAACAAAATTCGGAAGAATAAATTCAGACAATCATACAATGTCTTAGTTTAAATTACATAAGAGAGTTTGTTTTCGTCCTTTGAGAATGAAATGATAGATGTAGTATGTATTCAGTTAATGTCGATATTCCTTCATTAGTTGATAAAAATAAAATTTAGTAAAACTATAATTATGTAAACAATTCCCAATTTCGTTGTGTTGTTTCAATTCAGTATATTGAATACTGATCAAATTTTCATATTTATAGTCTCATTGTGTTCTCTTAAATAGTTGCAGTATATTTAGCTGGTCATTAGACAAAATGCGCCAATTGGCCATAGCTGTTGTTCTTATTGGACTTGCAGCTCATCTTCATGTTGAAGTTAAAGGATTGATATTGAAAACAAGTGAAAGTCATATAATGTCATCGCAAAGTCAATCATTAGAAACTGTCAACTTACCTGACATCATTAAAAACGATCCTAAATATCGAATTGATTGCAATCCAGATATTGATGAATATCGATCATTCTGCGGTCTTAATCTTTCAATAAATCGAACTTTGAATACAACGACTCAATCGTGTACAACTCGTGGATGTATATGGGATACCAATGTCGAATCAGGCATTCCTACTTGTTACATTCCGGTTGATAAAGGTGGCTATGCACTGAAAGAAGAACCTACTCAACTTTCATCTGCCATAACACAATATTTACTGACTCGTCTCTCAACCAAACCATTACAAATTCGATCAATGACATCAGAATCATTCACCAATTCGATTTCTACTGCTCGAACAAACCAATTTTCCATGTTTGGTCGTGATATTGAAAATTTAAAAGTTCAAGTTAGTATATCTGGTCCGCAAATGTTACGTATGACTATACGTGATGCAAATGCAGAACGGTATGAAGTTCCTGTTCCAATTCGATGGGATCCGTCGCCTTCAACAACAGCTACTCCAGCTAAAATCGAATTTCAAATGAAAAAAACAATGAATGAACAAGTTGGATTTCGAGTTCAACGTACAGACTCAAAATCAATTCTCTTCGATACAACATTATTTGCTAACGGTTTTATTTATGATGATCAATTTATTCAAATAATAACAACAATTCCATCTAGAAATGTCTATGGTAAACGGCTATCAAGAAAGTTTCATTTAAAACATAAATTATTCTTCTTTGTACATAGGTTTCGGCGAAAATACTCATCCATCTTTTCGACACGTTCTAAAACGATCATCTCGTTATGGAATTTTTGCTCGAGATCAACCACCACAAGGTATCAATGAAAATTTGTATGGTACTCATCCATTCTACATGGTTATTGAACCTGATGGACAATCTTTCGGTGTATTAATCTTTAATTCAAATGCACAAGATTATAAATTTGATGAATTTGATAATGATAAAGCAATGCTTACTTATCGAACTATTGGTGGTATTTTAGATGTGTTTTTTTTTGCTGGACCATCTCCAGAACTGGTTGTTCGACAATATCAAACAGTGATTGGCCATCCTTATATGCCACCTTATTGGGCTCTTGGATTTCAACTTTGTCGATATGGTTATGACACAATTGAAAATATGAAAGCAGCTATGTTCAGAACACTCAATGCAAGTATTCCTATTGATGTTCAGTAAGTATCAAACGATTATTTAACAATTGTATTGTTTTTTTTCTAAAAATTCTTTTCCAGATATGGTGATATTGATTATTTTCGAAAGAGACTCGATTTCACTTGGAATCCAATAGATTTTAATGGTTTACCTGAATATGTCAATTGGTTACATGACCATGGCATGAAATTTATTACGATTCTTGATCCAGCAATTGATTCACAAGAGAAAAATTATTCAACTTATGATGAAGGAGAAAAGGCCAATATTTGGATAAAATGGCCTACGCGTCAAAATATTCAATTTAATGAAACCGGCAATCGAAACATGATCGGTTATGTTTGGCCTGATGGTCTGTCATTAAGTTTCTTTCTTTTTCTTTTGCACCATTAAGTACTATCACAGTAAAGGTTAAAAAAATCCGTTCTTTCTATGAAAAAGATGAGATATTGTATCTATCAGAACATAAGAAAACAAAAATTTTATAGGAAAATTTTGACAAATTCGAAATCATACTTAGAAAAACGAAAAAATTATACATAGTTGAATATCAAGTAATAAAAATAATAATTGAGATTTATGGCGATTCTTCGAACATAAATAATTCTCTTATGAGATTGTTCAAAAATCTATTAGCTATACACTTGAACAGCTATCAATCTTGATATACTTTTCTATTTTCATTAATGTTAACTGAATGTAGGAAAAACTGTATTTCCTGATTTTTTCTATCCACCTACTTTCGATTGGTGGAAATCACAAATTGTCGATTATCACAAGAAACTGAAATTTGATGGTCTTTGGATTGATATGAAGTAAGATTTGCTTTAGTAATTTATTGTTTTTTTTTTCGTATGTACCGGTGATCATAGTGAACCAGCTAATTTTGATACAAACAAACTGCAACCATGGAACTGGAATCTAACTGTGCCTAGAAATGAATCGTGGAATCTTCATTGTCCCGTCGATCTCGAACCTTTGGATAATCCACCATATAAAACAGCAATTTGTGGTGATTATATCTCTGATAAAACTTTATGCATGATAGGTGAACAAACCGATGGTAGAGGAAAATCTTATACTCATTATGACGTTCATAACTTATATGGCTGGTCAGAGATTATAGCTACATTACCGGCAGCACGCGCCACTGAAAATAAAAGATCAATTGTGGTTAGTCGATCCACATTTCCAACGTCTGGTAGCTTTAGTGGTCATTGGCTCGGTGATAATATAGCACTGTGGCCACATCTTAAATATAACATTATTGGAATGTTAGAATTCAATTTATTTGGTATTCCTTATATTGGTGCTGATATCTGTGGTTTCTTTAACAATGCCACGGAACAAATGTGTCAACGATGGATGCAATTAGGTTTGAATCAGTAGTTTCCCATAGATACTTATATTTGAAATATATATCGAGAAAGTGGATCCATCTCACATATGGTGACAGACATGCCGATATAACCAGAGGGTAGCAGAGAATCCTGTTTTCGAATTGCTTTTGAGCTTTAAAACTGTTTTAGACATTTTCGGATATCTGAAAACCAAATATTTTGATCTTAGAGAGATTTTTCAGAGTTTTGAACGGATTTAAAATTTCGAAGCTAAAAATCTATCGCTCTTTCAATTGCGATACTGTTTGCGGAACTCTTTATAGACTGCTAGATGCTTCAATATGTTGACTCTTAAATTCTATCGTCTGAGGCCGTACTTAATGTTGCATAGGTGTTCTTTCACAAGCAAAAGGATTTTATCATATTTCATATTTTTATCCTACTGAAATTGTACTGAAAGCTTCTCAACTGGTAGACAAAAATGAATGATCATCTTATTGAACTTTTTCATATAGGTGCTTTCAATCCATTCTTTCGAAATCACAATGGTAACAATGAAAACGGTATCAAGTTTATTGAGCAAGACCCTGGAATATTTTCGTCAACTGTAGCCGCATCAAATCGTCGTGCAGTGGAACTACGATATACTCTCATACCATATTTGTATACATTATTCTATCGTGCTCATATTTCCGGTGGTACTGTTGTACGTTCGATGGCTCATGTGTTTCCAACCATTTCTGATTGTTGGTCACTTGATGAACAATTTTTATGGGGTTCATCGTTGCTCATTGCTCCAGTTATCTATGAAAATCACACCAGTAAATCTGTCTATCTACCCTGGACCGAACGATGGTTTGATTATTATACGGGTCAAGAAATAAGCACACTGAACCAAACAGTTGTTTCAGCACCCTATGATTTTATTCCATTGTTTTTACGTGGTGGTGCTATAATTCCTCATCAACAATCGGCTATGAATACTGTAGAATCACGTAAGAAACCTCTTTTTCTTATTGTAGCACTGGATAAGAACAATGATGCTTCTGGTGATTTGTTCTGGGATGATGGTGAATCGATTGATACTTATGAAAAGTTGCTCTTCAATTATTTTATATTCAGTTATAAATCACAACGTTTAACCATTGAACCATGGACATATAAATATCCACAAATGGGCAATGAAATCAAATTAGAAGAAATCAAAATATTCGGTATAAATAAAAATCCAACGAGAATTTTATGGAACGGACAAGAATTAAAACCAATAGAACAATGGACATTCAATACAACAATGAATGTCTTACATATGACAAAGCTTGCATTAGATATGGCTAAAACACATAAATTCACTTTTATTTAAATATTTATCTTCTATGCTTTCTTATTGATTATTTTTTAACATAGAATAAATAACACGACAACATCAAGTCGAACTGATGTCTTCACTATTGCTGCGATTTTAACAATGATCATATGTTTTTAATTGAATCGTCGATAGACCACTATCAAGCTGAAGTATAGATGTATCTTTGTAAGAATTAGTCTGTCGATAGTCAAAGTTTTGCTATACATTCAGTTTCGATCCCTTTTATCAACTGCGATGATCAGGATTGGTAAAAGTCACTTTTCGTAAGATCCATCGAAATGAAAATAAATACAGGAAAATATAGCACATGATCTGATCTCTTACAAACGACAAAGACTTTAACTCGGCAATAACTTTTTTCAAAAGTTATTTTAAAGATTTCGTCATCTCCTGTTCGAAAAATAAGTCATTTTTGAAAAAAACACTTTTTTTATAATAAATACCGTTTTTTCGAGGTCCTTTTTGTGTCATCGAACTATTCATGCCTTTCCTCCGCTTAAAAAGTAAGAATTTAAAACAAAAAAGGCTCTTTATTGCACTCCATCGTGACATTTTCTTTCAAAAAAAAAATGAAATGTATAGAATGAGACTGAACATAGTAATCCGGTTTGTCAATTGAGCTATTTTTCACGTTATTTGATGAATATCCCACTCAAACATCATGATATAAGGCGGCAAGTTTTACCATAGGCTCTCTACACCAGTCTTAACATATTCTGAAAATTTCATAGAATTTGAATGCTCCTGACTTAAGATCGATTTTTGAGGGAAAGGAACCTTAAAATTCGAGTATCTCGGTCCAGACACGTTATAGGCACGTCATATTTTTAATTTTGTGGGTTTGTCAGTGAGACTTTTAATTTAATCCGAGTATGTTCAATATTCTTAAGCACAATACACGCCGTGTCATCCTTAGCTGAATAAAGACACCATAGCTGATGCAAGCCTTTCAACTTGGGAAAGTGAAAGTGATGTACAAGACTTCTTCTCTGAAGCTATATGTTTAGTTAAAAAAAAAGTACATCAAACTGAAAAAAAAGATACGTATAGAAGACATTTCAAAACAAAAAGAGAAAAAACCAAAAGTTAAACATGCACTCTTCTTATCTAATATCACTATTTTATATTGATTTTCACCGTTTGATCTTTCATTCGAGTCTCAAAAGTACAAAGCCTATCAAGAATAAACAATACGATGATGAATCGTAACTAACTTATTTAAATTGTTGATCGAAAATGAACGAAACAAAAAACGAAGACGAAAACTCCTCTAATCTTCAGCAAGTTTTGATAAATCTAATTTGTTTAATAAACCATTTTCATCTAAATATACAAGTAGCAGTTCTAATGGTGGGATCGTCATGGATGAATATGATTGTCTATGCGAAGATAATCACTTGAACTACATGTCCTAATATTTCGGCTAATACATCACTGTATAGTATTCGATTAGTTGTGTTACTCTTTTGGCAGTACATAGTTGTTAGTCTTTTGACCAACTTGTGGTGTTGCGGGTGTGAAATGTGTACCTAGTGACAACAAATCATTCCGAAATTCTGAACAAAGAATACCACCTAAGAAATAATAAGAATGATAACAAAAAACTCAGATTGCTCCTTACTGTGAGCTGCTTCTTATTGAAATGTGCATTTCTAAAAATTATTCCTACCTTACGTCTTATCAGATCTTGTTCGATTTCTTAGCCCTAGGGGTGAAACCAACCGGACATAGTACCAAATTTCATACTTTTGTTATGTTTATCGATTATTTGAAACAAACTTCACACTATTCCCTTGCGAGTCCGAGAGAGCGATATAAATTTCACAGAGACGGTTTTAACACAAAGAGAGAACGGATTTTTGAAGGAGTGAATTGATCAATTAGAAAATGAACAGCGTAGAAACAGATATCGCATCATAAGTAGAGATGATGTCACAGGAAGATAGAAGAAAAAGACAGATGATATGGCAATCGCAGTCATGGAAGCATCTTCAAGAGGTGAATGAGTGAGTGCAAACTAAGAAAACACCATGTTCTGAAATCGCTGAAAAATTGGCGATCAATCATCGATTATTAATGATATGTTTGATGATTATTACAATATATCACGATGTGTTTCCGGATTTTTTTTTCATATTAACCACACCTTTATCGTCAATCTGATCTGATATTATCGCGATTTCAGAGAAATTTTATTTATTTTTTTTTAATTTCATCTATTTTCTAATTTTGTTTTATTGAAAAAATATTTATGATTTTGGCCACGCTTAAAGTAAAATTAAAAAAAACCGAAAAAAAATCAGATGATTAACTCTTCATTTATCATACAATTCTCTTATGAAGTTCCACAAAAAAAGAGAAATGTAGAAGACATGAATAATGATTGATATACAGAAAGATGGCATATCGATGCTACGAAAATTATACAAACTGCTTCAGAAATACTAGATTCAAATGAAAGAAGTATATTATAAGTCAAATCTATATATGTATACGAAACACAATGCCGAACGTCATTATCAAAAGTTAATTATAAAAATCACAATAGCTTCAATTATCAGAATATTCAAGTTCACTATATTTTTTTCTAATCTTAATAATCATTAAAACTATCAATCGATTTCTCAGATGATGAAATTTTCTTGTTATGATGATACGGATAATGTTGATCTGTTTTCAAAATCATTGCCAAAATTATTATTATCTAGAAAAGAAAACGGTGGAAGCATATTTTAGGACCTACCGAGAAAAAACTACCTGATTTGGTTACATTTTTTCAAAATTTACCTAAAGGTTCTTTGTTACGACTTGATACATTTGAGCACCAGTATCCAAATTGTTACCAGCAAATCAGCTCTTAAACGAAATTGTACTTAAACAGAATCTATTGTAGCAAAAATAGTTACGTAGTGCATATGAAATGGTTTACCTCTAATGATTCTAACTAGATCATCTGTATCAATACAAAGTGGATCAATATCAAGAAGTTCGTTTGCTACTTTGAATATTCGATCGACAGTCTTTAATAAAATTTACTTGTATTTTCTTTCT